>CM052895.1:9053700-9073290 GCA_028534135.1 Potos flavus | reverse complement strand
AAAAAAAAAAAAAAAAAAAAGAATAGCCAACTGGGAGGCAAGGACAGAATCAAGAAAATAGGGGCTTAGTGGGGCATCTTCCTGACTCAGTTGGCAGAGCATGCAACTCGATCTCGGAGTGGTGAGTTCAAGCCCCACGTTGGGTGTGGGGTGTGGAGCCAACATTTAAAAAAAAAAAAAGGAAAAATTCTGAAAATAAAGACAAATTCATCTCTTTCCTTCAAAAAAAAAAAAGGAAAATAGTGGACCTATTGTAATTATTCAGGAGAGAAATGATCTATAAAAGGAAAAATAAATAAACTAGACTTCATGAAAACTAAAACCATTTGCTATGTGAAAGATCCTTGTAAAATTGGGAAAAGACAGGCTACAGACTGGGAGAAAAGATTTGCAAACCACATAAACCAACAAAGACATAGTATCTATAACACGCAAAGAACTCTCAAACTCAGAGTAGAAAAGGAAACAATCCAATTGGAAAATGGACAAAAGACTGGGAGAGATGTTTCAGGGAAGAGGATGTGCAGACAGCAAATAAACACATGAAATGCTGTTTTATGTCATTAGCCATTGGGATTATGCACACAAAAGCCACAGTGAGACACCACTACATACCTATCACACAAGTTCAAATAAAAAGTCATGACAATACAAAATGCTGGGGACAATGGGAAGAAACTCCATCATTCATACACTGCTGGTAAGAACAGAAAATGACAGCCTGGAAAAGAATATTCCACTTTAGGGAAGCCTGGATGGCTCAGTCAGTTAAGCGTCTGCCTTCAGCTCAGGTCATGATCTCAGGGTCCTGGGATCGAGCCCCGCATTAGGCTCCTTCTCAGCAGGAAGCTTGCTTCTCCCTCTGCCCTCTCCCTCCGCTTGTTCTCTCTCTCTATCTCTATCTCACAAATAAATAAATAAATTCTTAAAAAAAAAAAAAAAGAGTATGGCACATTCTTAAAAAAAAAACCTAAACGTGCAACTACCATCCAACCCAGCAAATTGCATTCTTGGGCATTTGTCCCAGAGAAATGAAAAGCCTGTTCATAAAACACACACATGAATGTTGGTAACAGCTTATTCATGATAGCCAAAACCTAGAAACAACTCAGATATCCTTCAGTGGGTAAACGCTTAAATAAACTGTGATATAGCCATACCATGGAGTTCTACTCAGCAAGAAAAGAGGAATGAAATGGGATAAATCTTCAGAGAATTATGCCGAGGAAAAAAAGCCAGTCCCAAAAGATGATAGACTAGATGATTCCATTTATATAACAGTCTTGAGATGGCAAAATTATACAAATGGAAAATAGGTGCAGAGTTAAGTGGTTAAGGGGTATGGAAGTGTGGGAGGAAGTAGGTGTGGCCATAAAATGGCAACATCAAGTATCTTTGTGATCATGGAACTCTTTTGTGTCTTAATACTATTAAGGTCAGTATCTAGGTCATGACAGCAGACTATAGTTTTGCAATATGTTTCAGTTGGCCAAAGTGGGTAAAGTTTCTATGGGATCTCTGTATGTTCTTCCTCACAACTGCATGTGAATGCACAATGATCTAAAAATTAGAAGTTTCATTAAAAAAAAAAAGAACAAAAACAAACAGGGGCACCTGGGTGGCTCAGTCGGTTAAGCGTCTGCTTTTGGCTCAGGTCCTGATCCCAGGGTCCTAGGATCGAGCCCCATGTTGGGGATCCCTGCTCAGCAGGGAGCCTGCTTCTCTCTCCCCCAAGCCCCCTGCCCCGGGTTCGTGCTCTTTCTCACTCTCTCTCTCTCTCAAATAAAAAAATAAAATTTTAAAACAAACAAACAAACAGAACTAGGAATACTTATTTAAAAACAGAGCTGGGTAGCTATGGGATTCAGGTAAAGAATTAGTTTGCTTCTCCAAACAAGTTCTTACCACCTGTGCAAGTCTCCGTGGAGGGTGCAGTAAGGAAATCTTGCTATCCACAGGAGAGCAGGGAAGTTTACACTGGGAGAAAACCCTTTATAAACCATACTTGCTGCCCAAACGTGAGGCACAACAGTTACCCTCAGGAGCTGCGAATCTGAATGCTTTTAAACGACAATGGACCGTGACGTTCTCTAATCCAATCTGAGATTCTGGTACCCATTCCACCCATAGGAGGCAATGGTTCCACCAAGCAAAGCTCCAACACCAGCTGTGTGTCCTGTAATCCAACTCAAGCCCGACACTATCAACGAGAGACAGCATCAGATTCCACAGGTTAAGGAGTGAGCCCTACGAGACTTCCCTAGCCCACCTACCCCGCTCTCCACATACACACACACCTCAGACACCGGTTGGCACCTGTCCTTCTTACTGCCTGGCCGTAGATGGGAGGTTCCAACAGCCTACCACCTTAGGGTTCAGTCACTTTGCTAGAGTGGCTCAAAGAATTCAGAGAAACATTTCGCTTAGGAGATTACTGGCTTATTATGAGAGGATAGAACACATGAACAGCCAGATGGAAGAGAGGCATGGCCCAAGGTATAGGGAAAGGCACGGAGCTTTCACACCACTCTCCCCAAATCTCCATGTGTTTCACCAACCAGGAAGCTCTCTGAACCCTGTCCTTTTTGGTTTTTATAGAGGTTTCATTACACAGACATAATTCATTAGATCACTGGCTGTGAGGACTGATTCGACCTTCATCCCCTCTCCCCTCCCCTCCCCAGAGAAGGGAAGTGGGACGGAAAGTTCCAACCCTCTAACCACGTGCTTTGTTCCCCTGGCAACCAGCCCCCGCCCATAGGTGCTTCCAAAGTCACCTCATTAACATAAGACACCTTATGGCTCTTATGACTTAAGAAATTCCAAGGGTTTTAGGGAGCTCTGTGGCAGGAATGAGTGTGTTTTTCTTACTATAGCCTTCAATTTCCTCACCTTCAATTTCCACAGCAATGCCTTGCAGAGGTTGCCTAGACTATATCTTGCTATTTCCAATGACAGGAAACTTACTTCCCCCTCAGAGCAGCTGGGACATTTAACTACAGAAAACTTAGTAAAACTTAATTCAAGGAAAGCAAACTTCTCCTGCATCCCTGAGTTTTCCCACAAATCATCACAGTTAAACTCTTTGGATACCATATCAATCAAGAAGCCTCATTATTTTATTGTAACAAATAACCCCCCAAATAACAGCGGCTTAAAACCATATTTCCTACTCCTTGTAGATGTCCACTGTGGGCTGGCTAAAAGTTCCCTCCTTGATGTCCTCCTTCCTGGATTCAGGCTGATAAAGCCAACGGTGTCGGCCATTACTGCCAACAGAATTCTAGAGTCTCACCCCGGCATTAAATGTTCTGTCCCCAAAGCAACCTATCACTTCTACCCACAATTGTTGACCACAATCTTATCAAGTGTCTCTCCATTTTCCAGACTTCCTTAGGCAAAAATAATTGTGAACAGTACTAATGAATAGCATAGGGACCCTGTAGAAAGATCCTAATCCCTCCCCATTAGGTAGGACACCTGACAAAACCATCAAGTCACATTTTATTTACAAAACCACACCTAGAACGCAGGTCTCTTGGGTCGCAGTTCAGAACCATGCTACGTTAGGATTTTTATACCAGGACAATGGAGTTGGATTATACGGCATTTGCTTAGGGTTTTTTTTTTGTTTGTTTCTTTCTTTCTTCTAAACAGATTCAGGAGAGAGAGGGCTCAGGAATTCCTAAAACACTTGCCTTAAACTGGAAAATAATTTCACTGCCTTTTGAAATGGGTGACCTAGTAAAGATTAGATGTCTGGGCTGCTTTTATACTCTGAATTTAGGGAATACAAAGGAAGCAATCTTCCGAAGACTTCAAGCAACAGGCAGATAAACTCTTAACACTCACATCGCTATTTCGATGATCCTGCTGACACTTGGAGTCTCTGACTGATCATGGCGGCAAGAGCCAGAGTTTAGCCAGGATGAAAGCATATATAATATCGTGGCAGGCCCTGAAGAACCAAATACTACAGTAAATGCGTTAGCTCGATCCTATTTGCTCACAGTTCCGTGCAAAGTAACAAATGGTTCTAAAACATGTATTCCAAATAGCTTTTGTTCTTATTATTCTAAAGGTAACTTGGCTGCCAAATACGTGCTCTGTGATGACAAAGAATGCATATACGGAAGGAGGATTTATGCATTGATATGCGCTTATTGCGCTCCTGCAGATACGATGCACATCTCATGAATTTGCGGCCATCTTCCACTCTTCCCCAAACTGGGGATACCCAAGTATGTCCTTCCCAGCCTTTAACCCGGCCAGGTAGTAGTTATTTTCTTAAAGAATATTAGTCTCCTGTTCAAATTGTCAATGGCTTCTGCATTAAAATCTAAAATATCCCACCTAGTATTTCAAAGCTCTGCAGAGTTAAGATCCCTACTGACTTTTCCAGGTGACGGCACAACCCCCAACTTCTTGCCTCCACTCAACTGGACCAGACTTCTCTGCCTCAGAGCACAGTCCTTGCTCAAGTCATTTCTTTCAAGGGTACAGATTTTCAGGGGTACCTGGGTGGCTCAGTCAGTTAAGTGTCTGCCTTCGGCTCAGGTCATAATGCCGGGGTCCTGGGATCGAGTCCCGCATGGGGCTCCTTTCTCAGCAGAGATCCTGCTCCTCCCTCTCCCTCTGCCTGCATCTCCCACTGCATCTCCCCCTGCTTGTGCTTGCTCACTCTCTCTGTCAAATAAGTAAATAAAATCTTCCAAAAAAAAAAAAAAAGGTACAGATTGTTAAAGTACACTTTGCATTTTGTTTTTGTTTTTATATACAATGCTAGCACATACCATTGACTACACTCCCTGTGCTGTACCCTTTATCCATGACAGTCATTCCATAACTGGAAGCCCGTTTCTCCCTGTCCCCTTCATCCATTTTCCCCGTCCCCTCCCCTCCCCTCTCCTCCCCTTCCGGCAACCATCAGGGTGTTCTCTGTATTTATGCATCTGTCAAGGTACAATGTGGTTTTAAGTAGAACTAAAATCCTAATTCATAAAGAAGCCTTTCCAGATATCCTGAGAATGGGCCCCTCTTAGCTCGATATCTATGATAGTTCTTTTCATAGTCTGCTTTGGGGCCACTCTATTAATGAACGTGCTGAATTTCCCCACAACAGGGTATGAATCCTTGGAAAGGAGAGGCTGTGATTCCTTATCTCTGGAGTCAGCTCCTTGCGCTTAGTACGAGCTCTCCCACCTGCTCCCCCCAGCCCCCCAAAAACAAAAGCTTAAATAAATAAAATGCCCAAGTACAAGCTCTTCTTTTCCCCTAGGCCAAACAATGTCCTGACCAAATATCTCTTTTATTTTTCCCCACACAAGTGCCACCTCTGCTCTATCCCAGGCTGATCACCATATCCATGTATCTGAACTGAAATGGGTGCCCTGTTTATCCTGTTTAAACAACCCAACTCCCTTCTTCTGCATCTAAAACTATTTTTTTTTCCACTGCCTAAAATTCAGCCACAGAGATTCAGTACTTCAAATACTGAGACCTCCCGAGAGGTGCTACCTTAATTTAAACCATTATCAGACACTGTTTTAGGAAGTACTAGGAGAAAAGAGGCTAAGAATCGGGCCATTTTTTTGTGGGACAGGAGATGTGGACATTGGGGAAAGAAGGAACAGTATCTGGGAGGGAGGCAGATGTTAGAGTGTGGTGGTGAGAAAGGACCAAAAATAAATATTCGACTTCCTCCTAAACTTGCAACAGATTAGCTCTTCCTGAGACACATGAAGCCATGTATGAAGAACACAAAACATATATACCCACTGCAAATTAGTCATGTTAACAAACTGACACGAGACTCAGGGAGTTCTAGGAGCTACCGAGTAATCAAAGTCTAACTATATAAGAGCCCAGAAATTGGGGTCAGACCCACAACTAGAGAGGAAACCTTTCAATCAGGGACTCAGCAGCTCTATGTAAACTGTAAGCAAATTAAGCAAGCTTGATGAAGGAGAGGTAGATGACTACTGGTGCATAGGAAAAACCCCAGCCCAAAGGATTCAATTCATCTGAATCGAGCCATATCTCCCTCAAAACCCAGTTAGTAGGGCTTGGAAAATCTCCAGGAACCTAATACCTTTGACATCACTTCATAGAATTAAATGAGATTCATGGTCTCGGGGTTCCTTCCAAAAGATGGGTGGGAGGAGATCCTCAATGAGGAGGGGAGCGTGAAGTGCCCACAAATCCCCAGCTTTGAATGCCTCTTGGTCTCTAAGTCATGCTTCTCTGCTGTTTATAGGTCTGTAATGGATGAGAGAGAAACAGCTTCTAGGTGCGAAGAGGGAGGTCACTGAAGATGACATGTGGCCATGACCCCATGGTGTTTGCCTCTAGGAAAGCAATAAAATGGGCAATTCCTACTTCTTTTTGCTGTAGTATTTACTTGTTCATTCTTTAACAGTCTAGCTGTTGGCTGTGAGCAAAAACCTTCTGCCAATCTCATTCAGTCCTTAAATGGGTAAAAAGCCAGTAGAGGCTCGAAACAGACGAACGTTGCTACCTAACACAGACCTGGCAGCCCGGTACTAGCTTATGAGTAATTTTTAAAGCGCCTTTGAGATGTGTACGAAACCCTTTGACGGGTCCTCTGTCTCTTGGATGACCCAAAATTTCCATCTTGAAATCTAGAAAAGAATTCAAGTTCTGTCTTCCCCAGGGAGAGCAGGCATCCATAAGTTTCACAAACCTAGAATTTGTACCAGCAGTCAAGTCAGATGGTCTGAGGGCTGGAGCATGACAATACTTGATCTCTGATTTGATACCTGATAAAAATCATTTCAAATAACATTCAAAGAACCCAGTGGCAGGAGCTAGTGGGCTAAGTTGAGGGTCATGATTTACACAGTTATAACCAGATGTCTCCATGTGCCTACAGTTTAAGGTGAGCCTGTGCCTATCGAGGAAAGGGAAAATAAAAATGGCAGACCAAATGAAAATGGTCCAAGTAACTGCTCTGCCATTGTGGATTCTTCCCATTCCCTGCCATCCATCCATCCATCCATCCATCCATCCCCCACAAAAGTATATCCCAACCATGACCAAAGTGGAGGCAAAGCCTGGAAGGACAGTCCAGTGTTGTTGTGATGTTCAGGGTTGGCAACAACTTTGATCCTTTTGAAATCCAAACCCCATGGTAATCTTGAATTTCCTATGCAGTGTCTCTACCAAGTAATTACTTGGCTCAGATTCCAACACGTTCAAGGCCTGAGAATCCACCACTTCCCAAAAAACAAAACAACAAAAACAGCAATTCTCTATTTGTGGGTGGGTATAACGAAAAATTCTTCCTTGTGAGGACACATCTACTTCCCCAGAGGCTATTGTTTCTAGTTGTATCTTTTAGGGGCCACAAATAATAAATCTACATTCCTCTTCAGTAAGACAGTACTTCTAATTTTTCTTTTCCTATTTTTTTAGGTAGGTTCCATGCCCAGTATGGAGCCCAGTATGGGGCTTGAATTCATGACCTGAGACCGAGACCTGAGCTGAGATCAAGAGTCGGATGCTCAACCAATTAAGGCACCACGTGTCCCAGTCCTCCCAATTTTGAAGACTGTTATCTCAGCCCCTCCATTCTTTCCTTCAACTACACATCTCTATTCCTCCAAACATCCACATTTCATTTCCTCTTTGTCATTTGTCCTTCTCCTGAATGTGTCCTAGTTGCTTTTTGCCATAATGTGCATCCCCCAAAACTGAACACAGTATTCCAACTGAGGTCTGAGCAAAGCCAAGTGCAATGGGGTTCTTACTTTCCCCGCCATAGATACTTCTCCTAAGACTGGCTTTTGGGTAGACACATCTAACTGTTAAGTCCTGCTGGGCTGACTTAGCCAATTTAGAATAACCACGGCACAATTCAAAACCATTATTTGTTACCAAGTAATATGGCCAAGTCATATCCAGACCCTTTCTATCCCCACCCAAAGACCATCCACAAGCCCTCACTCCACAAACACAACAGCACAATAAACGGATGAAGTGTTCTGTTTTGCACATTACTTTTTTAAAAATCTGGCAATTATTTGAGTTGCCCAAGATTCTTCAAAACATCCCCAAGTCAAAAAATGGTCATCTCTAGAGGCACCTGGGTGGCTCAGCGAGTTGAGCGTCTGACTTCGGCTCAGGTCATGATCTCGGGGTACTGGGATCGAGCCCCATGTCAGTTCTCTGCTCAGCTGGGAAGTCCGCTTCTCCCTCTCCCTTTGCCCCTCCCCCTACTTGTACACACATGCCCTTGTACACGTACGCCTGCACAATTCTCTCTCTCTCTCTCAAATAAAGAAAATCCTTAAAAAAAAAAAAGAGGTCCTCTCTAAATGTTATACAACTTGATGAGCTAACTGCATAAACCTTTAAATCCCCTGAAAGCATACCTGATAAGGTAAACCGTTAAATGTCCATCGGCATCCCACCTAATTAAGAGCAGAGCAGAGGGGAAAGAGCACAGGTCTGTGGTTAGAACTATGGGAGTTTGAATCAAAGCCGCATTAACAAACTGGCTCAGGCCACTTCTACTAAGCCTTAGTTTCTTCCCACAGAAATGGGGATAATCCTCCTCTCCTGCCAGTCCTCACTGGAAGTGCTGGATACATCGCTTGGTCTATGGAGATATTCAGTACACAGTATTTCCCCTCACAGCACAGATTATTACTGGCTACATCTTATTTCTCTTAATAGATTACTAGCCCTGAGAGAAAGGGATGGAGACTTGCCCGTCCTCACCGCCTCGACACCTAGCGCGAGGAGACACACACTTCCTTCTGGAATACGAATGTGAGTATCTGCCTTCGAATTCAGTTGTGTATCACACAGAAATAATCACACTTCTATTCTGACCGCTCGGTTCCCCCAGGGATATCTGACAATTCCCGGGGAGTATCTACAGTTACCCATTATTTAAATTAAAAAAAAAAAAAAAGACTCCCTTCAAGTCTGAAACAGTCGTGTTCAAATGTTGCTCTAAGTTTCAACTTTTTGGCAAACAGATTGGCAGTAACATTTCTAATATATATTTTTTAAGATTTTTATTTATTTATTTGAGAGAGAGAGAAAGTGTGTGCACGAACAAGCAGGGAGGACAGGCAGAGGAGAGGGAGAAGCAGACTCCCCGCTGGGCAGGGAGCTCGATGCAGGGCTCAATCCCAGGACCCTGGGATCATGACCTGAGCTGAAAGCAGACGCTTAACTGACTGAGCTACCCAGGCACCCAGACGTTTCTAATATTTTTAATGTTGACCCAGTTTTAAGCTCTATTTGTCTCCTCCAGTAATGGTGTTCCAAGACGCAGCTAAAACAGGAAGGGCAGGGGGAGGCTGCTGGCAAAAGCCACCATCTGATATATCCAATTTCTGACCTATGGCTCAGGAAGCCAGAGAAAAGTTTTGTTGGTCTCCAGTGTCTACCCTGAGCAATAAAATTCAGAGAGTTCACTCCCACACGGCCGCAACCAGGTTGAGGTAATTGTTGCTGTTACGGCTTTCGCAATTTGAGTGGGAGAAGATGAGAATTCTGAAAGAGATTTATTTACTGCAAAGCCTCCCAAATATCTCATTAATCTGCTTTTCATTTGGCAAACTTCTCCTTCATTAAAAGTGCCACAGTCTGGAGTTTATGACAAGGCAGAAGTGCCTCTGGGAAGGCACAGCAGCAAAATGAAAAGGATCTGGGCTGTGGACAGAGGGAGACGGGAGTTTGATTTGCAGGTGTGTGATGCCCTTGCTCTGTGACCTTGAGTGGTTTTCCTCAGGCTGCTAGCACCCCAGTGTCCTCATCTGTAAAGAGAGGATCACTGTCCTGGCTTGATGTACAAATCGCTGAGATCAGCTATAGGACCCTGGGCACGTTTGTTTGTGTTTGTTACTTCTCGAAGGCTCAGGTGGTCATCTGCGAAATGACGATCAGAATAGTACCAACTTCACAGCGATGAGGAGGGGGGATTTAAATGAGTGAATCTATGTAAACAGATAAGAACAGGGTCTGGCACAGAGGAGTGCTATGTGTCTCTTCTCATCACCATGATTAAGGATTAATGACTCAGGTCAAGGGTGTCTTGCACAGTGATTTGCACCTTGTACACAGAAGGTCCTCGATAAATGTATAAATAAATGTACTCTCTCCCCCCCCCCGACCCCACAATGAGAGAGTTCGCACTGGGGACTGAAGAAACTCCTTGGATAGGAGGACCTTTTCCACAGTTAAATGCTCAGAGCTTTAGAGAAAGAGAGATCATGTAGATTGAGCCCATCTACAAAGCAGCAGCAGAGGGAGCTGGAGGAAGAGAGCTGCAAGGGGAGGGAGAGAACGTAATCACACTGACAATGGGACAAGGTTACTAGGAAAGAAAAATTCGAGGTCTTCTGACAACCAGACTACTGCATTATTTTCCCCCACGTCATGCTGCCTTTTAAATGTGACCTAGTGGAGAGGTGTCTGGCTGGCTCAGTCAGTACAGCATGGGAGTCTTGATCCCGATGTTATGAATTCGAGCCTCATGTTTGGTGTAGAGATGACCGAAAAATAAAATCTTTTAAAAAATGATAAATAAACGTTACCTGGTCGAGAAACACCTTTCGACAAACAGAGTCCAAACTGTCAGGCGGCATCTGATCCTGTTTGTGGTTTTCATGAAGAGTGGAGAAAAAGGAACCATCGCGCACTGTTGGTGGGAATGCAAGCTTGGTGCAGCCACTGTGGGGACCAGTATGGAGGTTCCTAAAAAAATTAAAAATAGAATTACCATATGATCCAGTAATTCCACTACTGGGTATTTACCCAAAGAATAAGAACACACTAATTCGAAAAGATTTAAACACACATATGTTTGTTGCAGCATTATCGACAACAGCCAAGATATGGAAGCAATATAAGTGTCCATCAACTGAAGAAGAGACACTTGGTAGTGTCCATGGTAGGCCCATGATTTGATAGATAGATATGATATGGAATGCAGTGGAACATTACTCGGCCATAAAAAAAAGAATGGGTCCTTGCCATTTACAACAACATGGAGGAACCTAGAGGGAATTCGTGAAGTGAAATAGGTCAATCAGAGAATGACAAATACCACATGATTTCACTCACATGTGGCATTTAAGAAACAAAAAATGAAGAAGGAGAAAAAGGAGAAAAGAGACATAGAAAGAAAAAAAAAAAAGAGACAAAGAAAGACTCCTAACTACAGAGAACAAGCAGATGGTTCAAGAGGGGAGGTGGGTGGGGGGATGGGGGAAAGAGATGAAGGGGATTAAGAGCACACCTACCATGATGAGCACTGAGAAAGGTACAGAATTGTTGAATCCTTATATAGTACACCTGAAACTAATATAACACCGTATGTTCATGATACTTGAAGGAGAAAAAATTTTTTTGAAGAGACGGAAAAGGAAAGACATGGACTCAGTGTGGTTTGGGAAGATGCTGGGAATGTAAAGGGAGGAAATGGCTTCCTGACAATATTCCTCAGAGTCCCAGGTCAGAGCAGGGAATCTTCACCTCACTCTGGACGGAGAAACAGGGCCAGGACATTGAGGAACTTGCCACCCATCAATCCAGGCAGCCAGCTCTGCCTCCCTTGGTTCATTCTAAACACCGCTTTTATAGCCCAGTTCAGACTTGTTTATTTTGTACATACAATATCGCCGAGTTCCAGATCCTTTACTTCTTAGCCCAAGGAATGAGAGCCCATTCCTGCTGTTTTGGTGTCACTCACCTCCCGGGGGAAGGAGGATGTTCCTCTTCTCAATGGAAACACATCACTTTGCTTCCGTGGGTTTCCCTCATTTCTTTTCCTTCAGTCAGGGAGACAGATCTGAACTAAGGACTTCTGTCTTTCAAAGCGTCTCTCATTTCATGAGCCTCGACTAAAAAAAGAAGAAAAAAATCAATTAGCCAAGAAACAGAAGTCAAGAATGAAAGAGAGAACAAAAAATAGAAGGGGGAAAAAAATCAACCTGGGTTGAGCACAAAATATTGATATTTGGGTGCCCAAGCTTGAACGTTGTCTCCGGCCTGCCTATCCTCACGGACTCACATCTCTGGTGAGTTCTATTCTAAAAAGAAGAGACAATGTGCCCGCAATTGTGCTCTGCCTTGAGATCCATGCTTATCCCCAAAGGGAGAAGACCGCATCATCTGCTTACATTAAGAATGCCGAGAACGAAATCAGAGGCAGAGGCAAGAACGTTAATGGGGGAGGCTGCCAACAGAGCAAATTCTGTGTCCCCTCTGAGGGCAACCAGCCTGACCTACATGGGGCTGCAGCAGGGGAGGAAGGAAACCCATCGTGAACTGCACGGGTGGCGGACAGAACCAGAGAGGGCATAGAAGACAAGCCCCGGGGACTCTGCCAGGGGTGGGCGGGCAAGCCAGGGGTTTATAACCATCAAAGGGATCAAAAGCTAAAAATACGGGTTATAACCATTCATGTGAACCCTTTTAAAACGCCAGGCTAGTGTGGCCTGAGAAAACTGGCTGACACTGGTAATAGCACTTCCTTCTGTTCTTTTTCTACAACTTAAAACTGTACACAGGGTTATAATGAGGATCCCCAGTGGGCTGTGTTCATTCAAACTCACTCTTTTTCTGTTGCAGATGTTCCCAGTAAGAGAAATAGGATTCTGGATTCCTAGAATTTAATTAGGTGCTGCTCCTCAAATACTGAAGTAATTCAAACTATTATACCAGTGGGGTATATGATCTTTCTCACTTTTCTTCTGTATGGGATGAGCTGGTAACAGAATCTTCCATTTTCTCTTTCAGATTCCATTGCAACAAAGCACACATGTTTGAGAAATAGCAGGTCAGGGTTAGGGGTACAGTCTGTGTCCATGAGAGGATTTCTCTTCAAAGAAGCCATATAATGTAAAGAGCCATGAGTCAATTAAACAAGGAAGCTATTAGACCGGGGTGTTTCTAATGCCCTAGCAGCCCATAGAAGGAAACCAGAACCTAAGCCTGTGAATGCCTCAAGGTTAAGGACTTGAGGACTTGGTTAGGACAACCCATCACAACCAGCGAGCAAACCTACTCCAAATAACGCAAATGCTTACTTACAGCCAATCAAATCATTCCCTTGCTTTGCTTCCGAATCCTCTCTATGATATAAAGTCTCTCTGGAGCCTCTATGTACAGACCACTCCTAACCACTTCTGGATTTAATCAGTTTTTACTCAATTAAACTTAAAATCTATAATACGCCTCAGTCTATCTTTTTAAACAGAACTAAGCAACCCTGGTCCAGAGGGTGACAAAAATATTATTTTTAGGCAGAGCCTTCTGCTCATCCTGTCTGGGCCTCCGTTTCTTCATGGATTTAAAAAAAATAATAAAATCTTGCAGACAATATCTCCTATGTGTCTCCTCGGGGTTCTTATGAGGGCCACAAGAGATATTTGAAAAATTTTTTAACCTATAAAGGATCATAAATAATAAGGGGTGACCTCGTCCATTGAAGTAATAGGACTTTGCTTTCAAGTAAGTTAAAATACCTGTTTCCCTAACTGTGATATTATAATTTAAAAATTTATAAAATGGACCTCCCTGGATCATCATTCCCATGGGATTACCTGAAGTACAGAGCAAAGAGAATGAGGATCAAATGCCTTCCCATCAGTCTTGGGCAGTTTAATTGATATTAGAAATCTGCGAGTGATGCCTGGTTCTAATATCCAGTAATAATTAATATTAAACTTTCTCTCAAAGAACAAAGAAAATCTGTCCCAATGCCAAGTTGCTTTTTTCCCTGGCATCTTCAGTGCACATGGGTGTTTCCTGAAGGCTCTTTGCAAATCAATATGCTGCCAACCTAAAGAAATATGGCCCCACACACCGAGAGTCTGACTAAAGAGAATCATTCTTCCCATGAAAACTAGTGGATTCCAGTGAAGAGAATAAGAAAAAGATTACAGTGGAATCTGTGGCTGATGACAGAAAAAGTGGGTCATTCTTTTAAACCCCATTTCCTCCCCAATTTCATGTTAATTGCCCAACCTCCAAAAAACAAGCTCCCTATTGCCCAGGGGAAATGATGTCAAAGTACTTTGAATATTTCTCAAATATCTTTCCTCAACACTCCATGCAACTGAGAAATCCCACAGGCCTGTGAATGTTAGCAAAGCCATTGTTTCTAGCTCTCAACTCTGTCTTTGGGTTTGGCTTTCTCTCTTCTTTTTATGGATGAATAACATTTTCGATCACGTTGTTTTTCTGGTTACTCTGGGAACCAGGCTCCTTTTGAATAAGCATCATCCTTTGTCCCAGGTTCTCTGGCCTTTACTTCTTTTTCTCATCTCTGCTAGAACATGAGATGCACATTCCAGGAATTGTGTGGGGAGCAGGGAAGATAGTGTGAGGTGGGACAAAAGGCTTCTGAAATATTAAGAGCAGGATCACCTCGGAGACGATGCTTCACCCCTCTGAGTCAGGTTCCCAACTGGAAAACATGGACAATTGTGACCCTAGTGAGAATCCAGTAAGAGTTTGCTCACTGACCCCTCCCCTACGAATGCTCTCCTGTCCACTGCCTCCTCCCTTAGTAAGAATCACCTGTCCCCGCCTTGTGTCCCTACTGTGGGGTTTACCAACTTCGATCACACCATTTGAGCACACTTCTTCCTATTTCTGTCTGCCCTCTCCAGATTAAAAACTGGCCTTATTTATTTTAGGAAACCCCAAATCATGTTGGCCAATGTGTGTTACATAACAGGTTCTAATAAAGGACTGACCTGTTAATCGACTAGTTGATTGACTGAACAGATGTCTACAGATGAAATCAACTTATAAAGCTCCCATCACTAGACAAATGTAAGTTGTTATTACGTGGGAGTCCACGAATCTGCTTTGAACTTAAGGTAATGAGGCCATTGCTCAAAGTCAACGGTAATGGCCTTTAGAAGTGTTATTTCAGAGTATCTTTAGTTTTTGTTTGTTTGTTTAATCCAGACAGCCACCATAAATTCACACACTCTATCATAAAAACACACTAAAAAACCAGTCCATGCAACAGAAACATTGAAAAGTACTCTGCTGGTTAAGTCAGCATCACCTCTAAGAGACACAGTAATGAACCAACACACTTGACAAGATTCCTTGAGTACAAACTGGTATCCTCGTGAGACCATTAACACAGAAGCTCAGTTATCAAACCATTCTGAACACCTACAAACTTCACAGGAGATGGAAGAGAAGAAGAGCAGCAATTCTAGGAACAGAAAAGCGACCACTTTCTGGAAGGTAGGACGTGTGGAAAAGTGAATCCGAGGTGATACACGGGAAGAGAGACGATGGGGGGAGGGGCCAGCTCCCAGTAAGCTGCAGAGCAGCGGAGCGCAAAATTGGAACTTTTAGAAGTCTGCTCCACTGAGGGACATCGCTCCAGAGGCTAAGCAGGGGGTGGAACCCTCACGGGGACAGTGTGGTCTCAGGACCCGCAGGGTCACAGAAAACCAGGGCTACCTGAGTGTGGCAGAGCTTCCAGGTATCAGATGGGGAAGCCAGCTGGAGAGACGGAGCCGAGAAGGGGCTCTGAGCCTGGGCTTACCTTAAACCATGATCCGAGGCACAGTAAGGCCACTGCTCTTCGAGCAGGGAGCCCACAAGTGGCAGATCCGGAGAGACTCACCTTCCTCCTCCGGGAGGAGCAGCATGGAAGCGCGCTGCAGGAATCAGCTGAGTTTGGAGACTCTGGACGGGGCCACGCACCAGAGATAGAAACACTCCGTCACATGCCGGCTGAGCTCGGAGCGCGCAGCCAGAGACCAGGGAAACGGGAGGGATTGACTGCTTTTCTCTGAGGGCGCACTGAGGAGCGGGGCCTGAGCTCTCGGCTCCTCCAGGCCGGAGACTAGGAGGCCGCCATCTTCTTTGCCCTCCTCCAAAGCGGTATGGAAAGCGTTCAGGGAACAAAAGGTCCCGAGAGCGAAACCGCACAGATTACTTAGCCCCGCTAAGGGCTAAGCTAAGGGCTTACTAAGCCCCTGGCAAGGGCGGTGCAATTCCACCTCAAGCAAAAACATTCGAGAATCAGGCAACAGGCCCCTCCCCCAGAAGATCAGCAAGAACTTCCAGCTAAGACCAAGTTCACCCATCAATGAGAACTGCAAAACTTCAGAGATATGAGAATACAACACACAGAATTCATGGCTTTGGGGCACCTGGGTGGCTCAGTGGGTTAAAGCCTCTGCCTTCGGCTCAGGTCATGATCTCAGGGTCCTGGGATGGAGCCCCAAATCGGGCTCTCTGCTTAGCGAGGAACCTGCTTCCCCCTCTCTCGCTGCCTGCCTCTCTGCCTACTTGTGATCTCTCTCTCTCTCTCTCTGTCAAATAAATAAATAAAATCTTAAAAAAAAAAAAAAAAGAATTCATGGCTTTTTTCCCATGATTCTTCAGTCTCTCAAAGTTAAATTTTTAAAATTTTATTTCTTATTCTATTTTTTAAGTTTTTCCTTTTTCCTATTTTAACATTTTTTAACTATTTTATCTTATCAATACCTTTTTAAAAATCTTTTAAAATTTTCACTGTTATAGTCATATTCTATCCCTTCCTTGTATTTAACCTTACTTTTTGTATACATATAGGTTTTTCTTTCTTGCAAATTTTGGGATACAGTTTCTTCTAACAGATCAAAATATACCCTAAATCTAGCACATGGCGTTGTTGTAGTCTCCAGGCTGATCACATTCTTTTTTCTCTTTTTTTCTCTTCCTTTTTTCAACCAACTTCTTATCTTTTCAATTCCTTTTTTAGAATCTTTTTAAATTTTCATCTTTACAGCCATATTCCATCCCTTTATCATGTTTATCCTTATTTTTGTATATATATAAGTTTTTCTTTCTTTAAAATTTTGGGAGGCAGTTTCTTCTAACAGACCAAAATACACCCAAAATCAAACGTGTGGCTCTGTTCTATTCAACAGTCTAATATATATATATAATTTTTTTTTCCCCTCCTTCTCTCCCCAGTTTCAGGTCTCTTCCAATTTGGTTTGGTTAGTGTATATTTTTCTGGGGTCATTGCTACCCTTTTAGTATTTTGTTCTCTCATTCATCTATTCTTATCTGGATAAAATGACAAAGCAGAAAAACTCACCTCAAAAAAAAAGAACAAGAGGCAGTACTGACAGCTAGGGACCTAATCAACACAGACATTAGTAAGATGTCAGAACTAGAGTTCAGAATGATGATTATCAAAGTGGTAGCTGGGCTCAAAAAAAGCATGGAAGATACTACAGAATCCCTTTCTGGAGAAATAAAATCCCTTTCTGGAGAAATAAAAGAACTGAAATCTAACCAAGTTGAAATCAAAAAAGCTGTTAATGAGGTGCAATAAAAAATGGAGGCTCTTACTGCCTGGATAAATGAGCCAGAAGAGAGAATTAGTGATATAGACGATCAAATGATGGAGAATAAAGAAGCTGAGAAAAAGAGAGACAAATAACTACTGGGCCATGAGGATTATTGACCACGACCAAGTGGGATTTATTCCTGGACTGCAAGGTTGGTTCAACATCCGCAAATCAATCAATGTGATACATTAATAAAAGAAAGAACAAGAACCATATGATACTCTCAATAGATGCTGAAAAAGCATTTGACAAAGTACAGCATCCTTTCTTGATCAAAACTCTTCACAGTGTAGGGATAAAGGGTACATACCTCAATATCATAAAAGCCATCTTTGAAAAACCCACAGCAAATATCATTCTCAATGGGGAAAAACTGAGAGATTTTCCTCTAAGGTCAGGAACATGCCAACAATGTCCACTATCACTGCTATTCAACATAGTACTAGAAGACCTAGCCTCAGCAATGAGACAACCACAACAACAACAACAAAAAAATAAAAGGCATCCAAATCAGTGAAGAAGAAGTCAAACTCTCACTCTTTGCAGACGATATGATACTTTATGTGGAAAACCCTAAAGACTCCACTCCAAAACTGCTAGAACCCATACAAGAATTCAGTAAAGTGTCAGGATATAAAATCAATGCACAGAAATCAGTTGCATTTCTATACATCAACAGCAAGACAGAAGAAAGAGAAATTAAGGAGTTGATCCCATTTACAATTGCACCCAAAACCATAAGATACCTAGGAATAAAACACTGAAAAAATAAAATAAAATAAAATAAAAATTTAAAAACAAAATCCTAACCAAAGAGGCAAAGAATCTGTACTCAGAAAACTATAAAGTAAAAAAAAGAAAAAAGAAAACTATAAAGTGCTCATGAAAGAAATTGAGGAAGACACAAAGAAATGGAAAAACATTTCATGCTCATGGATTGGAAGAACAAATATTGTGAAAATGTCTATGCTCCCTAAAGCAATCTACACATTTAATGCAATCCTGATCAAAATACCATCAATGTTTTTCAAAGAAATGCAACAATTAATCCTAAAACTTATATGGAACCAGAAAAGACCCTGAATAGCCAGAGAAATGTTGAAAAAGAAAACCGAAGTTGGCAGCATCACAATTCCAGACTTCAAGCTCTACTACAAAGCTGTAATCATCAAGACAGTATGGTACTGGCATAAAAACAGACACATAGATCAATGGAACAGAATAGACAGCCCAGAAATGGACCCCCAACTCTATGGGCAACTAATCTTTGACACAGCAGGAAAGAAAGTCCAATGGAAAATTACAGTCTCTTCAACAACTGGTGTTGGGAAAATTGGACAGCCACATGCAGAAGAATGAAACTGAACCATTTCCTTACACCACACACCAAAATGGACTCAAAATGGATGAAAGACCTCAAAGTGATACAGGAGTCCATCAAAAGCCTTGAGGAGAACACAGGCAGCAATCTCTTCAACCTCAGCCACAGCAACTTCTTCCTAGAAACATCACCAAAGGCAAGGGAAGCAGGGCAAAAATGAACCATTGGGATTTCATCAAGATCAAAAGCTTTTGCACAGCAAAGGAAACAGTCAACAAAACCAAAAGACAACTGACAGAATGCGAAAAGATATTTGCAAATGACATATCAGATAGAGGGCTAGTATCCAAAATCTATAAAGACCTTACCAAACTCAACACCCAAAAAACAAATAATCCAATCAAGAAATGAGCAGAAGATATGAACAGACATTTCTGCAAAGAGGACATTCAAATGGCCAACAGACACATGAAAAAATGCTCAACATCACTCGGCATCAGGGAAATACAAATCAAAACCACAGTGAGATACCACCTCGCACCAGTCAGAATGGCTAAAATTAACCAGTCAGGAAACGACAGGTGTTGGCGAGGATGCGAGAAAGGGGAACCCTCCTACACTGTTGGTGGAAATGCAAGCTGGTGCAGCCACTCTGGAAAACAGTATGGAGGTTCCTCAAAAAGTTGAAAATAGAGCTACCCTAAGACCCAGCAATCACACTACTAGGTATTTACCCTAAAAACACAAATGTAGTGATCCAAAGGGACATGTGCACCCCAAAGTTTATAGCAGCAATGTCCACAATAGCCAAACTATGGAAAGAACCTAGATGTCCATCAACAGATGAATGGATAAAGAAGATGGGGTATATATATATATACAATGGAATACTATGCAGCCATCAAAAAA
>CM052895.1:8946028-9053200 GCA_028534135.1 Potos flavus | reverse complement strand
ATCAACAGATGAATGGATAAAGAAGATGGGGTATATATATATATACAATGGAATACTATGCAGCCATCAAAAAAACCACACAATCTTGCCATTTGCAACGATGTGGATGGAACTAGAGGGTATTATGCTAAGCGAAATAAGTCAATCAGAGAAAGACAATTATCATATGATCTCTCTGATATGAGGAATTAGAGAGGCAGGGCTGGGGTCGTGGGGGGTGGGGAGGGAAAAAATGAAACAAGATGGGACCAGGAGGGAGACAAACCATAAGAGACTCTTAATCTCAGGAAAAAAACTAAGGGTTGCTGGGGGGTTGGGGGGGAAGGATAGGGTGGCTGGGTTATGGACATTGGGGAGAGTATGTGTTATGGTTAGTGCTGTGAATTGTGTAAGACTGATGATTCACAGATCTGTACCCCTGAAACAAATAATACATTACATGTTAATAAAAAAAAAAAAAAAACACAGAAGGCCAACACAAAACACTGGGGTGACTGTCCTCAGATCCCCACTTTGTTTTTTACCAATTATTCTCAGTATAAGAATACTTATAAGAAGTACTTGGATTTGGAGGGGTTTAGTGTTTTGGTTTTTTTTTTGGTCACTCATCAGTTCATATATATTGGACACCAGCTGCGTGTTGGCCAAATCAAGAAATGCAAACACAGGTTTCAAGACCACCTGTGGGTTGCATGAAAAGGTCTTGAAAAGAATGCAAGGATCAAAACCAAGGCATGTAAACTGTGAAACACACATGTAACTCCCCAGTGTAAGGGGTCTAGAGACAGAAATTAACAGGCACTTGAAGATCAGAATAGACTTCATGGAGAAAGTAGTATCTCTCATAGAAGTTAAGCTTTGAACAACATGTCAATGCCCATAGAAAGGGAGGATAACACAGTAGGGCAGGGGGACAGTGGGGATTCTTGGCAGGGGAGGAGGTATGATGCTACACAAAAAGCCCAGAATGGAAGATCAACTCCATGGCTCTTTTTGATCTTCATTTCCAGAAATTTCCATTCTATCTGCTCCTGGTATACTGATCTGACTCTGCTAATAACCAATTCAAACCTAGCTGCATTAATGTAAAATAACACTGAAATTATTACTGTGAAAATCTCTCCCTTTCCACAACAGTCATAAATATTATTTTGAAGTAATGCATCAACTATTATATTTATATAATATCCCCAGAGAAATTATTCATAATTGCAATACATTTGGGGTGTACTATAATTATATTCTTTAATTTTTATTAAAGAATTCAAAACAAATACTTCTCAGCCTTTTCTGAAAATGATCTATGCTTCACATGGAAAAACCTTTTAATTATTAGAGTATAAGTTCTCGCCAACTTCTACATCATCTTGTCCTTGCCAAGTTCTGAGGTCTAGCATTAGAACAAGCTGCTTTAGAATATTCTTAAGAGCTGAGAAATGCAGCCATGTTAAGGATGACATTCCTTAACTCCAAATTTCAGAGCAGCTTCTTCAATCTGTGATAGAAATAAAGAACTGATTCAATAGAATGTCTCCCAGACTGGTGTTCTGCCAGATAGGAATAGGCATTTCATACAAAAACGAAACATGTTAGTGGAACGAAGTTAATTAAAAGTTTTTGTTTTCTCTACAGGACTTCTCAGTCATTAGGATGTTCCTTTTTTTTTTTTTTTTTTAATTTTTTTCATGAGAGACAGAGAGAGAGAGAGAAAGGCAGAGGGAGAAGGAGACTCCCCACTGAGCAGGAAGCCCAACATGGGGCTCGATCCCAGGACCCTGAGATCATGGCCTGAGCCAAAGGCAGACACTTAACCGACTGAGCCACCCAGGCGTCCCCTGAGTATATTCTTACAAATGGCGAATCTCTAAAGAAGGGACGCGTGTCTCCATGCTTACTTTACAATGAAACATTTTTTTAAGCCACATTCCTAGAATGTTGTTTCAAGAAATACCAGCCTGAGAAATACTTACCTAACAAATTACTCTAAAGCTAATTCACAAGTCAGCAGACCTCCAGAGAAACTCTCCCCGTCATCCAACAAAGAGCACGCTTCGCAAAACAAACAAACAAAACCCCACAAAAGAACAGAGTATGAATCCGAAAACAGTACAAAAGTTATACAAACGACATGGTAAATGCCACTTAGGTCATTCTTTTCAGATGCCAAAACAAAAACTTCAATCGTGACTTGCACAGAGATACTGAGGTTTTTCTGTAGTATAAAATGTATTTGCTGTGCTAATAAATTGGTAGTCGGTTACCACGTATGAGAGAAGTAGATACACAAGACACTTCCTAGGGGTTTCCTCACTTGCATCAGAGTATCTACGTTAACATTTTCACAAAATTCACAAACCCAACCCAAAAAAATCACTTCAATGCGTCTGCACATGTGTGCCAGAAAAAACATTTCAGTCACACGTAACCCACCCGCCTGGAAGATTCCCCTCTGGGCTGTTCTCCAGACAGGCTCCCACACTCTTTGATCTGACGTATTGGGTATTATCACCATCACCTGCCTCATGTTACTAACGTAAAGTTCTACCAGAAGAGGAGAAAGCTAGAAAGGTCTGTGAAGAAAGCAGGTATGTCTAAATAGGATGGAAAAGTCCAAAAAATAGAAGTGAAAAGACACAAGCGCAGACATGCCCGTGTCCCCATCTGCCAAGACTATGACTTCACCGTGTTGTGTAAATAGGTGAGAGTGATTTAGTGATTTGGGAGGAAACTGTTCTGTGTTTTTGAGTAGGCTAGAAATGCTTTCCAATTTTTCCCATTTAAAATCATAGGATATAGGTGACCACTATTCAAAATGTTAACATCTAAAATCTTTGCTCAGATTTGGGGAAGGAAAGGAAAGTTCAAATACTGAACAAGTTTTTGAACTCTTTGCAGAGTAGGTGGTTTGATACCTGCGGAAATAAAGAGTTAGCCTTTTTCCAAATAGGCAACTTGGGAGTCTAGGAGTTTAACCTGACAATACTGCCATGACTTAAAATATTTCTGAGCACCTCTTTTAAAATTGCCTTTAGTTTGTGACATAGACTTTTCAATCTCCTCAGTGGTAAGAAATTTTCAGCAATTGTGGGTGGATTTGACTTGGAGACTAGACAAAGACTAGACAAAGACCTTCTGAGCCAGATTCTGGAAAATAAGGTAAAAAATGGTTCCTCCAAGAAATGGTACTTTGCTCAACAGGAGTCTCTGTATGCAGTAATGACATCACATTTCTGGTGTGACTTAGGAAGTGGTTTTGAAGTCAGCGGGATAGGAGGAATTCCAAAGAGTTTTTAGGAATGGCAACATCATTAGAAAAGATACCTTTTCCAAAATGAATGTGAAGAATAAAACTTCTTGTTATAAATACTTAGTTAAGGTTGTTCAAAATAGTTCCCATTACTTCCCCCCCCCATTTTGTTCAAAACAACTTGTCCAGTTAAGGAAAGTCCCTAAAGAACTGCATACCTACCTATTTTCATCCAAATGGGTTATTTCCCTTTCAAGTATTTTCTGGAAGGAGACATACACTGTCTTCTCTATATTCCTCCCATTTATAGAACAGAAAAAATAACCTGATAGGATATTTAAAAAAAAAAAAAGCCACAGTTGGCAGATGGTGGATGGGAAGTGGAAGGAAAGTAGACATCAGGTATTATCAAACTGTCCTTTGACCCGGAGGTCCATCAGATCCGCAAAAAAAAAAAAAAAAAAAATGTTTCAGACTCTGCCAAGACCTCTTGAAGCAACCACACCAGCCAATGATGGTTTTCCATCACAGTACTTTGTTTTTCACTTGAATTTCAAGGAACCTTAAAGCTCCAGTCCTTTGGGCCCGGAGCAATGAGCATGGAAGACACCGGCCTTCTGGTCTCCATCTGGGGCCTGCGGTTGGGAATGAGGCTCCTGAGGCAGAGAACTCTGTTTTGTTCACTAATGAGCCCCAAGAGCTTATAATAGACCCTTGTAGATACTCAACAAATACTTGCAGTAAAAGGGGTTCATCTCTCTAGGCCTCAATTTCCTCATCTGTTAAAAGAAGATGCTGGTTTAGACCAAGAGATTCCAGTCGTTACTAATAGAGCCTCATCTTTCTTCTTCCCTTTCCTTTCCAGGGCTAGGAAGCTCTCCCCAGGCCAGACCAGAGGGCAGAAAATCAGCTGTGTCTTCCTTGTGCCGGATTACCATCCCTATTATCAATGGGCACTTCACTTTCATAAACTCAACATTTTCCAAAAATGAAAATAAAGCGGGACAGAAACTACTGGCCGCCCACAGAACATCCCTGTTTTTTTCTGTTTCTCAGGAGCAGAACTCAGTTTGGCTGGAACTATCTTACATTCGGCTAAAACAAAGAGAAAACATCTCCCCACCTCCCCAGGGGATGCTGTAGTTAGGTGGCATGGCTCTGGGCTAAGCAGGAACCAGTAACATTTCCTAAAAGAGGAACAGAATTGCCCAACAGCCCCACATTCGTCCGGAAGCATGGGTACAATGCTGAGATGGTGGAGGTGCTGTATTTGTCACACAGGTCATGCCAACATTGTCAATATCCCCCAGGCCACGGGGCACTGACTCCTGATTAGGAAATTCTTTATGCCTAGTTCTTAGAGTCCAGCAAATGATTCCTAAGGGAGTCCAGAGCTGCTAAGGAGAACGTTCCGGAACCTTATGCATAGCACTGACCGATCCCTACCCTTTTGGGGACCAGACTTCTAAAACAAAACCTGTGGGTATCAACTAGAGCAAGACCAAAGCTAACACTCCTCACCCACCTCACCACTGCGACTGTTTGGTTTTCTAGAAGCTTCTGAGCACAGCACATCACCCGACAATACAGAGGAGCACAAAGATGAAGCCTAGCTCATTTTGTTCCCTCCGAACATCCTTTTTATGTCCCTCCCCCAAATATTAGGAATTGAAGACGATCCTTATTAACACAAATAAGGCGTTTTACTCTCTTAGAAAGACAGGGTTTCATTCCGTGAATAGGTAGCACCTGTTCCCATCCTTCGGCTTCCCCCCCTACACATCCAAAGTTCCAGCCACACGTGACATAGTCACGGGGGCTCTAGGAGGCCCACATGGTGGCTGAGAGGAGGGCGGTCACTTTTCGGCTGTAGCTCAATAGAGCCAAGCCAGCACAAACAGGAGAGCTCGTCAGTGAGGTCACAGAATTTTCTTCATGCCTTAGAAATTTTACATCCGTGCACCCACCACACTGAGCACAAGAATTTAGGAAGAGAGGGGCGCCTGGGTGGCTCAGTTGGTTAAGCCACTGCCTTCGGCTCGGGTCATGATCCCAGGATCCTGGTATCGAGCCCCGCACCAGGCTCCCTGCCAAGCAGGGAGCCTGCTTCTCCCTCTCCCATTCCCTCTACTTGTGTTCCCTCTCTTGCTGTGTTTCTGTCAAATAAGTAAAATCTTTAAAAAGAAGAAAGAATTTAGGAAGAGACAGGGCCAGTTGTCAGGTTCGGGAGAGAGATCCATGGAAGTAGCCGGGAAATTTTACCCGAGAATGAGTTTTTTAAAGGAAGACATTTATTTGAGGTAATGGAAGTGTCTATCTTATTTGTATTTAACATTTTAACAGTTGGAAGGTTAAGGTCTTGGAGCAAGAATTGTTGCTACTCACCTACAAGCAACTGACTATATTTTAGTGAACTTGACCCTCTCGTGGGTATTTAAGGAGGCCTGTTATAATGTCAAGCCGCCCTGGTCTTTTTCCTGAAAGGAGGAAAGAGACAGAAGAATTAAGTCTACAAAATGGCACCGAGTCACAGCAAAGCCCGCCTACCCAGCTGCCTTCAGGGGAGCTAAAAAGAAAGAACAGGCAGCGAGTCTGAAAGGACAGAGGGGAAGGAGCACCTGAGAAGTGAGATTTCATGCAAAGTTCACTACAGAAAAACGGCAGGTAGACTCTCTGGGGGGACTTGAGGGAATTACTCCCATTATGAGCTGGGGTTCTGTGGCTGATCTCTCTCTCTCTGCCCCCGTGCCCCCTCTGCTCCCAAAGGAGGACGCAGGTAACTAACAAGCGCCCCGAGATGCAGGCCCTTGTCAGCAGGCCACAATGTCTTTCCGATGGTCTAAGATAACATGAATTTGGGGTTTTCTAAGCCAGTTGCACACATGGACCCCAAAAAAAGAAAACTTACAACCACTATCGATGGCCTTTTCTTCCATCTCATTGCTGCTACTTAAATAGCCAGTTGCACAGAACATTTCCCTCCAGAGAGAATGCCATGATGTCCAGGGTGTCCAGGGAGGGCGGTCGGTCTCCAAGGGCGCAAACACCAGCGCCCAGAGTCAGAGCGGCCTCAGGAGCGGCAGCCTCCCTCCTGCCACAAAGCTGGCTCCAGGTGGACACGGGACACAACCGCGATGAAGGAAAACAGGTGAGGACGAGCAGGTCGGCAGCAAAGAAGCTCCTGATCTCCATCTTTAGACCAAACAGGAAATGAAAATAATAGTGTGTCAGAGACGAAAGGAAGAATCTTCTGTTGTGAGACCCCCAATTCCCTAATATGAGCTTTCATTTTTTTTTTCCCCCTACAAAAATGCTCTCAGCTCTGGGGGCACGTTGGAATCACCCAGGGAGCTTTAAGGGAAAAACCTGATGTCTGCTCCCATGCCAAACCAATTAAATAAGACTATCTGAGGCAAAGGGGCAAGCCCTGGGTGGGGGGGGTTGCAAACAACTCCTCCATTGTCCCTCGACTCCATCATCCCCACCATGATCAAGCAGCCACATTCGACACACCTCCAAAGATGAAGAATTCCCTGACCTTCCACAGAATTCCATTCCCCGTTGCGACCATTCTGACATTTAAAGGTTTTTCTTATGTGGAGGTTCCACCTACCTTTCTGTAATGGCCCCTAGTTTGTCCTCGCTCTGCCCACAAGGGCCACGGAAATCCACAGAACACATACATTGAATTTGGGAAGGGTACAAACCCAGAGGAATTCTTGGATAGCACAATTGACAAGCTGAGGGCAAATTTGAGGGCAAATTGAAGAGAATGCATGAAATCCAACAAGTATCTGTGCCCTGTCTTTTATTTTATGTAGGGCTAAGAAACACGGGTAAGGGGAGAGGATGGGGGAGAGAGGTCTTTGGCAGCAGGAGTGCCGTGAGGGATGGAGGCTTGGGGGACGGTACCCTGAGCTAAATCACCAGCCGTCCATACTGCCCATCCCCTCCCAGGCTGCATTCACAGATGGGTGAGCCCCAGAAAGGGGGGACGGGGCACTCACAAGACACGCCTCGGGCTGAGGACTCAAGGGACCACCCTTCAAAAGATATCCAGAAAACCAGAGAATCGGAACCCTACGGTGATAGGTTTTTAAATGTCTTCAATAAAGAACTATTGGCAGAAAAGCTACTGAAAAAGACAACCTTAAAATGGCGAGAGGAAACTCGCATTTGAGTTGAGGCTCTGGGCGGGGTGTTCTAAATCCATCCCTTTCGGGAAGGATCAACGCAGCCTCTGAGGTTACCCGATGATCTAAAGCGAAGTTGTTTACTGCGTTCAAGGACTAAAACCAGGCAGGGGGAGTGGACTTGAAGCTTAAAGGAGACAGGGACCTTCAACTCCTTTTTCTTTTCTTTTTGGGTCTCCTCGGGAGAAGACTCAAGGTAATCACACTCCTCAGTTGGTGGGACTTGGTTCACCTTTCTGGAAAGACTCTTCGCTTGCTTATTTGCTCATTAACTCCTTTACTGGTTTATTCACGTATATATTTTTAAATCCCACGAGTATTTCTCTCCCTCTCCCAAGGCAACAATGTATATTCTTTCCTTGGCCGATGTCCTTGTAGAATTTTGTAGGTATTCAGTACATTTTCCTCTCCTCTACTTTGCCATTTTCCACTACACTTTCTGCCTTTTTCTTGTTAATTTGCAGGAGTTTTCTGTGTGTTCTGGATACGGGTGCCTTGTTGGCCTTCGTCACTGTATTTACAGTCTGTTAACATTCTAATCTTTGTAATAACATTTACCGGGTGACATGAAAATCACCTTTTTTTAAAAATTGTATTTATTTAGTTGACAGAGAGAGAGACAGCGAGAAGGAAAACAAGCAGGCTTCCCGTTGAGCAGGGAGCCCAATGTGGGGCTCAATCCCAGGACCCCGGGATCATGACCTGAGCTGAAGGCAGACACTTAACGACTGAGCCACCCAGGTGCCCCAAAAATCACCTTTTCTTTTTCGGTATGGATTTTACATCCAAAGTTTTACTTAATAAATCTTTCCCTACTTTAAAGTCACAACAAATTCTCCTTTTCTTCCTACAAATTTTCTTCCTATAACTGTATCATTTCAGCTTTTATATTTAAATTTTTAATTCATCAGGAATCTACCACAGTGTGTGGTGTTATGATAAGATCAGTCTTATTTTTCTCCTTATAATGAGCCTGTTTTTTCAGTAGCATCTACTGGATGGTCCTTCCTTTCCCCCACTGACTAGCGGCGCCGCCTCCATATTATATCAATTTCCAGCCTGTGTATGAGTCTGTTTTAAGCTCTTTATCCTGTGGCATTAGTCTACTGGTCTGTCCTTGCACCGAGACCACGCTGGTTTTATTACTATAGCTTTGTAGTATGTGTTCATATCTGCCCAGGAATGTTACCCCACTTACGCTTCTCTTTCAAGACTGGTTTGCTATGAAAAAATTCTGGAGATGTGAAGTGCAACGTCACGCATATAGCTAACAATATTCTACTGTATGCTTAAAAATTGTTACTAAGGTAGATTTCATGTGATGTGATTTCCACAATTTTTTTTTAAAAAGAGCCTGGCTGAGGGGCACCTGGGTGGCTCAGTTGGTTAAGCGTCTGCTTTTGACTCAGGTCATGATCCCAAGATCCTGGGATAGAACCCCACCTCAGGCTCCCTGCTCAGCGGGGAGTCTGCGTCTTCCTCTGCCCCTCCCCCCTGCTCACTCTCTCTCCTGCTCTCTTTCTCAAATAAATAAATAAAATATTTTTTAAAAATAAAATGAGCCTGGCTTATTATTTGTGGACCTTCATTATTCTGTATAAATTTTAGAGTAAAACTTGATAAGTTCATAAAAAACTACAAGTGGAATTTTTATTGAGATTGAATTGAAATTAGAGATAGTTTAGGAAGAATTACCATCTTCAGGTTATTGAGTCGTCTCATCCAAGAGCATGAAACGTCTCTCCATGTATTCAGATCATCTTCTATGTCCTTTATTTACATTTTAAACTTTTCTCCGTACAGCGTGTGCATACCCTTGAACAAGTTAATTCCTAGATTCACTCTTTCTTGCAGAAATTCCTCTTGGACTGATAGAGAAATGATAGCACAGAGTGGTTCACCCTTATTGGTAGGGAATATGTTCCAAGACTCCCAGTAGACGCCAGAAAGCACAGACAGTACTAAATCCTCTATGTACTGTTTTTTCCTCTACATACGATCGGATGATAAAGTTTAATTTCTAGATTAGGCACAGTAAGAGATTAACAACAATTACTAATAATAAAATAGAACAATTATGACAATACACTCCAATAAAAGTTCTGTGAATGTGGCCTCTCCCTCTCAAAATATTTTCTTGCACTAACGTTCGACTTTCTTCCTGGGGCCGTGTGAGACGATACAATGCCTGTGGGGTGACATGAAGTCAGGACCATGACGCAGGCTTTACGCACAGTACGGTCAGAAGGAGCACCCTCTGCTTCCAGACCAGGTTGACCATGATTAACTAAAACCACAGAACGTAAAACTGTGGATAAGGGAAGACTACAGTGCAGTAGAGAAGCCTCGGGCTAATATGGGATTTCCCCAACACATTCAGGCGACCTAGCTGTATGCAAAGTAGTTAAGCCGGCTGCCCTGGATCCCTCTGGGCAGGACCCTTGACATTCTTGGCCTCTCCTGCATCCCAGGTGTGTGAAAGCCAGTACAGTCTTAGAACTCAGTCCGTAACCTCTGCCCCCCAGACCTGAGGTCTCTGTTTCTTCCCAGCTGGTTGCTGTTCGCCCTCCCAGTTTAGCACCTTAAGCGGATCAAGTTCTCGGGGAATCCCGAAGAGAAGCACATTTGAGCTCAGTCCCCGGAAGGACTTGTGTCCCAGCTGTCCCAGGAGGGAGTGGCTGGCAGGTGGTTACAACCTCACCTCAGGGAAGAGGGCATTCCCTCAGCCTAGCCAGAGACGAGTGAGGGCGCTGTGTCCTGGAAACCGTGGGCTCTGTGGTCACTGCCAGGTCTGATATGTGGGGGTTCCCAGGGTCCAGGCGCCTCTTTTTGTCACCCAGGCTCCCCTTCACAGGTGCACTCCCTTGTGAATCAGGGGTCCCCGCTTACACCTCGAGGTCTCCAGTCCGGAGTGCACAGAGCTCTGGTATCCTGGGGACGTCGTGGGAAAGAAGGGACAAAGGAAGGACCTGGCTCCCCTGCGGGACATCTTTGGGCGCAGTGGGCATCACCCAGGCTCCCAAAGTCCAGCTGGTATTGAGGAAACCACACGTCCCTGAGAGGGGTGCATCCACCTACAGCCTGGGAACTGCAGTCATTGGCCTAGATCCATAAAATGAGCTGGGCGGTTTTCACTCTCTTCCATTGTCTGCAACGTCTAATGTAAGTTAGGAAGCAACTGTTTTGTTTTGTTTTTTGAAAGTTTGGTGGAATGTACCTGTCAAAACCATCTGAGCCTGGGGTTCCAGGGAGCGGAGGCTGTTAAATGCCGTTTCCACTGATTTAACCTTTATAGTTTTATTCAAGTTTCCTCTATGTGTGCCAGTTTTGGCATTTTCGATTTTCAAGGAACATATCCATTTCATCTGTTTTAACTTTGTTTGCATAGAGGAGAGTAAATCCCATAATTGGGTAAATGGAGTGCACACAAACAAAAGAAATCAGTTGTGTAAATGAAGAGCTGTTGAATTGTGAGGCCAAAAAAAAAAAACGTCCAGGGCAAACCTGTGCCGCCAGGGAGGGGACAAGGGTTCCAAGTTACAAAAGTTCCCATTTATCCAGCTCGCTGCAGTGTGATGCCATCTAGTGGTCCTTGTCTGCTCTGGCTGAAGTAGCATCGGAATAAATCCGGGATCCGGGGCTGGCCAAAACTTCCAGATCACAGGCAGCAGTTCTGGAAGTTTCCCTGGTGGCCCAGTGCTGCAGATTTGGGCTAAAGAGACGCCTGTTCCCTTTGAAGCCCCTTCATTGGTGGCCTACAGATGCCCCACCCCGGTCTCACTCCCCGACAGTGGCCCTCCCAGGAAAGATAAACACTTGAGCCCACAGCCATTTGAGAACAAGGGCGAGATACATCCTCGAGCCCAGTATACCAAGTTCATGCTATTGTGAAATGTGAAGGTAATTTTTTTTATTATTTTTTTATATTCCTGTTGTATCTTATTGGGCCATTCTCATTCTGTAGGATATTTAATTTCATCTTCTTTTTCTTCATCGCTCTGGATAAAAGTTTGTCCATCTTATTTATCCGGTCGAAGAGAGGGCTTTCGATTTTGAGATATAAATGGTTTTTTATGGGTAATTCATATGCTGTCAAACTTACCCTTTAAAGCGTGCGATTCACAGGTATTTTTAGTATAGTCATGAGAATGTGCGGCTGTTACCACTCTCTATTTCCAGAACATTTTCATGGCCCCAAAAAGAGCACCTATATCCATTGGTCACCACTTCCCATCCCTCGTTTCCCTGTCCCCTGCAAACCACCAGACTGCTTTCTGTCTCTATAGATTTGCTACCCTGAGGAGTTCATATAAATCATGCAGGATGTGGCCTTTGAGGTCTGGCTTCTTTCATTTGGCTTTCTGTGTTCAAGTTTCACGCCACAGTAACATGTATCAGTTGCCTCTTCCTTTTTATAGTGGAATAATAGTCCACGGCATGGATATACCATGTTCTGGTCGTCCATTCATTAGTTGATGCACATTTGAGCTTCTCCTTTGGGCTATTATATATAATGCTGCTACGAACATTCATGCACGAGTTTCTGCGTGGACGAAGGTTTTCGGTTCTTCTGCATACATACTTAGGAGACAAATGGTGGGGTTCATGTGATAAATCTCCGTTTAACTTGTTGGGGAACTGACACATTTTTCCACAGTGGCTACACCACTTTACGCTCCCACCAGTGAAACGAATGAGGGTTTCAGGTTCTCCACACCCTCGTGGGTAAGAAAATTTATCTCATTGTGGTTTTGATTTGTATTTCCTTAATAACTAATGATGCTCACAATCCCTTCACACGTTTATTGGCATTTCATATCTTCTTCGGAGAAACGTCTCTTCAAATTCTTTGCTTCTTTTTATTTTTTGACTTTTATATGTTTTATTTGAGTATAGTTGACATACGACTTTACCCTAGTTTCAAGGGCACAACACAGTGATTCAGCTTTTTTTTTTTTTTTAAGGTTTTAAAGATTTTATTTATTTTTCAGAGAGAGAGAGAGAGCACAAGCAGGGGAGCTGCAGGCAGAGGGAGAAGCAGACTCCCCATTGAGCAGGGAGCCCTATGTGGGACTCGGTTCCAGGACCCTGAGATCATGACCTGAGCTAAAGGCAGACGCTTAACCAACTGAGCCACTGCGGTGTCCCTCTCTGCCTATTTTTACATTGGGTATTTGTCTCTTGTTGAGTTCTAAGAGCCACGTATACACTGGTGACGAATTGGCTAAGATTTTACCTCCGCTCAGAGAGGCAGCACTGAGAGGAGGAGTCTCCTGAGATAGTAGTCCGTGAGATAGTAGATAGAGTAGTGAGATAGTGAGATAGTGAGATAGAGTAGTCCGTGAGATAGTAGTCCGGGTTTATGGAGGGGCAAAGGTTGCAGCAGTAAATTAAGAAGCGCATAGGTCAAGTTGCACGTGTTTTTATCAATTGTTTACCCCTCTGGGCTCCGGCATTACCTGGATTTTACCATCCCAACACCAAATATGTGAGTCTTCGCTAAGATTTCTGAAATAAATCCCAATTTTTAGTCCACGACCTCGAAGATATTACTGATCCCTCTGCTTTCCATCTGTAAAATGGAGAGGACCTCCTAGCAGCATTGTCTTGAGGATTATATGATGTAATGTATAGGAACACGAGGCTTCCGGCTAAAATACTAGATCCTCTTCCCCTATTTTAATGTTCATTCTCACATTCTGCTTGCCAACATCTTCATCTCTTACACAGATGCTCACTGTTTAAATATAATGAAGCTGTTCTTCCACTACTGTAAATTATAAAGACCTTTGCTGGCCTGCTCTGGGAAGAGGTACTTTGGTCTAGTTAGATAACTACATGTAGACATAGATCTCCAGCTTTCTAGGGTCAGTTTATGTCCTACGAGGTTAAAAACAAGCTCTAAGTTAAAAGCTAGGCTGTTTCTTGATTGCATTTCTGATTATAGTTTGTAGCTTATCATTTATGTCCCATAGGTGTTGCTGAATGGACTTTTATCCCAAAGCTTCATTTGTTAAAAAGAACATTATTAACATGAAAGAATCCTCACTAGAGCTCCAAGGAAGATATATTGCTTTGTTGTTTTTTTTTCTAGACATCTAGTAGTAGCAAGCACATATTTCATTAAAAAGATTTAAAAGACCGTTTGTTTACAAAAATGACACAGGGAAATCGAAGTCACAATTTATTTCTAAAAAAATATAATGAGAAGAATAAGTCATACAGTAGACATATGAGGAGTTGAGAAACTTTTTTTTTAGTCAGTGTCTGAGATTATATCCTCCTTCTAAAAAATAATTTCACCATTTCGGGACAGTCTGAGAAGGAAGTCAATCAGCCAAAAAGAGTTCTCTAATTTTCTTCAGCATATAATATCCATCCAAGGGACAGGGTAATTTTCAAAAATTAAGAGCCTCATATCCCAAATGGAAGGCATCCCCCCAAGGTGACATTTTTAGTTTTATATATGGTTTCTCCTTCATGCATATAAAAGTTCTCACCGCCAGAAAGCCTCGAGGTACGGTTTGCATCTGGTATCATTTTCCTGTTGGTGTAACTCTGTGGTCAAAAGTTTCCTCCTCCTTCATATGAATGTGGCCAATTCTTCCTCAAGTGATTTCACTAAAGAGAACACAGTCTTAGGCCTACCCAGTAGCCACCTAATCCATTCTGGTTACACTTACAAAGAATAGTCCTAAAATTCCACATTCCCATTGGAATTCCTTGCATTACCAAATGAATTAACCCTAACCCTGATGAACTTTACAAATATAATGATTTGGGACGCCTGGGTGGCTCAGTTGGTTAAGCGGCTGCCTTCGGCTCAGGTCATGATCCCAGGGTTCTGGGATCGAGTCCCACATTGGGCTCCTTGCTCGGCGGGGAGCCTGCTTCTCCCTCTGCCTCTGCCTGCCTCTCTGCCTACTTGTGATCTCTCTCTCTCTCTCTCTCTGACACATAAATAAATAAAATCTTTAAAATATATATATATATATATAATGATTTGCAAGAGGGGCTTCACATTTCCTCTTTATACCACGTCCTTGTCACCTTGGACCTGTTACACAACAGATCTCAGGCCATAGGAGTAAAACTCCAGTGACTCTCATCTTCTCCTAATGTTGCCTCTGAACTGCTACATAATTTCTGCAAATGAAAATCGCCTTTCCTGAAATTCAGCGATTCCATGGTAACTACCCATCCGTATTTAATTTTTATGTGCTATCATTTGGATAAAATTTCACTTACTACCGTCAAATCAGTTCCCTTTGGGGTACAGTGATTTTCACGTTGTCGGCTGGATAACCATTAGTCGGGTATGTAGCTTGGTGTTTCCCAGAATCGCCATTTTTCCTCTTCCTTATTAAGTCAGTACTTCCTTTCTTAGATTCAGGAGTCTCTTCTACTCAAGAGGCAAGGTATCTTCCAGATTTTCAGAAAAAAGGATTTTGTGATTGGCTCTGTGGCCAATTTTCACCACCCAAGCTCCACTTGCCAGTCCCTTGTTTGCTACCTGAAAGCTCGCAGACCCAACTCTGTCCTGCACCACCTCAGCAGGAGCCACAGAAACTCCACCTTCCCAGGGCTGGGATCCACTGAAGCCATGTAGACAGGTGGTGTTCCAACCTGACTGTGCCTCCGACTCCCCTGCGAACTTGGTTAAAACAGACTGCTCATTCAGTACGTCTGATGTGGGCCCAAGAATTTGCATTTCTAAAAGTACCTGGACGACCCGGACACTGTGAGTGCAGTGACCATAATTTGGAAACCACTGCATAAATCCGAAGGCATCAACCTCCCATCTGCTAAGGTCCTAACCTGTCTCAACGCATGCCAACGTCAGAGATCGAAAAGATTGGAAGAACAGCTAAAACCGTCAAGAACTCATTTTCAGCCGACACCAGCTCTAGAGATGGGGGATTTTGTCAATCACTCCCTAAACCTGGCGGATTCCCTGGCCTTCTGGATTCTGGACCTTGCTCCCTTACTTAGATTTTCAGAATTTTCCAGACTCCGTCTGCTTCACTCCTGGACTACTGTTACCCTGCCTGGTCTCAGTACCATGGCCTCATGGTTACATATCTTCCGATTCTGATAAAAGCCTGATGAAGAAAAACTTCACTCCATTTTTGGAAAGCAGATGAAAACTGCTCACCAGGTCAGGATTTCTCTAGAGGCACAAGCGCCTTTTAAAGGTGTAACATTCATTAGCAATTCAGGAAGTCCCGGTACATTTTCAACCGTCTCCAAACTCCTGGGGAAGGTAAATACCTGATAGGAACTTCCACTGTGGCAAATATGTTACGAGCTTGTGAACAATTCTGAAAGGCAAAATCATGCCCTCAGTGACCTCGAGGCTGCACAAAAAGACTGCGTAAGGCCAGGCCGGGGGATAATGGGGCTAGAATTCACATCCCCTGACAGCCCCCTTAATTCATTCCTCCTCAGTCCGAGCCATTCACAGACGCCCGCACAATACAGCTTAGGCTCTCTTTGAGTCTGTGGCACAGAAGAGATTGGCACAGGGCCTTGCAATGTTCATCATGGAGCAAAATCATCTGCTGATTACCTTATGACTTACACTGTAGATGAGATGGTTTGGGGAGAACACACAATCTTTATGAAAAACAAACACCCCCCCAAAAAAAAAACCCAAATACCCCTTCTGAATTATCTTCTCACAACGAATACAATGATTTAAGACACTGCCAAAGCATATTAACAGCTACAACTGATTTCTGGCAAGGAGCACGGATGAGGGCCAAGTCAGAAGGCCTTGTGTCAGGACCCGGGTCACCTGTGCTGCCCCAGTCTCTGCGTGACGGACTCAGAGGAGAGGAAGACTCAAAGGTTACAATATCCAAAATGAGCCCACCACCCTGGCTCCTGAGTCCACGGGGGACACCCTGATGGCCATGCGCCCCACCCTCTGGTTGTAGCTGCCTCCTTGCCTCTTGTCTTCTCCGAAGCCCTGAGGACTCCTCCCCTGTCACGTTTGGAGAAAGACAACCTCACCGAGCAGAGCCATGAAATTCACCTGAGTCAGCCAGATGGAACAGGAGCCCCCTAGCTGCAAAAGCGAGTGTCGGGGTTCCCCTGGGGGTCTCCAGTGTTGGAGGCAGGGGAAACCAGAGAAGGGAGCAAGGCCCCTGTCAGTCCAGGCACAGACAGGGGGGAGTCGGGAGCAGCCCCTCCTGCTTCCCAGAGCCATCTTCCACCATCGTCTTCCCCCTCATGAGAAAACCTCTCCTATCACCACTTAACTTTTGTTGACTCAGCCAGGTATTTATCTTATACATTTTATCGCTGGGTGCAGATTGAAGCAGCAAGTATTTGCAGGGGAAATTTGTAGGAAATACTTAAGAACTGTTTCCTGGAAATAGAAGGGAGATGGTAGGTGGGAGGCCTGCGCCAGAGGAAAGTGGCACCCCGTAAACACCGCCGGAGGGGCTGGAACCTCTTGGTCCCCAGCAGAAATGCCCCAGTTGTCGTGCGGTGTCAGCTTGAATGCAGAGAGCGCGCCCTGTCCTTTCCCACCCGCCCCAGTGCCTCCCAGCCAGACGCCAGGATCCCGGGCCCGCCTGGACACATGACAGCGTCTCTGGTTATCACAAAAACTCAGGGGGAGGCCTAGCGTTTCCCAGGATTCCTTACTCATCTTTTCAAACCAGACAGAGGGTGGGAGGTCACTCTGTCAAGAGCTTTCACTGGGTCACACAAATGTCTAGTGACTCCCCTCAACAAGCAGCCTCTGATAAACAGATCTGGAAAACACACCTTAGGCCTGAGGTCACAATACAGGCTTTTCCCTCAACCTACTGTGTCCAGGAAGTCAGTGTAATGGCAAAGGATATAACCTAAAATTAAGGATAGCAAGAATTGTGAGCAGGGCAGTTTCCCAAGAAGGGAGTGGGAGTGAATCAGCAGTGGTGGCCACCATTGGCACAAGGACCATGACTAGAACCAGATATTTGGGTGGATGATGAGATAGAGTGGCTTTGCATTTCATGTACATGTCTGAGGGGGCTACCTCTTCATTACGAAAAGGTTCAAATATGCACAAGAAGGAGAACAGTGTCAACTCTTGTCACACCAACCCTACATAATTCAGTGTGTCATTTCTATAACATGCCAACATTTTCTTACATAATCAGGACACCACTACTGCCCTTAATAAAATTCCTTGATATTATCTGGCATCCTCAGTCCATATCCCCATGTCTATAAAAAGACATGCTTTTATTTTGTATGGAGCATGGGAAAACTGATAATATTGGAAAACTGATATAGTAGTATCAGCAATAGATACTGAACAACCCTCAGAGAGGAACAAAACTTGCGAAAATTTGGTAATTAGCACGAATCACAATTTATCCAACTGCTTGACATTGACTCCCAGTAACCACAGATCATAGTAGCGATTATGCATGTCATTAAATGTTCGATGGATCAGAGTTGGAATCAAATAAAATATGCATGAAGAGTGAAGGCATCTGCTTGCAATTTTAAAAGAAAATTGTTTGCTTCTAACAAAATCGAATTGACCTAGATAATCTGTATTCAGACCCAGGGAAGTGGAGTTGATATCAGGAGCACCAGAAAACTTGGGGCTTCATCAAACTCCTACTCTCTGTGCTTACCTTTGCAGGGATACATTAGGCCCTTAGCTAGGTGGGGGAAATGCTGATCCCAAACCAACACAATGACAGAAAACACACTAGTTCTGGCATCTCTAAGAAGGAACGCTTTTTGTATGAATATGTTAGAGCCGGAAGGCAGGTTTTGCATACTGTGGCTGTTTAAGAGCTCCTCGTCCTCCTCCTTCCCCTCTCTGCACACGCCTCAGTTTGCAGGGCTGAACTCAGGCGAAGGGGCAGAAAACAGACCTTGAGCACGTTCCTTCTGTGACTCAGTTTGTCATCTGGGAGACACTGACGGTTCCATCTGAGGGCTTTCTGCTATGCTACTGCACGACCTATACAACACATCTGCATGGTCTTTTCTAAGTCCCTGTGTCAAAGGACACACTTAGTCCAAAGGAAAAGGGTCCAACAGAAGTCGAGAGGGAGCTCTGTGCACTGAAGTCTTCTACAGGCAGCTGGGATTTGCCATGAAGGCTGCCCCAGACCTTTTTTCTCCTCCCCTCAGGGCCTTGTGGCCACTTGGTTCTTTAGACACAGAACCTAGTGAACTTCAGGACCCCAACCTGCCCCAGGGATCAACAGACTAGTTTAGAATTCTGGCAGAATAACCTCTGCAATGTTGACCCTAACTTCTTAGTGAGGTTGTAAGTCTAACTGGGCGGGTTTTGTTAAGTCACATTAGTCTTCTGCAGGGGAGGGAGGAAGAGAGGAAGGAAGGGAGAGAAGGAAGGGAGGGATGGAGGGAGGAAGGTGGGAAGGCAGGCAGGCCAGCTGTGCTTGGAAACAGACCCTGTGAAACCCAAACACTGGTGAGCCAGTTAAAGACTTAAAGTCTGACAGCCCAGCGTTCTCAAACCAGGGCTGCTCTAAAGGGAATATAATTATACTTAACAGAAACCACCTGCATTTTGAAGTTGCCCTAAATTTAAAGCTTCTGGGAGACTTAATTAAATTTAATGAAAACCGTATCTCCTCAACAAAGATGTATTGTAGCGCCCACTTAGTTATTCCTGAGGAAATTAAGCAGCAGTCACGAAGACCTACCTCAGCTTTCACATTGAAACCTCTGGATAGTAACGCCTCAAGTCTATAAAGGTAAAGCTCTTTTCTTTTCCTAAGCTAATAACGTTGTCAAACTACTCACGCATTCCTGTAGCAAGAAAGGAAAACAGAACTAGAAGGGGAAAGCCGAGGAGAGAAGCATGATGTATAGGGAAATTATCCTGTGAAACTGGGTGATATGCTGACTTCCCATTCCTAAAGCCCCTCCATCCTCCACTCCCCACCCCCAAGTGGCATCTCTTTGATTCGTAAGAGGACTGTGTGTTATTTGCCATTTCAGGGCAAATGCCCACTTTTTGCAGGTCAGGATGGCTACCTGTAAATCCCAGCACCAGGGTACGTGGCTTGCCGTGCGCTCGCGGGAATCTTATTTCACCAAGACTGTTTCTCTGCAGAAACAATGGTGATCCCGTTGATGGATTTTAGCAGTAGGTTGGCAGAGATACAATAAAAGGTGACACCAGGCAGAAACTTTTCTCCAGGACAAGGACAGGGGGAGGAGGAGGGGAAATTGCCCAATGTGCCTTCACGAAGGGCAACCAGACAGCCGAGGACATGACTGTGCATCAGATTCCCCTGGAGAGCTTGTTGACACACAGAGTGCGGGAGCCTGCTCCCAGAGTTTCTCCCTCAGGAGGCTGGGAGAGGGCCCCCAAACCCACCTCTCTAGCAAATAGCCACATGCTGATACTATGGTCCACAGACCGTATTTTGAGAACCACTGATCAAAGACACAGCGTCTCCAAACTCTAGAAAACTGAGGCATTATTTACGAAATGCTTTTGTATTAGGTCAATCCAATTCAAAAAGGAGAACATAGCGTTGAGAAAACAAAGCCACCAGTGACAGGAAGTAGGCGGCCAATGGCTGAGTCCCAGACATCTGCCCCATACGGCAGGCCCATCCCCACCAAGGGAGGAATAAAGCCTCACCGTTGAAAGGTGACTAGGGACGGGTGGGGTCCCATGGCCACCATCCAGCTGCTGGAATCAGATTAGGCCCTCGGCCACTGAGGGAATCAGGAACATGCTGTAGAAGGTCCCCAGGGGTTGAGGAATGAAGTTTGGAGAGACTGCTTCAGGGCAAGGAAGCTGGGAACATCTCCTATCTATGAGGAAGATCTGACTTGTCGGCAGGGGGGCTGGAAACTGTGTTCCCCTCCTGGCATCAGAACCTACTTCCCCCCACACACACCCAGACAATCCCATGCCCACAAGTGCCCCAGGTCTTTACAATTTCTGTGTAATTAAGCAAAAAACCTGAATCACTGAAGTGTACATTCATCTGCCTCCACTTAGAGCACTGTCTACACCAACTTAATGAATGACGAGACACAGGATCATGAGACAAAGTTACTGAAACACTTTCATATCTACTGTCACACAACTCTTACAACATCCCCATGAGATACACCAAGAGAACCACCAAGAGAAAGGACTTGCATGCATCACACGACTAGCCCTCAGACCCACAACCATGTGAAGTTGAGGCCAGCCTCCCGGTTCCAAGACTGGCCTCTTGACACTACATTTAATATTCTTTCTCACTGGACCACATTCCCTCCCATTTAAAAGAGATGTGAACCAACTCTACAGAACAGGAGAAACTTAACCTTCCCAGCTTCATTCAGGAAGAACCCAAATCAGTAGATTATCCAGGAGGCATATTTCATCATTGCGTTGAACTTAACATCTAGGACCATCCATCACCATAAGGAGGTCCCTCCCCTGCCTTAGGAAAGACAGAGTTCTCCATCACTCAAGGTAACCAAATAAAGGTTCCACACCTACGCACACCAGGTACTTTAAAAAGCGGATTCAAGCATCTGGTGGGATGGATATTGACATAAGCTATTGATTCTATTGATTCCAAATTCTCTTAATTTCTCCGTTAGGTTACTCGTGAAGAACACACTCATTATCCCTATCACTCTCTCTGTCACTTCCATGTGTAAAATGTTTCTGTGGGCACACTAATTTCAAAGGACAATGCAAGCTTGGTATTTTCATAGCCACGGTGAACATAGAGGATGATGGATTTTTTCATACTTGCCTGTTAGTTAATTTTTGACAAGTGGACATAGACAGGACGTTTCTTACCAGAATGCACGGGTTTGGAATTCCAAAATTAGAACAATACGAGTACCTCACAATCCCAACTGGGTGTACTTCTTGTTCAATGGCGTCTTTCCTACTTGAAAGTGTTTCTTTAATCTTCTTTAATGTACTTTCTCCTTTTCTTTCTGTTGTTCACACTGTAAAGTTCTAAAATGAATGTCCATATGCATCGACTCTGTGATGTTTGTTATAAAAGCCTGCAAATTTTTAATGGAATCATTATAAAAAATTCTGCTTGTTAAACCCAAGTACAAGTAGAGATGCATTAATATTTTAAGTGGAAAGCTCGTCAAGGCAATGTGCCACAGAGACTTAGGAGTTGAGTGAGCTACGTTTGACTCCCAGCACCACTACATCCTAACTCTGAGACTTTGGCAAAGTTTCTTCTTTGGGGGAAAAAAAAAAACGTAACTCACAGGAATAAAATGCAGTAACGCATGTGGGCACCAGCATAAGGGATAAGGCAGCATTTTACAGCGATTAGGCACAAAGACTACCTGTGTCCACATCCCAAATCTGCCACTTAACAGTGACAGGATGGTGAGCAAGTGATTTAACCTACCCAAACCTGTCTCATCGTTGTAATGGGGGTAATGGTATTATCTACCTCACAGGCTTGTGATGACTGGCTGGGAGGAGGCTTGGAAACCCCTTGGCATGGAATGCTACAGATGGGAGGGACCCAGGGTCCCTTTCCTGGCATCCTCTCCCCAAGGGCCCTCGGGTCTTGCTACACACGTCTCTCCTACCTTGGCATCCTAGGTGGCCCAGAAGGAGAAAGGACATGTAAGCTAGACGCCGAATCCTCTCAGGGAGAGAAGTGTCTTTGTAGAGGCGCAGATATCCACTGAAACCCTGGTCAGCTGTGAAAACAAACACTGCAATGGCCTGGTTGAGAAATGAGCCAAACGGGTTATGGATGATAAAGCAGGGCAGAGTAGAGCTCCGGGGTGGGGAGGGGGGGGGGAGGGGGCATGGGAGGTGGGCAGGGCTAATATGGGAGGAGCCAGCCCATTTGGGACTTTTCAACGGTGGGAGGGGCCAAGGCACTTCTGAGAACCAGAGTACGTAGTATACGCCAGGAGGAGCCTGCTGGGCTAATCGGTAAGGAAAGCCCTCTGTGTTATTCCAGGTGCTTCCATGTTGGCCTGCTACACATAATGACCTTGAGTGTGTGTGGTTTAGGGAAAACACCAACAAAAGTGATGTTTCAATTTTGAAACATTTAGTTTCAGGGCAGTGACATAAGAAGGGAATGGCTGAATGAGGGGAGATGAGAGACGATAAGCCAAAGGAATCAGAAAATCCTATCAAAAGGTGATGAGAAAAGCCATCAAAACCCCCCAAGAATACTTGGGCACATCGGTAGGGACCCTGGATTTCTTGCTGGAAGCAGGATGGGGGCTCTGGATTTAATTATCAAATGAGAGGTGACTGAGAGGGTTAGAAAACTTGGGCCCAACCACCTTGACCCACCAAGACTGCTAATAGCTTGATTGTGCCATTTGCATCACTGGCTTTTAACTGGACATATGTATGATTCTTACCTGAGAAGGTGAAATACTTGATTTCAAAGCAATGTTGGAAAATTAATGCTCATAGACTCCTAAAATCTTGAAGCTAGAAGACAAGGACCACGATGACCTAGTCTGAGCTCTTAACAGCTCAGAAACCAGCCTGGAAAATGGCAGGCCCAGTTCTCAGGGCAAGTTCTAGCAGCCAGTGGACTGGAGTCCTCAATCAAGGGCGGCCATTCTCTTCCTTATCGTTGGGCTGGTGGTTTCATGTCAGAAATGGTATAAAAAGGAGCCTGAGTGGTGCATAAGATGGCTCAGGAAACCAGGGGGCTAGGACAAGCTGCCCACAGATGTCCTAGAGCGGAAATTTTATTAATCCCTTTCAGCAACAGAGGATCTCTTTCTTTCAACTACACCAATCAACTCTATCAATACATTATATCAGGTAACTTCGATGACAAATTAATGCTCTTTTGAGGATAAAATGCCATGATGAAACTCATTCTTGGACACAGAAAAGTGGAATTAAGTATGAAAAAAAGACCCATTGGATTATCAGAACTTCTAAAGTTTTCATCTGCTTTTCTGTGTCTCGAACTGATTTTCCGGCAAGTTGAAACAAAGTGAACACAAATTTAGAAAATCCAGTGCCTTTATATGAATGTGAGACTTCGAGAAATTTTTGTGGCTGTGGTCTAATTATTGAATGCGTGTTTAAATTAATTGTCACTGAATTTATGAAATGAAAACCAACTGAACGTTTTAATCAACGTAATTTGGAGATTTTAAACCTGTGATTTTTACAAAATGGCTGCATAATAAAGTCATACTCCCTCAGCAATGCAATGTGTTTATAACAGTAATTCCACTTTCGAGATATACAAAGAAGACCAAGATGAGCTACTGTATAGAACCTGAAATAGACCATGTCTTATGCCTCTGTTTGTCTTTGTAATAGTTAGAGCTATAAACCTAATTAAATTCAAGGAAAAATGTGACTGTCAACATTTTATCAGGAAAAGACAAATGATAGTTGTTTGGATATTGGAGGAGGGGTGATGGTCCAGAAGAGAAGAGTCTCTGAGGTACTGTAAAAGAGCATTTAGGGGATAGAACTTTAATAAAGGAACTAGAGGATATAAGTTAGGGGCACATTTTCAACTGTGCAAGGAGAGTCAGAAATAAAAAAGGCCAGAGGGACTCCTGGGTGGCTCAGTGGGTTAAGCATCTGCCTTGGGCTCAGGTCCTGATTTCAGGGTCCTGGGATCCAGCCCCACGTCAGGCTCCCTGTTCAGCGGGGAGTCTGCTTCTCTCTCCCTCCCTCTGCCTCTCCCCGCTGCTGTGCGCTCAATCTCGCTCTGACAAATAAATAAATAAAATCTTTAATAAAAAAAAGAATTCTCATCACGATAACAAAAAATTATATTAACAAAAAAAAAGTTAAAAAATGTCAGAGATAAAGGGGCTTCTCTGGTCCAAGTAATTCTGCAATGTCCAGTCTTCTCCTGTTTCCACTTTAGAAAATTGTCTATAAAGTCAAAGTTACAAAGTTCAAGTACTGCTGCATTATAGAAAGAGCACTCCTCGGGGCCTCAGTCCCCTTAATTAAGGAGTCTAAGATAAATCAGATGATCTGCAGAAGATAGGGATGGAGGGATATGTTTCGAGGTATTGCTTCAAGTGCTTTGTAGAATAAAGACGAAGTAGGAGTGGGTGACCTTGTTTCTTCATCTGGTGCTCATACCTCTCCCAGCAGGACTTGGCGCAACTCATTGTCTTGTCAGAAGTTCACAGCCAACTGCCAAATGGGTTGGGGTTTGTTTTTAGGTAGGTTCCGCGCCCAACCTGGGGCTTCCACTCTCCACCCTGAGATCAAGCATTGTATGCTCTACCACTGAGCCAGCCAGCCGCCCCCAAATGGTTTTTTTTTTCATTGTCAACTCCGAAGAGTTAGAAACTGACAGTTTACCAGTGGGGAAATAAATAATAAATTTCTTTTTCTTTTTTTTTAAAGATTTTATTATTTTATAAGTAATCTCTACACCCAGCGTGAGGCTCGAACTTAACAACCCCGAGGCTGAGTCACATGCTCCACCAACTGAGCCAGCGAGGCACCGCGAGATACACATTCCTTAAACAACTCATAGGCAAATGTCTATTCTCTGATTTAAAAATGCAACTGAAATTAAACCTGAGAAGCCACGGACCGTCTGCTTGAAGAAGAGGAATTTCTTTAAATGATAATGTCTTGAGAAACAGTAACAATAAAATTGCGTGCATTCAATGTAATCAGCTTCTGAACGTCAGATACTCTCTCTTCCTTGTTCACGTCGGGATCTCCGGTGCCCAGTGCACATTACAAGTCCAGCGAATACTCCTCGACTGAGGATCCAGCCATCGTTGGTCTTGAAGATTGTTCTTTGGGAATCCGTATAGTCCTACGTAGCAAAAACCATCTAGCTGACATTGCTCGCGTATTAAGCTGACGGGCGAGGAGTGAGGGGAAATGATGTGTCCGGTGTGTCCTCACTCACCTCCACAGGCCCAGAAACATCGAGTACTCTGAACTAGGCAGGAGAAGAGGAAGAAGGGCCTATTCTGACAGAGGACGGTAGGTGAGAAGGTTGGGGTACCAACACCCCAACCTCTCATCTCCCAGATGGGACTCAAAGGGAAAGCACCCTCTAACTCCCACAGTCCATGTGTCCCCGCTCGGGACACGGGTGGAGGTGGGGGCTCCCTTTGGATTGAGGCTTGGTTGTCACTGGGCCCAGCTTCCAGGGATTAGTCAGAAAGGCCAAAGACTCGAGTCACTTAAACGCACAGCTCTACCCATTTTCATGACCCTGCGATCATGACCGGAGCTGAAATCAAGAGTCGATCGCTTAACCAACTGAGCCACCAGGTGCCCCTTAAATACTGTTTTCTTAGATGGCACTCGACCCCTATCCCCAGGACCCATTCTATAGGCCAAATCCAACTCCCGGCGTGTTTTTATGTAAGTTTTTACATTTTTTGCAAAGCTGTTTAAAAAAAAAAAAAAAAAAAAAAAAGATGCTCCAGAGACCGTATGTGGCTTGCAAAGCCTAAAATATTTACTATCTGGTCCTTTAAAGACCATGTTCACTGAGCCCCAATTTAACGCATCATTATTCTTGACTGACTGAGCTGTAACGTCGAAAGACAGGAAGGAAAACAGAGGTGCTCAACCTCCCTTCAAACGACACTCAGGTGACGTGGTACTTTTTAGTGTGTTTTTCTGCTTCCATTTTACGTCATCTTCCCTGTTACCTCCAGAAGCTTCCCCTCAGCCAGTGCTGCCCCCCCAAACAGACAGCTCGTTCTACTTGTCTATTTTGTTATTCTCGCCAGCTATTGAACAAGTTAGGGAGCCAAGCTCCTCAAAGGACGAGGCTCTACACAGCTCTTCTGTGGGTAAATTTTGAACTTTCATGCCTTGACATTTTATCCCCTCATGTATCTTTTTTCATTTTTTAAGCTCTGTAAACCTTGATACCTCGATGTCACTTACCTGGCAACTTCAAGCCAGCATCCTACATATACGTGTAATGTAAATCTAATTCCACTTTTAGCCGAGGCTTGCAACTTTTTCTCTTTTGCCCGTTTATGGGTTATTTAAAAGGTGTTTTGTTTTGTTTTTTTTCCTTTTCTTTTCTCTCCCATCTTAAATAGCTTAGTCCACACTGACCTAAAAAGCTCTGCTCTTCAGAAAATCATTCTTCGGTAACTTTCAGGTTTTGAGGCTTCTTAATGTCAGAATTTCTCAGTGGAGGTGGGTTAACATTTAATTTTGCTGCTCTATTTGTTGGCCTAAAGGGTAAACTTTTTGTTGCGGTGGTATTACTAAATACATTATCCCTCAAATCTATTTCTGTCCAATATAAAAATCTGCTTTCTCAGGTTGTTTGCTTTAACAGAACTAAGCCAAGTTCTGAGAGAAGTTGGGAAACTGTTCTCGCCGTGTCAGGAGCAGCTTCACGCAGGCGCACATTTGGGAGGCTTAAGGATAGAGAGGAGTTTACCAGGTGATGAGGTTAAAAAAGCAAGTTGGGGGAGAGGAGAGCGAAGGAGCCTTGGCGGTGGACCATTGTGATTTGAGTCCCCCGTATTCTCGATGTCCTTGGATATCACACCTGATTAGCTCTCGGGCCATGTAATTTGGATGCTAACAGGGCATCCCTGAGATTGCTATTCTTAGAAAGGTTTGCTTGCAAGGATAGCCTTTGGCTGGCAGGTGGGAACTTAGATTCCGGGAGGATTCCCCCCATTCCCTCCCTGAGGAGAGTGGCTCCATTCCCAAACTGTATCAATGGGGTTTATGCTAAATACCTGCTTTCCTTCATGCGTCTGGACTTCTGGTACGTGCTCCGGCAAGAGAAGCCTGGCCTGTGTGACAAGCCTCTCAGTTAAAACCTTGGATGCGGAGTCTTGGTCGGCATTTTACACATGTTGTCCTGATCGGATGCTGCGGGAATTAGGCATGTCCTGTGTGACTCTCTGGGAAAAGAAGTCTTGAGAGCTCGTACCTGTTTTCCTCTGGACCTTGCTCCATGTGACTGTCTCCTTTTTCTGATTTTACTTGGTATCATTTTTGACAGAATAAATCACAGCCACAAATACGAGTGTATGCGGAGTCTCATGAGTCCTCCCAGCAAATCATCAAAACCAGGGGAGTCTGAGGGAGCCCCAACACACTATGCTTAGCTACACTTTTGGGCCCTGATACGCACAGGCCAATCAGCATATCCAACATCTCTAGAGCGATGATTCAAGGATTGGCTTCTAACTCAAGCGCAGCTAGTCAGACTAGATGAGGCCTTCACCGAGGCTTTTGCCAGAACCCAGTGCTCTTTATCCTGCTGGGAGACTTGGAATGGGACTCTTGAGGCTGCACCTGTTGGTTGCGTTCATGTGACCAAACAGGAAAGAGCTGGAGTTGCCGGGGAGCGTACCACGCGGGAGCTTGCAGAGAAAGCAGCCAGAGAGATGGCAAGGAACTGGGCCGGGATCACAGTGAATTACTTAATGAAACCCCTTCAAAAACAAACCTACCCTTCTAGAGGTTTCTTCAGTTATGTGGAAAAGTTGTGTTATGACAATCTGAACTGGTTTGATTATTGGCCATTACAACATGAATCCCCGCTGATGGACCATGGAACCGTGCCAGAACCTTGACGGGAAGCTGACCAAGTAGGAACGCTCACAGGTTTCTAAGCTGGGAGGTGCGTGTACCAGGAAGGCTCCTCTGATGGGTGGCACGGTGGGACCAGCTCGGAAGCCACTAAAATGAGCTATCCACCATGAGGGCACACTCGGGTAGTGGCAGCTGGAAAACCCTGCAATATTCAGGAAGTGGAAGTGAAGGAGGGGATGCAGGGTGGGGGAGGGGTGAGGACGAGCAAAGTCAGAGGTGACTGGTTTCTTAGTTGGCCTCAGGACACATTCAGGAGTGGAGGGGAGGATCATGCGTTTATCTTGGACACGCGTGTGCAGTAACCAGGGAACAACTGTCCAGTAATGATCTGGAGCTGTGGGTGGGACTGGGGGTTATGGAGGGATCGGAGCCAAAATACACACTCAGAGGAACCAGCACTCGGGTGATGGCTGGATGAAACCAACCGGGAAGAAAATGTCTAGCAAAAAGGGAGGAGGGCTGAAACTTCGACTAAAAATCCTGAAAAGTTAGAGAGAGGAAATTATAAAGGAGACAAGTAGAAGATGGGGAGATTAACCCCCAGGTTCATTAAGAAGTTAATACCTTTCTCACTGGAGGATAAAAGGGTAGAAAAGAACAACGGAGGATGGTTCAATCAACAATATTGAAATTACAGAAAAGATTAAGGAGCACGAGGATTAAGAAGCTGCTAAGTCTGGATGCCAGTAGCTCTCTGACCTTTAAGATTGACGGAGATGGGTTAGTAAGATAATTAAAACATCTTTCTTAATATGTTTTAAGCATCTAGGGTATGTAGTCAACACTTTCATTAGTGTGGGGCATTTTGATTAATTTTGATATGCGGTTTCTATTTGGAAGGACACAAAGCTCTTCCAAGCGCGACAGGAACAACTTCTATTATAAAAGACCAGTGTTAAAAGACTGCTACTTTATAAACAAATTCAATTGGTAAAACAATAACTCACTCTAAATTACAGTTAATTTTATGATAGCATTCAGAGATCATGAAGCTAAGGCATAATTGCCAAATGTGTACCTTTTCTTCTAGGCCTTCTACATATCCAGCTCATTCATCAGGTCGACCGTAATGTATTAAGGCGCTCCTCTGTGCTCCGCCACTGCGTAAATATTCCATTTCCACATCTCTGAGAGCGTTTCCTTTGATCCCTGAGCTCTAGTTCCCTCCGTCTTGCTCCCTGAAGCGAAGTGCCAGGCCACGCTCCCAGAAGCCTTCTTCGGGACGAAGACAGTCCCCCCCAGGCGGCTGAGGAAATCATCAACGGCTCAGCCCCAGGTGATGGTCCCTCCACAGGGCGTCACCAGGGACCAGTTCGCTCAGGGCAATGCTGAAGGGCGTCCCCGAAGGATCAGCTGAGGCCTTGTGGTAAGTGCACCCACCACGGCCAAATGTCTCCCTGTGCCTTCTCTGTTTACCGCCACCCCCCAGGTGTCAGTCCCAAGAACACCTCCAAATACAGCTCCTGCCCACAGATCTCCATCTCCAAGTCTGTCTCCCAGGGAACTGAGCCTGGAACAGCCCCCCACGCACATGTGTCCCCCTCAGCTGTGCTCTATGAGTGGCATTCACGCCTTGCCCGACTTCAGCACCCCACCTGCTGGTCACCTCTGCAGCCAACCCGTCAGAAGGGCGTCTCCTCAGCGCACATCACCTGAGCCACACGGTGGGGAAATATTAGCATGACAGGACTTGCTAGTCACAGCTTTAAGATTTGCAATTACTGATTAGGCAAGAAAACTGTTTGGTATTTACAGGCATTTTATGAAAATAAAGGATTTCCAGCAAAACAGAGGGGAGTAAAAAGAAAACTATTTGGGAACATAAAGACCCTTCTCCTGCCTTGAAGCAGGACGCTGTTAGAGCAAAGTATGAAAAACAAGTGAATATGTTTGACAATTCATGTTAAAACTGGGGTATCAGTAAGTTAGAGACCAGAAAATAACAAAGCAAAGTGTAAAAGACTTCAAAGTGGCCCTTCCTCATCTAATTTTCCTTTCCATTTATAAATGCTATCACAATTCTAAAGACCAGGGTGAAATTTTTTTATTATGAAGATAGAGCTCTAAGAACAGAAAGATATTATGTGCTGGCTTACAGTTTCTTGTAGAAAGAACGGTAACGTGAAAAATTAGTAAAAAATTAAAATCTCCAAAGTTATCTAAATCCTGAAAATGGTAAGCAGCTTCCCCTATATCTTAGTTTTGATCACTTTTGCTTAATCAAGTTTGCATATCTGGGCGAAAAGAGTATGTAATATTTCTACTCTTATTCATACTGCGGTGTGTCCTTCAGAGCTTGGCGTAGTCTTTAAGAATCATCTGAAGCTTCTGGCTCAGCATGATGTTCCCTCTGGCCTTCAGTCTGCCACTAAAGAATGCCTGGAAAGGAGAGAGGAAAAAAAAAGAGCACCAGACTTAACTCTATTACATTTCCTTTCTTTTTTTAAAAAGATCATTGGTCACACTGAATACAACTGAGATAACAACTTGGGACAACAAAGGCAACTTTTATCCAGTAACGATAATTTAATGATTGTGGAGAGCACCCACATTTCTAGACATCTAAGAGGAAAAAAAAAAAAAAAAGTCTTTTGGAAAATCACAGAATAACCTGTCTGAACGGACAGACTTGTGAGTTTCTGCTTCAACCCACCCTTGGAGGCCAGTGTATGTTCCTAAATGTGATTTTGAGACTCTATGAATAAAAGGCTTTGCTGTGTTCCTAACACTAAAAATGTTTATGACACCTTCATGAGACAGAAACCACGTACTGACAAAAGAAGGTCGCGTCACAAAGTAGCACGTCGACCCTGTGCTGGCGCCTCCGAAGGGCGGGGTGAAGAGCCAGGCTCTGCCACTTATGAGCGAGGGGAGCTGGGGGCAAACGCCTTCACCTCCCGGAGCTCCGGCCCCCTCATCTCCAAGAAGCATGATCAGAGGACCTAAATAATGCAGGCCTGCCGCTGAGCTGAGTGCATTAGTGTGGCAAGCACCAACCTCGGTGTGCGCCAGGCGGCAGAAGCACACTGAACTTGCCATTGTCACCAAGCCCAGGCCTTGCACGGTCCAACGCCACGGGCTCCAGGAGCACCTCGGGACCCCACCCAACGCAGAGACTCGGGCAAGTTGCTGAACGTGTCAACTTCCCTCTCAACAGAAACAAAACCAACACCAAACCGAAACAAAAACACCATCACAGTTTACACAGCCGAGAAAACAGTATATGGAATATGAAGTGAAAAAGAAGTTCGCAGATTTTTAGAGAGATTGAAGAAAATCGTCATAGCCACGACGACTACTACTTACTGCTGCAAAGCAGCCCTACAAACCCGGTCTCACTCGGGTAGCACAGCCTGAGGCTGCAGCGGGCAGACTGGGCATCTATTTACTGCCAGTGGCCAGCAAGGCCAACTTCAGGTCCCAGAGCTTCCCGAGCCGGCAGGAAGGGGGGCCAGGCCGTGCACGCTCGACACTGGCTCCCGCTTAGCAACGAGCAGCAATTTAATCTTAGAAGCAAATCCTCATCAACCGGAGAAGCAAAAGCTATTTAAACGTCTGAGCCCGGCAAAAATCAACAAGAACTCATTCAGTCGGGATCAAGTGCTCGGTGTTCAAACGGGAGACTGCAATTTCAAATTTAAGACGTCTTTCGCTGTGCAGTCACGGACACCATGCTCACAGGCCAGACACCTGCCTGCTCGGGACCGGCTCCCAGAGGGATGCGCAACCTCGGATAAGAACAGCTCACTCCCTGAAGTAGATCCACCAAAACCGACATGCGATGGTTGTCACGGAGTGGAAGGACTGTGTACATAGATCTGTGTGCCTATCTATTTCCTCAGGGCAGATTCCTAAGAAGAAACTTCTGAATCATGACTTTTTTTTTTTCTTGAAGCTTTTATTTACTTATTTGACAGAGAGAGAGCACAAGCAGGGGGAGCAGTAGGCAGAGGGAGAGGGAGAAGCAGATGCCCCATTGAGTAGGGAGCCCGATGCGGGTCTCGATCCCAGGACCCTGGGATCACGATACGAGCTGAAGGCAGCTACTTAACCAACTAAGCCACCTGAGCGCCTCTGAATCATGACATTTCTTAAGTAAGCTTCCTGACCATGCTTCTGTATCTCCAACTTCCAAACCACACACTGTGACTCTGCAGCAAGTTCACGGGCACGGGAAGGAATGCTTAAAATTTCCAAGGCAAATATGGTGACAGCAGTTACACATAACTTTTGTTTGGACCTAACTGCTTAATTAACTGGACCGCTGGGTATTTCTTTTGGCCTAGCAGTGCCAGGCGAAAAGTACAGAGACCGTAAGTTGCCATAAAGGAAGAAAGTCGGAACCTCTTCCACAGTGCTTTCCTGAAAGACTCTTCCAAATGTATATTCCCTGAAACTACACGTGAATGCTCTTACGCCAACTTTAACATAATCTTTGAAAATGTGAGGCAAGATGATATCCTTTAATTTGCATTTTGTGGATACTGGGAAAAATTAGTAGTTTTTCTTAGGCATGTGAGTCATTTCTATTTCTTTACTAATTACTGGTTCATATCTTTTCCCCCTTTTTTGTACTTAGTGCTTTCCAGGATTTTGCAAAGGTTATCGATACCACTAGACCATGTATCATCGTTCTCTTTACTATTTCCCCCAGGCTTATGGGGTTACCTTACGGAGTCCGACATGCTGAAGTTTCCGATTTCTACATGGCCTAAATTGCTGCTGTTGAGCTTCTGTTCCTTATTTTTATCCTTGCTTTAATCTACTCAAGTATTACTGAGTGTCCACAGTATACTAGGTAATATCCTAGGCAGGAAATAGGTATCACCCTCTCTTCTCATGAAGCTAACATTATAGTAGGGGAGTCAAAAAATAAAAGGTAAACAAGTGATTAAGACCTGCTATGAATGCTATGCAGGAGAAAATGGGATGCTCTCAGAGACTATAGCAGAAAGGAATTACTTTGGATGAACTGAAGCCAGCTACGAAAAAAGCTGGGGGACAAATTCCAGAAAACGTAAAGGCACTGACACCAAAGGAGTAAAAGCTGACAGGAAGAAATTGTGAGAAAAAACAACGGGAATGGAAACAGCATTCTAAGAGGGGAGGCAAGCGGTATGGGCTGAAGCTAGAAATATCGGCAAGAAAATCGTCAAGTCGGACACAATAATAGGCAGCCTGGATTTGATCCACATCCAAAAGAAAATCTCAGAGATGTTTTCAGGTGAGGAGACCTATAATCGAATTTACAGCTTTTAAGGGATTACTCTGCATCCTGGGGGAGAGGCAAGGATGGGAACAGTACAACCTGTGAGGAAGCTGCTGTCGAAAGCCAGGGGGGATGCTGGAGGCTTGGATCGTGGTGATATCTCTAGTGATGCAGAGGAGAGAATGAACCTGGATGAGGAGGAGAGAATGAATTCTGGAAAAGATCAGCAGAATTAAGGACAAAAAGAATACAGAGGTATAAGAAGAAGCCAAGACAATTCTTGCATTACCAAGCGTGTTAACTTTGGTAGATAGATGGTGTTGCCATTTACTGAAGAGGAAAAGACTAGAGGAGAAAAGAAAATCATGAGTTCTACCTTAGACACAGTCAGTGGGAGATGCCAGTAAGACTTCACATCAGAGAGGTCAGGCACAGAGCTGCTTACGTCCTACGGAGCTCAGAGAAGACAACTAGGTCAGGCATTCACAGGTCTGTGAGCTGTCAACATATACAAGTCTTTAAACACCATAGGATGAATGAACGCACTGGGGATAAGACTGTTACTTACAGAAAAGCCCTGAAATGAGCCCTGAGAAGCACCACCAAATTTAATGGTTGGGATGGAAGAAGAAGACACCAAAGGAGCTTAGGAAAAGCCAAAGGTAGAGACAGAACACAAGAATATGGCGTCAAGAAAGCCCAGGAGCAAAATTATTTCAAGAAGTTGATGGTTAACTGAGTTGAATGCTACTCAAAGGTTAAATAAGACACAGAGAAACATCTGTTGGTTGGTAAAGTGGAAGTCATTGGTGAACTTCCTAAGAACAGTATCAGTGGCGTGATGGACGTGGAGTCAGGGACGAGGGGGCAGAAGAGTGAAGTCAAGACCGAATGTCTGTGCTGCCCGACAAAGGGGCCACTAGCACATGACATGTGATGAGTCCTGGCTAAGACGCACTGACAGTGTAAAATAGACCCTGGACTTAGTTTTTCAAAAAGGAGATACAAGGGATGCCTGAGTGGCTCAGTTAGTTAAGCGTCTGCTTTTGGCTCAGGTTATGATCCTGAGGTCCTGGGATCGAGTCCCTCATCAGGCTCCCTGCTCAGCGGGGAGCCTGCTTCTCCTTCTCCCTCTGCCCCTTCCCCTCCTCCTGCTCTCTAATAAATAAATAAAATCTTAAAAAAAAAAAGGATATGAACTATGTCATTAATACTTTTCTACTGATTACAGGTTGAAATGATAATTGGCTGTGCTGGGTTAAATAAAATGTATTATTAAAACTAATTTCACCAGTTTCTTATTAACATTTTTTTAAACATGATATGGCATGCTGGGTGGGGATGGGATATCCAAAGAGGGTGTTGGCTTTAAAACTGAGATGTTAGCTTGCCTGTGGCTGCAGGAGACCAGTGCAGTGGGACAAGAGATGAGAAAGGACAGGACAGGAGAAGCATCAGTGACTGGAATGGAAGAGAAGGGATCAGTCTCTGCTGGAAAGGGGAGACCTCCTTCACATAAGGCAAGGGAAGAAAAGGAGACAGGGCAGATGCTGTGAGAGCACACTTGTTGATGAACTGGCCAAAGTTCTCACCTGAAAACCTTTTTCCAATGACGCAAGAAAGGGCATTGGGCAAAAGTGAAAGAGCGGCAGTATATGGGAGCTTAGAGAAGACACGTATGAAAGAGTCATCGCAGACAAGAGGACTGGAAACTGGCTGGAGAACCAGAGTCAGATGGCTGGACGGCACACAGAGTCTGTGCGGCTCGGGATCCAGAACCTCGAAGGATGCCAATCTGTCCAGTTGTGTGGCTTTTCGCCCCGTTCACCTAGTCAGGGACAGATGTAAAGATGGCGGAGAGTGGGGCTCAAACTGTGGTGTCTTCCAGGCAGGTGAGATGAGAGACAGAAGGAAGGGGAGGGGACGGTAATTTCAAGGACTCTGATGAGAGGGGACCATGGAATGACCAGGGAGAGAAACCAAGACAGGAGGGAGGAAGCTAATGGCTAAAAAGTGGTTGTGTCAACAAACGGGCGGCCGCCGTGAAGCTTAACCGTGGGAGCAGGAATGAGAGAACGAGTGAACAGAACAATAGGTAAGGGAGTTGCGAAACAGTGACGTTTTGTATGTTGTACACTTTATGCTGCTGATAAGGACGAAAATGGACCAGGAATGGCGTGAACGATAATCAGAAGTGAGATGAATGAACTATGAGTCACTTGTTGGAGAAGCCATTTTCAAGAATCATGAAGGAAGCCACTGAGGTGGACAGGAGCTGGTGGCAGAGAGGGAAAGACTGTACCTACTCGGAGATACGGTCTCAGAGAACTGAAGACTGATGATATTAGACTTCTCCTGAGGCTGGGGAGAAGGTAACAGAGCCAAATGACTTTGGAAAAACCCTGCTATCAATTAGAACTTCTCAAAGGATTTATCATTAAGAATGATAAATACCCGGGTTTTCATCAAGTTTTTGCTTCTGCTTGTATTTGTTACATTTAATTCCATTCTGTTAGTGGCTTAGGTATGTGGAATGACAAAAGCACTACCATTTCCTATGCGACTACCCAGGGCCATTCACTATATAATCCATTCACCCCTGCCCCCAAAGGTCTCTCATCCTATGTTTATTTATTTTTATTCTTTCACATTAAAAAAATTTTTTTTTAATTAAAGATTTAAAAAATCTTTAAAAAAGATTTCATTTATTTACTTGAGAGAGAGAGATAGAGAGAGAGAGAGCACAAGTGGGGAAGAGAGGGAGAAGCAGACTCCCTACTGGGCAGGGAGCTAGAGCAGGGCTCGATCCCAGGACCCCGAGATCATGACCTGAGCCAAAGACAGATGCCCAACCGACTGAGCTGCCCAGGGGCCCCTTACCCCACGTTTAATCTTTATATATAGGCATCTCAAATACAACATGTCTAAAACAGAACTCTTCATCACCCACTCTCTGCCCCAAAGTCCATTTTCCACTCAGCAGCCAGAATGACCTTTACAACTCGGGCCACCACTCAATGGCTTCCTATCACCCGTGAGATCTGAACTCCTCGCCGAGACCCCGAAGGTCCCGAGAACACCAGCCCTTCCCACGTCTCCGTCACGTCCTGCTCGGCCCCCACTGCTCATGTGGCCTCCTCACCGTTCCAGTGCTCCAGTAAGCCCAGATCCTCCTGCCTCCACACGCGGTCTCCTTGGTGTCACAGCTCATGCCCTCACAGGGGTCAGCGCTCTCTCGGGCCTCTGAGGACAAGCCCATCTGAAACCCTTCCTCTAGCCGGTCACACTCTGACCCAGGGGCTGGCGAGCCACAGTCCTCGGGTCAAACTGGTCTGCTGCCTGTTTCTGCGAATGCAGTTGTACTAGGACACAGTCCCCCTCCTCTGTCTCCCTATTATCTGCAGCTGCTCTGACTCTACAATGGCCGGAGACCATGGGGCCACACAGCCGAGAATGTTCACTACCCGACCCTTCACGGAAAAAGGGTGCCAAGCAGGGCTCTAACCCATCGCTCTGCCTGATCCTTCTTCATGCTCGCAGTCAGATTTCCTTCCCGCTCCCCTCTAGAACTAGCTCAGACAGCAGGGGCACCGTCTTGTTCCACCACGCCAAGCACCCGGATCAGAGTAAGTGCTGAATGCTTTTCTGCGAAGGAATCAACTGAGGTCACGAGGCGCCAAGCGCTGCACTAAGCTCTTCATATAGATTATCAGACTGAGTTATAACCGGCCTTTGGGATCATTACAACTATTGACAATGAGAAAATCGAGATTGAGAGAGGAAGTGGCAGAACTTAGATCCAAACTCAGATCTATCTGATGTCAAAGATACTACTGTATTAGTTGACGATTCTCTTTAAATTGGTCCTTCTCTCCAGGAAAACTACACTTTCTCATGTATTCAGTGGCTCTGTTCCCTGTGAATGTGCACGGCTCTCTTCAAACAAGCTTTCCTTGTTAGGGAAGTCACTGGTATTCCGTAGTTTGGGTTGGGATTATAAACAACTTCTTTTTCAGTAATATCTTCTAGTTGGGTTTGCTGCTGTATAAAAGTGATTTTTTAGTAATTATTGAGCATTCACCCATTGGCTCAAAGTCCTTCATTCTAAGAGTCAGTAGTTGATTCTCTTAGGATTTCTAGCTACATAATCAGGGTTTCAAAGTAACATTCTAATTATTACATCAGTTTCTTTAATTTTGTGTGTTTGTGGACTGGCCAAACACTTCAGAACAATATGCAGGGAAAATGGTCGGAGAGGGCGCTCTTGGTACTCGTCATTATTTTCCACAGAAAGGCCTCTAAGTGTCTGCATGTAAGACACCGGTTCTTATTGGCCTACCCTTCTCTTTCCAGTTTTCCGTGATGATCGCTAAGACAAGTTCTTAATCTTCTACATCAGGAATGAATTTCAAATTTTAGAAGTGTCTACTAATATATGGTTTTTCACCTTTAAACTAATGACAGAGTATATTTAAAGGTCTAGGTGTGGGTTGTATATGGTTTTACTCTAAGCTGAAGAAAAAATTCAGTTTTAAAGGGGGTTATGTGGAATTCTACTAAAAATATATATGATGTGTCGACCCCTATACTGAGACCCCCTGAGTCTCCTTCATGGCGACAAGGAACTTGTATTCTAGATCAGCATCTGGGAGCCAGCTAAAAACTGCAATGGTCCAACAGGACGCGATGATGACGACTGGGCTTGTCGGGACATTACCTTCTGAGGGTCCAGCTTGCCCAGGACCACTTCCATGAAATCTTCATCTGAAAGGGTGAAGGTGGCGTCAGCAGAGCCTTTTGCCGGGCCTTGGTACACTTTTCCAGAACCGCTTTTGAGGTCAATAGCTGTCAAAAGTAGGAAGAGAGCAATGTGTATTTTTTTCTTCACAACGGGGGAGTAAAATAAACCAACCAAAATGTGAACATTTTTACAGTTTCCAAGTTCATGCGGTGCCTTCTACATTATATGTTATGTGTCATTTAGAAAAATTCAGAAAAAAAATCCTTTATTTTTCAAGATGACCTTTTTATAAAGAAGTTGTTCAAAAGAGTCAAATCAAGGGCTCCTGGCTGGCTCAGTTGGAAGAGCGTTTGACTCTTGATCTCAGGGTCGTGAGTTCAAGCCCCACATTGGGTGTAGAAATTACTTAAAAATAAAATCCTTAAAAAATAGACCAAAAGTTTCACCTCAGTGAAGAAGTTTATATAAGAGAGACATTTTAAATGTTAATTAACGTAGAATAACATCAGGAGGTTAAGTTATTGGAGGTTATATGATTAAGGCCTTTAGCTTCAAATACAGACACTTTAGTCAACAAAGGAAGAAAGCTCAATTTTTGTTTTATTTAATTTAATTTCTTTATTTTGAGAGAAAGAGCATGCAAGCAGGGGTTGAGGCTAAAGGACAGAGGGTGAGGAAGAGAGAGAATCTCAAGCACGCTCCACAAGGTTCGATCTCATGACCCTGAGATCATGACCTAGCCGAAATCAAGAGTCAGACACTCAGCTGACTGAGCTGACCACCCAGGCACCCCAGAAAGCTAAATTTTAAAATAGGTGCATGTTGGCTGGGTTGAGGGAAGGGAACACACACTCTAGTCACCTTTCAAATCCCTGCCTTCATCAAACTTCTGTCGTGGATAGCAAGACACTTAAAACAGATTCGTAAAAATGTTCTAACGGTTTATTGCACTTACGATTTATAAAATATTTATTGCCCTCATTGTTGCAAATAAACATTAAAATTAGCTTCTTTTCCTTTAACTGTTTTTGATAGAAGTATTCAGTGTCCCAGAAACAGGCTGGGTAACTGGGAAAGCTATGGAAAATCACCTGCATGGCTCTCTCTATATCACTTAGAGAGTTGGATGCCCAAGCTACATGTTGGAAAGTTCTGTCTCCCATGTGACGGAGACCGGTCATCCAGTCCTCCAGCGTCAGGCTCCGGAAGGCGCTCTCTCGTGCTACAGCGAAGGAGCTACGATTGCATCGCTGCCTCTGAGAGTGTGGTGAGAACTCCCACGTGAGGGCCACAGAGAAGCTACACATTCGTGAGGAAAACCCACAGTCCTTAACTACATGCTGCTTAACTGAGACTTGCTCCAGAGAGAAAATTAAATCACACCAACTCTCTGAGAGAACAGAATCTTGCCAACTAAGGTAAAACAGTAGTAACCTGACGGTAATGGTTACATTGGGAAGGAGAAGGGGAACTTTTTGCTTTGTACGCTTCGTTCACTCACTTCACTGCTGAGTTTCTACCAGGGGTGTCCGACAATATGCCAGGTGCTGAGAGTCAGGCGCGCAGAGCCAAGGCTCTGTTCTTACTGGCAATTACCTAGTATACACGTGTTTTCACGTAATGCTTGTAGAGTTGAAAAGGAAGAAACAGAGAGTATGTATTTTCTCCTACTTGTAGAAATGATTTTAAAAGCTTTATGAATGATGTTAGCTCTGTATTTGTATAATCACTGAAGCTCTGAAAGAGTCCATTAAAATTTCAGTCGTACTTTCTAGCATTTAATGGGGGAGAGGTGTCAGATGAGAACAGGGCATCTGGAAATTTAGGGATCTCGGACACTCTTGGGATATATCTACCTCAGAAATCACAAAGGGATACCGCGGAAGAAAGCAGTTACTTTTATTGATGCCTCCTTCCCTTAAGATGATAAATTCTTTACTGGAACAAGAATGTTTTGTGTTTGTATCCCCAACAAAATAGAGAGTACTCAGAAACTATTTGCTAACGGATGATTAGGAAAGCACAAAGAAGAAGCACATCTCTTAAAAAAAAAAAAAGTAACAACAACAAAAGGAAAACTTAAGTCAAATACAGATATTTCTTTTAAATCACATCGTGAAGGACACGACGCTTTTGTGCTGTTCCTGCCGAGAACTCAAACCCAATCTAATAACCATGAGGAAATATCAAATAAATACAAACTGCGGAGCATTCTATAAAATATCTGGGCTCTACTCTTCAAATATGTCAAGGTCCCAAAAAGCAAAGGCAGACTGAGGAACTCACCCAGATTAACAAGCTAACAAGACCTAACAATGAAATACATTATCTGATCCCAAACTGGACCCCAGGCAGTTCTTTCTTTTTCTTTCTCCATTTCTATTCTTCTTCTTATTATTATTAATATTAGTATTCTTTGACTATAAAGGACATTAGTGGGACAACTGGTGAAATAATAAGGTCTGTTGATTAAATAATACTGTATCAATTTTACTTTCCTGTTTACTTTCCAATTTTACTTTTCCATTATCAATAGATAATGGTTTTATGACTAGGTAACAGAAAGTCTTTACTTTTAGGAGAATATCTGGAGATAAAGGACACTGTATCTGCAAGTTACTCTCCAATGCTTCAGAAAAATGATCCTAAGATGTATGGAGAAAAGACAATAATAAAGAATATGAAATAAAATCATAATTTAGAGAAACTGAGTGAAGGACAGATACAAGTTCTCTGTGCTAGTCTTGCAACTTTTCCATAAGTCGGAAATCATTTCAAAATAAAAAAACCACAAGAAGTTATTAAGATGAATAACACCCACAGCAAGATGGAAAGCCCTAACAGTTTAAGCAATTTTGTGTGTGAATGCGCATGGGCACGTAGTCGGGGGCTATGCTGTGACAGGAGAAGCAGTCACCACCGCTGCTCAGGGAATGGAGAAGCTGAAGCAGACGCCACTCCTACACACAGGTCCCCATCCTTGACTGGACACCATATTTCTTTCCAAAGGTCATTTTTCAAGTGTTCTCTGTAAACCCATGAGATGCTTTTGGATCCCAATCCAAAATGTGGAACAAGCATCCTTAAGATTTAGTTTCTTTCAAGCTGAGAAACCCTAAAAGGTGAATTGGTTTGACCGCTAGAAGATGAGCACTAACTCAGGAGCTAATAATAGGTTCTAATGACCAACTGGTGCGTCCTCCAGGATGCGTGTATTCTGCTCCTAAAAGAATGCCCGTTGCTAAATCTTCCACATTCTGGCCAAGCTCCAAGATCCAAAACAAATGACCTCTAATATTTAAAGAACATCTTTGTCCAGTATTGTCACATAATGCATAACGGATGTCTGGGTCTAGTCCAAACACGTAGACTTGGCTCTACACAATTAATTTCAGTGTGTATTTTTTAAACCCAAATAACTTCATTCCTTAACAAGCAACAGTGAAACAATACTGCATAGTATGTCTACACCTTGCTATATAAATGCCAATTCCAATTACGTTCCTATAATGGAAAAGACTACAAATACATGAAAAGAAACTCAATTTCCATAAGGGGAAAAAACAACCACATTGTTCAATGCCAACCAGCTTAAACCCACCATCCTAAGGAAAATGGAACATATTTTTACTCAGCAGCACTGTGTCATTACTACACGAAAATAAATCTGTCTCCACCAAAAGTTTCAGTTCTACGGCTACTTTACAGCCCTTGGATACAATCGAACAACAAACAGATTCTTGCTTGGAGACGGGGGTAATATTCATGCCTAAAGTTACAAGAAATTGCATATTTAAGATCCGTGGGCCACATTCTAAGATGCTCACTTTATTCAGAGGCAAATGGAAATGCTGGAGCCACGCGATGAAAGCAGATACTCTTGCAGGATCAACAGGGATTTCCCTCCATTTCCTTCCTGCAGGCCATGAGGCACAGCGGCAAAGCTAACACTTTGAGTTCCAACCACCATTTCCTCGAGCGTGGTTTCCAAGTCTCGGTCCCAGCTGAGAGTCTCTCCCACGTTCCAGGCCACCGTTCACCCCCTAGTTCAGATCTCAGTTGGCTATAGGGAAGCACGAGCACCTAGCTTATCCCCTGCTCCCTGGGCTCCTTGCCCCTGTTTCACACATGTGGCAATGGAGTCAATATCCCCAGCCCCAAGGGCTCCAAACTTTGTCATTAGTTTTGACCCCTTCTCGTTCCTTTTGTTTTTCAGACATCAGTAGCCAAGGTGGTCAATTCTTCTTAACAACAATCCATAGAGGCCCTCCTCTCTCCATTTGTGCCATGACCTCAACTTAGGTCTTTCTTCCCTTTCATCTGCAACGCAACAAACCTTGTTTCTTCAACTTCTGTGTTCAAACTTTCCCGCATGCTGCCTCTAAGAGTTATTGCCGCAGAGCAAAAAAAAAAAAAAAAAAAAAAAAAAGCCTATCTTTTCACATCTGTAATCTGCAACTCAGCACATAGTAAACATAAACGATCAATTATTACTTGAATGATCCAATCCTCTCGTTCTGTGAAAGCCGACAGCACCTTTTCCATGTCTCTTATCAATTCTGTTCAGAATTGTTTACAGATATGAATAGGTTTGGATTCCTTATTTGGACTCCTTCAGGCCAGATGTGTTTTAGATTTCAGGATTTTTCAGATTTGAGGAAGGAAATATGGTGCATAAAACATGTATTACATAGTATGGAAGAGCTCCAATGATGCAACACCCTATAAACAAATACAGGATTTCTGTATTCGACTCATTCCCACGGGTGAGAGATAAGTTGTCATTTGCATCATTTAAGTTCCAGCCAGGCTTTGCCATCAGTGAGTTAGGAAGGGGGGGGGGAAAACAAAAACAAACCTTTCCATGTTTAGACTTGATGGTTTCTGGAGTTGCTGAAAGAGGTAGCTGTATTTTCAGGAGCAGGCTACATAAAGCCTCTGATTCTTTACCTTCTTTATGCCTTCCTGCCATCTTTCATTTCCTCTAAATTTTAACTGTTGCTCAGAACAACAGAATGGGATCCAGACGGTTTACCAGAACAACTTTTCGCTGGCTTTAGAAATTAACAGTAATAAATATTTACAAGCTACACTGCATACTTATAAAAGGTTTTAGTGGTATCACACTGTTCCTGAATGTTTCACTCATATTAAATAGAAAATATCCACATAACACATTATTGTTTTAAGAGAGGGAAAGGTACTAATTTCAGCCCTTTTTAAAAAAAAAAAAAAAAAAAAAGCTGACAGGGCACCTGGGTGGCTCAGTCGGTTAAGCATCTGCCTTCAGCTCAGGCCATGATCCCAGGGTTGTGGGATTGAGTCCCTCATCGGGCTCCCTGCTTCTCCCTCTGCCTTTCTCCCTCTGCCTTTCTCTCTGTCTCTCATGAATAAATAAAATCTTAAAAATAAATAAATAAATACGTAAAATAAAAAAAAGCTGACATATGATTCCATCTAAGGCAACACATTCTACATGGCTTTTAGCATATATTCAACATACATGGAAAGAGGTTACTGTGTTATAGACTGTTCTAGAAGCTAGCAATAAAAAAATTAATCTGCAACTCTCAGGCTGAAACCCAAGGTCAAATGGGAGGAGACATATAATTATAAATGATCATAACACAGTAAGGTAACCGTGACAAGCAACAAACTGTTCAAAGGAAATTCAGAGATTTATTTCTCTAGCTGATGTCCATCTGCACCTTTGCAACCTAATCAAAGAATCCCTAGGAAAGTAAAAAGCCAAAGGATAACTTTTATTCTTTTTTTTTTTTTTAAGATTTTATTTATTTATTCGACAGAGAGAGCGCACAAGCAGGGGGAGAGGTAGAGAGAGAAACTGAGCAGGGAGCCCAACATGGAACTTGATCCCAGGACCCTGAGATCATGACCCGAGCAGAAAGCAAGACGCTTAACCAACTGAGCCTCCCAGGCGCCCCAGGATAACCTTTATTCAGAAGGGTAAAATACCTGAAGCCATAGCATCTTTGAAAATGGTGTTCAAACATGGCAAGGCTTTCGATTACATTTTAGAGTAATAATAAAAAAAAGACATAACAAGATCGTATGTCCTTGATATTATTATGTTACATGTTATATAATATTATTTTATACATTATTATACAGTAATTGTATATTATAAATTACATAATAATATATTAATAATGAAATAAGAAAAATATGCTTCTGTCTTAATTTCTATCTATATAAAGAACCACTACATATGGACCATAATGTTTTTAATAACTCTAAAACAATATTTGGTAAACGAAACATTGTCTCCAGAGGTAGAATAAGAAGGTGCAGTGACCATTCCAAGATATGGCTTCCTCCCTCTAAGTTCCTCACCAAGACCCTGCTTCTGGCTTCTTCTTAGGCAGACCCAGGGCCTGCATCTCTCGGCTATGCGCTCGTAGCCTGCGAGAAAGGAAAGGACAGGCTCTCCAGCCCGTCTCTGGTCATCTCAGCCCAGCAAGGCAGAGGCCACACTGGCCTTGGCCCTGCTGCTCCTGGGTGACCATGCACGACAGGCCTTGGAGGGGCCGAACCTCAAAGGCACAGCTACGACTCTTCCTCCACAGCCCAAACCAACCCTGACCCAGCACTGACGCCGGAACTCACCTAATTCTCCCTAGACTGACACTAATTTGGTTTTAAAAGACACTCCTTGGGTCACCTGGATGGTGCAGTCAGTTAAGCGCGGAACTCTTGGCTTTGGCTCAGGTCATGATCTCAGGGTCATGAGACTGAGCCCCAGGTGGGGCTCCATGCTCAGCAGGGAGTCTGATTGGGACTCTCAATCGCCCTCTGCCCCTCCCCCCATTCTAAAATAAATAAATTAATTTTTAAAAAAAGACTCTCCTTACTCTCCACCCCCAAACACACATGCTGCTCCAGAGATTTGGTAGTGGCGGTGGTACGTAGATGGCATGGTGGGGGACAGGGGGGAAAACGGGCACAGTCCAAGATCTGTGGGTTAGAACGCATCTCCTAGGCCACTAAGCCCAAACTCCTTGGTTCTGAGTTTTGCATAGTCAGTCACCTGTGCAACTCCAGGAACATCCGAGCCCAGCCAAAGTGAATTGAGGAGCTTTGGCCTAGTGTCTGTAACCATTCTGGCCCGCCAAGACGTCAACCAGGCTGTGACAACTAAGAGCAATTTAAAATACAAAATATTTGGGGGCTCCTGGGTGGCTCAGTTGGTTGAGTGCCTGACTCTTGATTTCAGCTCAGGTCATGATCTCAGGGTCCTGGGATCAAGCCCCGCTTCTAGCTCCTCACTCGGCGGGAAGTCTCCTTGAGGATTTCTCTCTCCTCCCTCTGCCCTTCCCCGGCTTGTGCACGCACGCTTTCTCTCTCTCTCAAATAAATCAATCAATCCATAAAATGCAAAATATTTGGTACTGAAGTGCTGAACAAAATATTTTTAAAACTGATCATGAAAAAAAATGCTATCTATTCCCTAAATCAAGCAATCATCAATTTCACGTCATTAACCGCCAAGATGACAAAGATGCCAGCACAGAGTTGCTCTCTAAGGCACCATAAGCCTAGAGGCCTGGACAGCTGCTACTGCTGCCATCAGGGACACAAAGCCTGGGAGAAAACAAGAGCCCAAAGTGAAGACAGTTACAACACTGCTGAGAACCAACTAATAGACAGGCAGACGACCAAAGGGAACGGCGAACCCTTTCAGAGAAAGTTTTCAGATCCCACATGACTATGAGCTTCAATAACCAAGGCCCTACAGAAGAGATGTAAGACAAGCCAAAGCCACCAGGCATATCAATAATAAGTAGTTATTAACAGGATATTGATGTTCCCATTTCTCCAGTGGAACTGTCAGGAAAAACCCTTCTCCTAAGTTAACTGAAGGTCACTTGTAAAGGGAAGCACATTTTCTAATACTGCCTCCAAGGAAAGTGTCACCAAGACAAGGGGGAAAATCTGCGTTAGCTACCAACACTAAACTGGAGATCACCCTGTTTGCCACGAGCGAATCACACGTACTCTGTGCCAATCCCTACAGGGTTCTGGTCGCCACCTGTGAGACACACGGTTCCAGCACCTTCTCTCACTCTTACAGATCTCATTCCTCTCCTCTACCAATAGCTTCAAAAAGCCTGTGCTTTATATTTTCCCTCAACTTCTACGTTCATCCCTAGGGAAAAAGTTGAATTGCATCATGGAAAGATAGAAAGAAAAAAGGACGAACAGAAAGAATAAAGAAAGGCACATGATAACACCTACACATACACTGTTAACCTATGAAATTCTTGAGAAAAAAATTAGATGCTTTGAAATTGGGAGATTAAATACCTAGTAACATTTCTGTCTTACCCCCCACTCCCCATTTTTTTAGTTAACTTCCTAGATGCACAGTGTCTCCAGAAGAACAAGCATCAGAATGTGAGCTGTGGGTAGTGGAATTACATAGATCATTATTTTCTTCTTCATACCTTTATCTATCCAATTTTAGGTCATCAACATACACTGCTTAACAGAAACCACACTGTCATATTAAAAAGAAGGTTGTTAATATTGATCCAGAATCAGTTTAACAAAACTTCAAAATGTTTTTCTAGGAATATGTAACAAACAGAAGACTATTTCAAAAAGTTTCAGTTGACTGAGAGATGTATTTTAATTTTCTGTTCTAAGTGAGCATTTATAGTGATCTTTAGTTGTAGTGAGGAACAAAACACATGGATTTCCAAGGCACTCGAAAAGGCAGTCTTAAATAGCAATCTGATAATTTAGGTGATAATCAAAATCATTAATGTTTTGGGATGAAGAAAATAATTTTGAGAGTGTCAAAATACAATGACTTAAAACTATTTCAGCTGACCTGATGAATTTGCTTTCTGTGTAATGGGCATTTAAAAATTAAAGAACCACAGAGCTACCACGACTGTTTCAAAGTACTAATTTCAGGTATTACAATGAAATCTTTAAAAGAGGTATTTTCATTTTAATGGATTCTTTTACATCCCTGAAAAACACCCGTCTTCGAGTGCCCTGAAACCTGATATTTCCCACGAAGGGAGGGTTGACCCACCTTCAAAGAGACAGGCTTTCATGATAAGAAGGATACTTTATCTCTATTTCCTAAGAGTTACCTCAGAACAGTGTAAAGTCAGGGATAGGACTTACTCCACTTGGCCGCCGTGTGTCCGCCTTTAGTGATATGCCACTCAAATACGGCATTGACTTTCTGTGCCACCTCATGCCCGATATCCTTAAGGCGGCGACCTATCTCCTCAAATACCAGGGTACTCTGGAGCTCCCCGCTCTAGCAAAAAGAAAAAATTTAACTTGAAAAGTCCTGTAAGAATGACTCAAGGGGAAAAAATGATTACACAATGTATGTGCAATAAAGTGATTTTTTTAAATCTGCATAAAAATAAGGCAAACTCATTTTTTTCACACCAGGCTCCTTTTACTCTTCCCTTATGTTTATTCATGTCATCCACGACCTCAGTCTTAGTAAGAGGATTTTACTTTTATCAGCATTCAGAAATAATATTTTTAAAGTCCCCTAGGAGCTAGACAACCTGCATCCTAACTAACTTGAGCAGGAAGATACTAGACAAATCAATCAACCTCTATGGTCTCATTTCTTTCTTTGTAAAATGAGATTAAGTTAAGTGAAGCCCGCAACTCCTTGTAGCTCTAACACTTCTGAAGTTTTTGATCTTAGCTTTTTCTTAAAAGGGATCTTCATCTTCAAGCTTTATGTGATGATGTAGCTTAAACAGACAAGATCATGGACCTAAGAACATCAATATTACAAAGTTACTATTCTGAAGACCGAAAATACAAACATTAGTATTAAAAGTCTTGTGTTGGGATGCCTGGGTGGCTCAGTTGGTTAAGTGGCTGCTTTCGGTTCAGGTCATGATCCCAGGGTCCTGGGATCGAGTCTCGCATCAGACTCCTTGCTCGGCAGGGAGCCTGCTTCTGCCTCTGCCTGCCACTCTGCCTGCTTGTGCTCTCTCTCTCTGGCAAATAAATAAATAAAATCTTTAAAAAAAAAAAGCCTCATGTTAAGAGAGAATAACAGAAATGTTTTAATAAATAATACAAGCTATCGTTTTTATATCTGCATACACAGCTAAAGCTTGATTTAAAGATTTATGCAAAGACTTGTGTAAATCTTTAAATCAAGCAAAGGTACAGGGATATTTAACTTTTCCCTCTATTTTTCTCCAGAATATTGTTAGCTTAAGATTTCTCATTAAACGACCGGGATGCCTGGGTGGCTCAGTCGGTTAAGCATCTGCCTTTGGCTCGGGTCGTGATCCTGGGGTCCTGGGATCGAGTCCCACCTTAGGCTCCTTGCTCAGCGGGGAGCCTGCTTCTCCCTCTACCCCTCCCATGATTGTGCACAGTCTTTCTCTCTCTGACAAATACATAAGTAAAATCTTTAAAAATAAAAAAAAGATTTCTCATAAAATGACTGATTCAGTTACCCTAAAACTAGAAAATCAACTATTTCCTCTTGAAAGGCACCCCAGTATCTTCCTTAAAAAAAGTTAAATTCCTAAGTTGTCAAAATATTCCTTTTACTTGAAGCAGTTTTGGATTAACGTCCTTCAAGAGTTGAGAATCTTTCGCAGCTCTTATTTGTCTAAAGCAGCCTGAACATTCTAAAGTAATCTCGACTGAAATTCATCAATCAGGAGATGACTTGACTACCAGTTTCTATAACCCACCTCAGACGGTGTCTTCACTGAAATATCAGATTTTGGCACAAGATCCACATACGCATTTGAAATGACAATGTCTCCGGTTTCTTGGACCTTAAAAGAGATGTAAGAGAGAAAAAAAACAGTTCACTCTGATGATTCCAATGAAAACACAATATCGTTGTGAAACAGTGTATAGTCAATTTAAAAGAAAATGGCAATTTTTCCTAAGAAGAAAATAAGAATCCAAATTAAATCAAGTTTATAAATTAAATGTCAAGATGAACAAACATGAAGGCTTGCTATTTTAATACAAGTGTTATTAACCCTAACTGTAGAATCCATTGGCAACTTTTTAAAAAATACCTATGCCAGGTCCCATCTCCAAAATTCTAATTTAAATGGCCTGGGGTGGATCCTTGGCATTGGTATTTGGGGAAATTATTTTTTAAACCTAAGTGTGACTCATGGGGAGCCAGGGTGAGAATTGTTGAATTCTTATAAATAGTACAAGGCATGGCAGAGTACCCACACGAGGTAGTGATGCTCAAAGTGCATTTATTCTATTCAGAGAGAATAAAATCTGCTGGAACAGATCACAGTGATCCTTTTTAAGTAATAACTCTAGCTCTTATTTCAAATAGGAAGGGTACACAGCATAAACTAAATGCTTAAATAGACTTTCATCAAAACGCTCATGAAAGGAACTAAAATTCGAATCCCTAATCCTTCATCTAAAATTATTTCCACGGCTACTCTTTCATAAAATTATGCTATTGCTACAAATGGGCAGGACCGGGTCTAAAAATTAAGGCAGCATTTATTAAAACTGATTTTTAACAACTGAGATCATTCTCCCTTGACCACTTGCCATCGTACTTCAGAAGAAAGATCTTTCAAACAATTTGTTCATTTTATTTCTAATTATATACAGTGCAAAGCATGGAAAGAGACAATTTATGAACAAAATACACTTTAGTAAATTACTTTCTTGTAACCAAGCCAAGTATGTCATTTTGGAACATTAGTTTAAAATGTTTCTTAAAATACGACATGAAGGAAAGAGGGAAGGAAGGAAAGAAGGATTCCTATATATAACTAATAGGAAAGAGTACTTCTAATCACTGGGGGGGAAGGCAAATACAATGAAAAGATAGGAAGATATGTTTAGAATTTATCAAAATGGCAAGAAGGTATTCTATTTAGATATTAAATTCTTTCTCAGCCCTTTAAGTCTGTACCCATGGAGATTATTTCTGTGCTGTTCATTACTGCAAATGAGGAAAATAAAAACCTGTAATGTGGTCATGGACCTTACCGCTTGTAGATTTCACCATCTTACTCAAAAAATAAAACTTACTCAAAATAATTAGAAAATAGGAAGGCTCTGGAAGAGGTGGCACAAATATTAACCACAAGAGGATTTCAGAGAAAGGCCATTTGTGAGTCTGTGGGGGCAGGAAAAGGGGAGTGAGGAGTAAGGGGCTACCTCTGAGGGCAAGGGAGAGCTTGAAAGGAAGCCGAGAAGACAGGAGGCCACAGGAAATGAAGGGTATACACAAATTAAACAGGAAAGGGACACTGTAAGCCGCAGGAATTAATGAAGAGTAAGTAAGGCAGCCACATAGAGCTGAGTTCCGCAGTTATTTCTTGATGAAAGAAACTGTGATACAGTAAGAACAGCGAGGGCTCTGGGATTGGGGCTTTGGGCCAGGAAGACCTGGGCGTGTCCCCCAGCTTGACCACTCTCTGTGTGACCGTGAGCAAGTCACTGAGAGCCCCAAACCTAGATTTTCTTCTACTGAATGGCGAGTTCTTGGGCATATGAGAGATAATGGTATAGCCTGCTCAGAGTATTTAGTAGCTACCATTATTATTCATGGTGGTGTGTACACCGCTCAACACAGACCATCTGATTTCTAACAAGTACACAATGATGGGCCGGAAAAGTACCAGCCCAGTCAACCATGTTAACAACAATTATCTGTAAAAATCTTACAAATAAAGGGATGACTGCACGTCCTTTTAGTATTTTACTGGAACACTGCTGTCGGCCTCACCCAAACATTACTCAGCTCTTTAGGAAGGCATACTTTTTTGTCTTGTCACCTGCTCTTAATTAGGCCCAACCTCTGTGACATAAGGTGTTAATTTCTGGATTTTGTCATGATCAAGATGCACATGATTTCTGTCCAGTAGAAAACAACCATTAAGGGTATGGTTTTACTTTTTCTGTAGGACATTAATTAGTTTTGCCTCTAATTCAGCAAGATTATTTGAGAGCGTGTCCTGTTGGACCAAATGGTGTTGCTCTAATTCTCTCATGAACCAGCTTTATCATCTTGCCAGCTCCCTCATTAAGCAATTAAACAGAGTTCTGTCATATTTTCATTTTATATCCGTGTGAGAGTCATGCCTTTAATACTCTGAAGATTATATTTTGACAACAACTTGATTGACTGGTTGAGCCAAAAAGACAAGAGTTGGTTGGGTTTTCCAAATAGCTGCGCCACTCCTATGCACAGGCACCAATTTAGTAGAAAGTAAAACAAAATAAAGAAGAAGGTACATAGGAATCTTATTTTAAATTAAAAGGTACCACTGATTAAAAAAAACCTTCCAGGTTTTCTATCATACCCACAGCACTCAAGGAAAGAACACTGTAGCACGGACCAGGTTTCCAGGGGGTGGGGAAGCAGGTAACAAAACAAGGAGCCTCTAACGGCATGACTCATACCTTGGTTTGGAAATGGATTCTATTTCCTTCCTTCCACATCTCAGTTTGTAGGGTCTGTCCTGGATACGCTGGTTTTGCGAAACGAACCTTGAAAAGAAATGAGTTTGGGGGTTACATGTGTTTCAGATTGAAGCCTTCCTATTTGTGGGGAAAGAAATTCAGGTGGACGTTAGAGAACATAAAAAGGAAGAAAAGAGAGGTTTAAATACATTTCAGTTCATAAAGGAACACAAATAAAAGCGTGATAAAAGTAGACAATGGATATAGTTTGTATTAATCTAGTTTATCTTCCAAAATAAAGAGTCCATAAATACTCTTTAATCTCAACAAAGAAAGAGAAGCATCATTATGAGGAGAGTGATACAGGTATCCCCAGGACAAGGTAAAGGATGTGCTCAAAGTGGCACCAAGTATGCCTGGGGAGTAAGATCGGGGGTGGCATGTAGGACGAAATAATGCCACTTCTTTTTTTTTTTTTTTTTTAAATAATGCCACTTCTTATTTCATCATTTTCTATACCACTGTATTTGTTCTGTGTACATCGGACTGCGTAATAATACAAGGAGTTATGATAAAACGAAAAGCATGAAAATAATTAGTGTTCTTACAGGCAACACATCAGAAAATGCATTTTCACTGCTGCATGGAGCACAAATCGATAAAAGCTTCTAGAGATCTTTGACACCGTCTTAAACTTTGTTTTCAGTGTCTGTCTTCTGACGTACACCTCCGCAAAGGTACTGTGTGCAGAGTTAGGGTTTTTTTTGTAATTTATACAGGAAAAAAATGTGCAAATCAGTAAGCACCATCATGCTGACATAGGTGTACATTTATGAGAGTTCTAATGAGCCACTTAACATTCTTAATTAAGTTAGGGTAAATTACAAAACAGTGAAAAAAAATTTTTTAAGATAAATTTCAAGTTTCTATTAACGCGTATAGGCTGACATGTGTATGCTGCTGAAATTACAATTGCATACGATATCCTTCGTGGTGCAAGCGTGAGAGGTATTTATAGCTACAGCAGGAACAGGTGCTGATTGCCAAGTCAGTGAAATAAAAGAAATGTACATTGTTTCAGTATAGTGCCTATATTAAATGAAGTCACTAAAACTCCTTTTCTTCTCTAAAAGTAAAAAAGGAACTTATGTTCAAATTACACAATAATAATACACACATACCTTAATTGCCTTGAATCTCGACACATCATTATCTGCAAACTGCTTTAAAACATGTCTGGCAGAAAATCCAAATGTACATAATCCATGTAATATGGGCTTGTCAAAACCTAAAAAAAAGAAAGAAAATTTGGTTAGGCATAAGCACATTTCCTGTTTAAAAGCCAAGGATAAACTGTGGAAAGAGCCAAGATGCCCTTCAAGAGACGAATGGATAAAGAAGATGTGGTCCATATATACAGTGGAATATTATTCCTCCATCAGAAAGGATGAACACCCAACTTTTGTATCAACATGGACAGGACTGGAAGAGAGTATGCTGAATGAAATAAGTCAAGCAGAAAGAGTCAATTATCATGTGGTTTCATTTACATGTGGAGCATAAGGAATAACATAGAGGACATTAGGAGAAGGAAAGGAAAAGTGAATTGGGGGGAATCAGAGGGGGAGACTATGAGACTCTGAGACTATGGACTCTGAGAAACAAACTTAGGGTTTTAGAGGGGAGGAGGCTGGGGGGGTTGGGTGAGCCTGGTGGTGGGTATTGAGGAGGGCATAGATTGCATGGAGCACTGGGTGTGGTGCATAAACAATGAATCTTGGAACACTGAAAAAATAAAATAAAATTTAAAATAATAAATAAATGAATAAATAAATAAATTTTAAAAAGCCAAGGATAGTTAATTCAGGATTTCGAACAGCACTCGGATGAGTTATACCATCTATTTTAAGCAACGTGGAAAAGAGTTTGTAAAAAATACTTTGGGGGAAAACTATGAAATAAACCGAGAGGAAACCAGAAAAAAACACATGTTAGAGAGGTGAGAACAAACAGAACTGCTGTGTTCAGCTGGGGCTGTGACCACAAACTCCTGCACACTGACTTCAGGGCCAGACGATCGTTCCCTCACCTCGCAGTCCCTTGGTCTATCCTCCAAAGTCCTTGACTGTCAGGGTAACTCAGACACGCGCCCACACGATCCCACTGAACGCCTGCGCTCGCTTGCGTCCTCCACAGTCTGAATTATGAACTCCAAGCACACCATCCTCTGAATGCTACATCCTGCCCTTCCCGATCTTTGGCATAAATGTGATAGGAGAGGGCTATTTTTAAAACAGTACTCAAACTAGCTCTCCTAAGTAGCAATGTCTCTCAGTGTTCTTTAGATGACGGAGCTAGGAGTTTTCACGGGTGTGTACCATAAGCAACTCACCTGCGAAAGCAGCGAAGTTAGGATCAATGTGTAAGGGATTCCAGTCGCCGCTGAGGCGGTACAAAGCAGCCTGCGGAGAAGGAATTATAAAAGTAATGAGCTATTCTCAGTAACTAGTTTCTGAGAACACGTTAAAAGAAAAACAAGATATATGGTCAGTTATTATATAAGTAACGTATTCTAATTGAAGCTCTGATTAAAAAAATAATATTTCTAACACAGAAAGAGGAACTGTAAATCAAATGCTTTTTGTAACACCTGTCACGGAAACCAGCTGGGGAAGAGGGGACTTGCCAGATAATGGGAAGGGGAACCACAAACTACATCTGGGTAAGGAGCAAGTCACAGAAATGAATCCGTCCATCTACTCTCATTAAAACACAATGAAGATAAGGTAGATATTTACAGCCTCTTCTAACCAAGCAAAACTTAGGCCAACTTTCTTACTGGGGTACTTTGAACTGAAGCCTGTAAACCAATACTACACACATAAACATCAAAGACGACCACCGACTTTCACCCTCCTGGTCCCCCAAATCCTGAGCATCAGCTCAGCCTGCAAGAAAACAGATGGACAAGTTGCCATGAAGATGAAATTTCTGCTTGGTCCAGATTTTCCTGTCACTTCTTTACTTCGATGAGGCAGGATGAGCAGAAAGATACAGAAAATAGGGAAAAAGGCGCCAGAGCTCCCAGCAGTTAATTTGTCTATTGTTCAAGCTAGAGAGTACTTTTCAGTACCGATGAGGAGAGACTCGCCACAGAGTCAACAGTAAGTATTCCATGTATCTCTATGGGATCTGCCTCAGTACGTCTGCCCTTTCCCATCAGTTGCTACCTCGAGCTTTCCAAGACTACTGAAATGCTGCGTAAAGACTCATCATGTCAGCATATATGACTTTCTTAATTACCGGATTCTTATTATTTTTAATTATTATTCTTTTTTAATATATTTTATTTCTAAAAAACATTTTCCATAATGCATAGGAAAATGCCTTTTCTTTTTAAATATGCTTTGTACTGTTTTAATAAGCTCTTTCTCTTCTCCATAACTCCATGTAATAGTCCTATAAATGATTCATTTTCTCAGTTACTCAACATTGTTCCCTTTATATGACCCTCTAAAAATAACTAAATACAAATCAACAATTACCGTAGTGTAAGATATCGTATAGTATAGTTGCAAGGTTCTGTATAATATGTTAGAGGATTAAGTGATCATTTTTAAAAAGCACTTTGCAAACAACAAAACATTAGGCAAATATACAGGACTGTGTTGCATAAGAAATGAAAACAAAGATACATTTCAGAGCCTGAAGGGCAAGTTGTCAAACATGATGGATCACAGGCTTTGACACCAGACAGACCTGGGTTCTGATCCAGCTCTGCCATTAATGGGCAAGTTTCCTTACCACCCTGAGCCTCAATTTCCTCATTTAAAAAACTGAGAGGTAATACACCTCTTACAAAGCATTATCCTTGATAAATATTTATACCTCAATAAATATTATTATTATTTTAAAAGGCATTAGCAAAAAAAAAAATAATAATAAAAGGCATTAGCAACAGTATGCGGGCTGAAAGAAAGCCAGGTTCAAAGTAGGCGAGTAAATGCTCTTTTCGTTGTCTTACTGAGGACTCTAGCCCTGGAAACAGTCTTTCGGACTGCTCTGAAGAACTGTCCCAAAGCTTGTTAGCTACAGGGCATCATATACACAAAAAGGAGAGAGGGAACACGTGCTTGCAAGCATTTCTCCAAATACTTGCATGTCACAAGGTATAATTTGTTACTAATGTAAAAATTAAGGTTTTCTGATTTCCAAACAGATACGAGAAAGACCCTGGGGTCATCTTAATACACAATGTTCCTACAGATCTGATTGTTTAAAAATACTGCTTGCATGTCTCAGTTTAACTGGTTTTCCAGTTCCTCCTTTTCATTTCTCCTTGAAGTCACCTGAGACGGTCACAGGAGGCTGACATCAGTCACCTGGGGCAGTGTTCATGTACGAGGATACGACAACCAAGTTTTAAGATTAGTACAAGTATTCTTACCCCACAGATACCATTTCTTTTTTTTTTTTTTTTTAAGATTTTATTTATTTATTTGACAGAGACACAGTGAGAGAGGGAACACAAGGAGGAGGAGTGGGAGAAGGAGAAGCAGGCTTCCTGCTGAGCAGGGAGCCCGATGTGGGACTTGATCCCAGGACTCTGGGATCATGACCTGAGCCGAAGGCAGATGCTTAATGACTGAGCCACCCAGGCGCCCCAGATATCATTTCTATAAAGGAATAACAACTAATTCTCCTAAAGAAATCCTATTAAAGGAATATGAAAAATTTCATATTATTTCAATGATAAGTACTGCTTCCTATAGATGGCAGAGAAAGCAAAGACAGAACAAAGCCATCAAGAGACATGACTAAAGTCAAGGGACTGGATGTTTTACTAAATTCAATCATAAATGCCAAATAACTGTTTTCCAAAATACGGAACACCGTCAAGCTTACTTTCTGAATATTTGGACAGATATTCATATTTCAACTTCCAGAAGGAAAGGTAAAATCTTGTTTTTTGTTTCACCTCTGTCTAGATACAAAAATCACTAAAACAAACACACCCATACACACACAACCAAGAAAAACAGCTATAAATTGCCTGGCTTGTGTATTATATGTGAATGGGAGGATCTTCGACATGTCAGTAAATTAGTTCTTAATTTTATTTTTAAAAATTGTATCATTAAGTTAAACTAAATGCTAAATCCAAAGACTCAGAAATGTGTACTTGCCAAATCCACACACGCTCCAAGAAAGCATACAGAGCAACACGAAGAACAAATAAAACTGCACAGATCCCAAGCCTACAGACAGTGTAACCGAAGACGGAGAACACTGCAAACTTCAAATTGCTATAAGCAGAAAAATAAGCACCAATTTTCAGCAGAGCTACCCTCTAAGCACCCTCTCAAAGCTACTGAAGAGAGCAGCAGGGGCAAGAAGGGGAGCACAGAAGTAGTGTGGAAGAGAGGAGAGGAAAAGAAAAAAAAAACTTCCAGAAAGTCCCCTTTAAGGAAAGAAAAAAAAGTACTGAGGAGAATCCTGAAAGATGAGAGCACTGACTACAAAGAAAAGAATTAGAAGTGCATAGGCCTCCAAGTGGCAGTCCAGAAAGGCAACACTTCTGGGGGAGAAGAGGATAAAACAAAGAAGTCCTCTTTCAAGACTGGATAATGTAGGATAAAAGCAAGATAGGAAATTTAACATAAAGAGAACTAAAAAATTTTTTAGTAAAACAGCTCCTGACACAGTCCCACTCCAAAAAGCCATCTTTCAAAGAAAACACACTCTGCCACATTGACAGAAGCGAGCAATCCTGAATTCTTTAATGAGATAATCTTGTAAACTGTCACAAACTACCAATCTGACCCACGAACTATAAACAGGTAAGCAGCTTCCATGGGTAGAAAGCTACTATAAGACTAAAAGAGGAAATAAGAACCAAAACATTACAATAAATGAAATTTCCCCAAACAAAACAACCACCAAACAAGAGAAAACTCTAACACAACACTCAAGCATTTGGGGATATGAAACAAACACCATGGATCTAAAACTCAAAACTAAGAATATCAAATGGACAACAAACATTAAGGAATGAAATAAGATAGAATTAAACTCAGGAAAAAAAGGGAACTGGGGAATTCTATCAGTAATGAAGACTAAATTATATCATGCCTACTGGCTCCTGGGTGGCTCAGTCATTTAAGCATCTGACTCTTAGTTTTGGCTCAGGTCATGATCTCAGGGTCGTGAGATCAAGCCCCACATGGGGCTCCACACTCAGTGGGGAGTCTGCTTGAGATTCTCTCTCTCCCTCTGACTCTGCCCCTCCTGCCCTCAAATAAAAAAAAATCTTTTAAAAAAATTGTAAGATGCCTAAAGGAAAACATATTCAAATCAAAATTTATTAAGGGGTATAAAAGAAATGGAGGGAAAGAACCAAGAGAACAGAAATGAGACCAAGAAAGAAGTAAAAAAGGCAGAGGCAAAGTGGCTAAAAGAAGACAGAATAAGATCCAACACACATAAAATTGAAATACTTAAAGAAGAAAAACAAAATAATGAATGAGAACTGCTATTTAAAACTATAATCCTAGAAAACTTGCTGAAAAGAAAGAAGATGTAAATATACCTATTAAAAAGGCCTACCAGCAGCATGGGGAAGTTGACCAAGAACAGGCAATACTGAGACATAGCACAGTAAAACTATTAGGCTTTAAAGATAAAGAAAAATAGGGGCACCTGGGTGGCTCCATCAGTTGGGCATCAGACTTGTGATTTCAGGGTCATGAGATAGAGTTCTACATCAGGCTCTGTGCTGAAAGTGGAGCCTGCTTGGGATTCTCTCTCCCTCCACCCTCCCCCATTGCCCACACACTCACTTGTTCTCTCTCTCTCAAAAAAAAAAAAAAAAAAAAAAAAGATAAAAATATCCTAAGGGCTTCAAGGATAAAGACCAAGTAACTTAGAGAAAGATAATTAGCCTGGCATCAAAATTCTCAAAAGCCACATACAAAAGCAAGGTAACAATGTAACACCATTTCTGAGAAGCTCAAGACTTCATATCCAACCAAGTTGTTCTTAAAGCATCTCGGGTATAGAAAAACAGTTTTAAAAACACAGGAATCAAAGGAACAGGATACACATGAGCTCTTCTTGGGGAACCTACCACAGAAGGAACTTTATCCAACACGGAGGTGACAGGGCAACATTTAGCAAAAGGAAATGATATACTCATTTGCAAATCTAAGATTAAAACAAAGATGGGGATGAGAGCAAAAGAAGAATATATACATGTTAAATGTTCTGAAAAAGTAAAATTAATGCAGCTCAGAAAATGGGAATAAGGGAGAAGAGAAACAAGAAAATAAAAGAGGCTCTTTAACTGTAATAGAGGAAACAGATAGAAAACAAAAGACAACGATAAAAACTGGAAAACCATAGAGCAATAAGCAAGAAAATGAGGCACAAAGGGCATATAAAAACATGTACACCAAAGAAAATGTTTGTGACTTCCACTTCTGGTCATGACAGAGTACCCTTCTACTGTTAAAAACTAGGGGAAAAAATTTTTTTTACATGGAGGAGGGAGGCATTGTTCTTTGACATTGCATAGTGATGTCTTTTTTTTTTTTTTTAATTTTACTTATGTATTTGAGAGCGAGAATGAGAGAGGGAGAGAGAGAGAGCATGAGAGGGAGGAGGGTCAGAGGGAGAAGCAAACTCCCCACTGAGCAGGGAGCCTGATGTGGGAATCGATCCCAGGACTCCAGGATCATGACCTGAGCCAAAGGCAGTCGCTTAACCAACTGAGTCACCCAGGCGCCCCAGCATAGTAATGTCTTGATAGACTGTCTTGCGCCTTGATAGAAGAAACACAAACAAGAGAGCACAGCTCTTTGCTGGACAACACTTTTCAGACTGCAGGGCAAAAAGGGAGAGCCAAACAGAGCAAAACAATCTCAACAAGTTAAAGAGATAAAGATCGGAGCTCTGGGAGAGTCTGCGACTGGAATGTGACTGCAGTGGTGAGGGGGAAGCTACATAGAAGAGAGCTCCAGAAATCTAAACAGAGTTTAGTCCCCTTGAGGGCCATAGAGAAAGGCCCTGGAAGATGAGCCATCACACGAGGAAAGAGCCCTTGCAGGGTTTAGAGGCACTCCAGGCAGAAGTCAGCACAAAGACCTAAACTTAGAAAGACGCCGTCTTTGACCTCCCAATCTGGCCCAGCCACCATGGGAGAACAGCTACGTGAGTGAAGGCAGAAGAAACACCCAGGCAACACACAGAATCGTAAAAAAACAAACAAAATAGATACTACTTATAATACACCTGGTAATTTAATAAAAAATAATTTAATGGATGGTATAACCAATATACCCAAGACTAACTTTATTTAATAATGATAGTAGCTAATGTTAGAATAGTGGTATAAAATATATATCTGAGGAAAATAGATATTTGTTTTCATTCTCCCCAGAGAATGTCAGCTACAAAGCCTGACATTTAATATCTATTTATTCTTCATCTTTCTAGATTACTAAAGATGCATTTTCTACTCATTAAGTATGAATAACTACAAAGGATACCCGTAGTGTCATATCAGTTTGAAGATGGAGAAATGCTCCCAAAGACATGATAAGGAGACTATCCCAGAAGTGATATGGGAAGAGCTAAAAATATGGCTGCCAGTTTCCTTAGTGACCCAAAACTTACTGATATAATGTAAACACCCAGCACAGCAGGGCTGATGCCATAATGGCATCATCTTTTCCTTAATTCTACTTCTCTTCCACATCTGCCCAACCACAACCATCTCCCACTACCGTCTCATGTGGTCGCTCCCATTCTCACCCCCCACACAGCCTCACACTCTCCCCCTCTCTTACAGTTTGCTCTCATTACTTATCCCCGGCCCGGGCAAACTGCAAGCCCTACGTCTCTGGTACGGAGAGAAGAGCTACGCATATGGTGGCTCGGCTAAGTGCCAGCTTTCCTACCAGAACCTTCGGAACATTATTCCCTAATAAGTATCCCTTCTCGGAATGTCTACAACACTTACGCACCAATTCAAAGCCCATGTCTAATCATTCAATGCTTGGAACAGGTGCGCTAGTTATTCTGACATTTACATCCTGAGTATCCAAGGGTCCTTTCATCTCCTTGACCACAGATCTGATTTCTTCCACTTGATCTGTAGCTCCGATGGCACCGATTCAGTTTAAAACAGCCCTAAATCCCTTGAAGTTTATGCAAAGTTTTATGAAAAATGGTTTTTGAAGAAACAGAATGTGGCTTTCATCGTATTCTCAAATGACCACAGGAGACAAAATGCTGTCAAATAATGAATGGGTGCCCATTATTTATACAAAAAATATTTGTTAACTTAAAAACTGCCCTTCATCACACAGCAAAAGAGTCAACTCTGCTGAACACTAACAAAAAGTTCTACTTCTCTGAAAAAGGCTAAAAGAAAAAAAAAAAATCTCTCGACTTACTGTGTGTAGAAATTCAAGCCTTGGAAACTCTTCCGCTTTTCTTATCTACAGCAGATTCCTTTTATTATTTCAGTAACCCAAGAATAATAAAGGAGCACTGCTGGGTTTTCTGAACCATGAAACCACCAAGTCTTTTCTGTCCTCTTGGTGCCTTAGTAAAATTAATTTCGCTATGAGACTTTAATTAAACATAAATATGGGTACATTCTTGAGAAATGGATAAGAAACGGGGATGGGAAAAATACTGAAAGGCAAAAACTAATCTCGGGGGAAAGTGTCCTTCTTTCCGTCACCCGATTCCACAGTGCAGAAAAAAATACAATTACATATGTACCAATCTTAATTCTTTCTGGCTCATGAAATTAGATTTCTATTTGCCTGCAAACATAAATCCTGCAGAAGTTCTTTTATCAAGCATATCAAAATTAGCATCAAAAACCACATAAACTTATGAATAATTTGCCGTCCTTACCGATGCTCCCTCGTAGAGGACCATCAGACCGTTACGTATTCTGTTCTGTCCCTGCATGCTTTCTCCTCTGGCCACTGCCGGGAAGACTCTTTGGGACTCATACAAAGTGGCCTTTCTCATCTTTACGGTTACCCTTTGTTTCTTAAATCAATCCTTGCGTGCTCACAGTCTTTGTCTACTGATTTTATCTCCTCCATCGGGAAACAAATTATTTATGCCAAACAAGAGAGATTAAGCCACTCGCCCTTCCTAAAATGCTTTATTTTTGCCTGTCCACTAGAACTGGCCTAAAATGATCTGTTTTCAAGCAATGGAGCTCCATTTTATTTCCGGAAAGAGAAAAACATGATGGAAAAATTGCCTTTTAGTTCTTTTTACCCTGCTCGCCAAGGCCTTAATGAAACTCTGCACTACTGAGCTAGGCAGTCTCTTTAAGCCCCGGCCAACAAAGCAAACAGGGAAAATACAACCTTACCTGATTAAGTGAGGTGGTGTCTCTAAGTACGGCATCCGGAGGTCTATTAGGCACGGCTACAGCTACCTGAAATCAAAAAACATCACATGTTAAATACTAACAAAGTAATAGGTACTCTCTTTACTCAAACTGGTATATTTGATGAACAACCCTGCTTCAGTGTAATAAAATTGGCAAGTTAGGTAAAAAGCTTTTAAAACTATTTCCTGCTCAGGAGATAACATTTACAATTTCCTAACTGCTAGCCTCATCTGTGTGGTGATTTCCTTGAAATGACCCTGCTTGATGAAAGGAATCAGACAACCGGATCTGTCCTCTGGGCCACAAGGGAGAAAGAGGTGAAGATTCTTTTCCCAGGGCAAAAGGTGATAATAACTCTAAGAATTAGACCAACAACTCACGCCTAAATTGATTCCAAATAAAGTACTTTAAATGTACTTTACTAAGGGTGCGGGTCTCTCGGCTGGCTGAGATTCTCGCATGTGTGGATTAATGTTCTTCATCCAAACCAGTATTCCTTCCATCATTCTGCTGGTTTCTTTCTCTCTCTGCTCTCTCACTCCAACTCCCACTACACGCACGCTGCTCTACTGGAGATATCCCCCATTTCCCCGAAGCTCTTCATTCTTTTTGTTTTCTTCGTCTTTCTTCTCTTTGTTCTTGAGACTGATGTAGGTAGGTAGATAGACAGATGGGCAGAGAGAGAGATAGATCTTCCAGCTCTCTGTTCCTTCTTCTGAGAGTTCCAATCTACTGTTGAGCACTCTAGAAAATTCTTCCTTTCCCTCACTGTACTTTTGGCTCCGCAACTTCTGTTTGTTTCTGCTACATAATTTCTCTTTCTTGATTTTCTCTCTCTGAGGAGTCACTGCATCGCACGGGATTTCCTTCAGCATGCTCTCCTTTAGTTTTCTGAACACATTTACAATAGCTGCTTCAAAGTCCTCGTCTATGAAAACCTCTCAAAGGCAGTTTCTATTGACCGTTTTGTTCGGGTTTTATTTTCCTGTCTCTGGGTCATGTGCTCCTATTTCTTGCGTGTCTTGTAATTTTTTGTTGATGACTGGACACTTTAGATCACCTGTTACAGCAACTCCGGACACTGACCTCCTTTCCCCTCAGCAGGCTTGTGGTTACTGTTAACCTGCTTATTTGTGTAGTGCCTTGACTAGACTGTTCTGGCTAAGTCCCCGTCCCCCACCGTGACCGGCCTCTGGTGGTGCTCCTCAGAGGTGAAGCTTCGGGCAAGAACTCGGTCACCCTGGAGGACAGCGGTGTTAGCAGGGCTCTGTGACGGTCTCCCAACTGTTAGGCTCCATTAAGTGCCGGTTGATTGCTCTAGTATTTTCAACAGTGCCGTGGCGCATAAACTGCTCGAAAGTCAGGCCTCTTCACAGGGCTAGTCTGAAGCCCGGCTCTGAGGTTTGTTAAGATCCCATGAGGGCTCTCCTTAGCTGTCTCTCCATGCTTCTCTCTAGTAAACTTCCAGCGGGGCTAGTTGTTAGCTTCCTGCTCTCATGGAGCTACCAGCCTCCTCCTGATAGATGTTTATCACTAACGTAACCTAGTTTTCTGTGGGAACCCTTACTTTCGAATTTCCAAATACTCTGTTCCATGGTGAGTCAGTTTCCTTGGGAAAAACTTACCGATCTCTTATCATGACTGCCTGCCTCACCCCCGGGCAAAACCACTCCTCCACCGCAGTAGGGGAGGGGCAAGGAGAGTGGCGCACTTATCTCCAAGTGACAGCCTCACCTTACAAGAAGTGGTGTTGGAGGGCAGGGCGAGTGGCTACTGGTCTTCTGAGCCTTCCTCTTCCAGCATCAACTCCTCACACTATGAGAAAGCTGGGGCAAGAGGGAGTGTGGTCTGAGTCTTCTCAGCCTACCACGGGTGGAGCAGTTTCCACCCTATTGGTGGGAGCTGGGGAGAGGACGAGAATCCCCTAACTCTGAGCCACTTCTACCTGAAAGGGAGCTTCAGCAACACAAGCCGAGGGTGGTGGCGGGGTAAGAAAAACTAGTAACCTCCTCCTTCTGGGAAGAAGGCATGGCCCCATTCTGGGAGCTGGGGCAGACGGATCATGTGTTTTGGCTGCACACACCTGGAGGGGAGCTTCCACCATGCTGAGCCAGGGGACAGGGAGAAAGGGGAGAGCTGTGGCTCAAACGCCACAGATTCTCACTGTCCTTATCAAGATAAAGAGTTCCTTGAGTAAACATTTCTTCATTTGCTATATGCCCTGAGGACAATTCCCAGACACTTCAAATGTTTGTTTAATTTTTACCAGTTACAATTGTTTCACTGGGGAGAGGGTCCAGGGAACTCCTCACACAATAGTTTCAGAAGCAGTTTCTCCATATTGTTTTAAGTACGCTTCATTTACTCCAGAATATTTATTATAGTATAATTTTATTACCTCAAACACATCAGAGTTGCCCAGGTTAAATTAGTGTCAAATCCAAGTTATAAAATCTTTTTAGAAAAAAATGTTTTTAGGGGCGCCTGGGTGGCTCAGTGGGTTAAAGCCTCAGCCTTCGGCTCAGGTCATGATCTCAGAGTCCTGGGATCAACTCGGGCTCTCTGCTCAGCAGGGGGCCTGCTTCCCCCTCTCTGCCTACTTGTGATCTCGCTCTCTGTCTCAAATAAATAAATAAAAAATCTTTGAAAAAAAAAGAAAAAGAAAAAATGTTTTTAGATAGAATCTGAGAACTAAAGAGTAACTAGAACTGTCTTACATAAAAGAAGTGCTTACTGGGTGTGGTGTATAAATAATGAATCTTGGAACACTGAAAAAATAAAATTAAATTTAAAAAAAGAAGTGCTTAAGTCATTTAATGAATAGAGATATGGGCACCTGGGTGGCTCAGTGGGTTAAAGCCTCTGCCTTTGGCTCAGGTCATGATCCCAGGGTCCTGGGATCGAGCCCCACATCGGGCTCTCTGCTCAGCAGCGAGCCTGCTTCCCCCTCTGCCTGCCTCTCTGCCTACTTGTGATCGCTCTCTCTCTGTCAAATAAATAAATAAAATCTTTAAAAAAAAAAAAGTAAGTAAAAATATTCCCATAATTATCTCAGGTACATTATATTTATATCAGCCAGACTTTTCTATACATAACACATGTTATCATTCAAAATATACACACATAAACAGCATTTCTAATCCAAGGAACATACTCTGATCCAAAAAAGTGTGAATTACTGAGGATATACTCTACGAAATTATACATATGAAAATATGTGTAGTTTGCACATATAGTACTATTTGTATTCAAAATGTGTATTTAAAATACAGATAAGGACACTTAAATACCCATATATTTTGCTTATAAGGCCAGAGCCTACCTTGGCTTTGTCTGATGTCCGTTTTCCACCAATGCCCCCAGAGCCAACAATGAAAACAGAGAACTGATTATAACATACAAGTTCCTCCTCCACGTAAGAATAGACTGAAAAGCAAATGAAAGAAAAAAAGCTATTCTCAAAAGCCATGCCTAGTTAAACAATATATGATTAGTGATTCCTTTAAAAGTTTCAAAAACAAAATCCAGTTACTGAAAAGAATGGTTATTTAAAGATGTCCAAGTTTGGTTTACAAAGCATGATTTTAATTCATTCACTACCAGTCTCTGGAAGGCAGAGTGAAGAGCTTGGTCACAAATCCTCTCTTCATTATGAAACAGCCCTTTCTCTCACCTCTTCTTAAACCTCCCCAACTGCCTATCATATCTCAACACTCTTCATCTCGAACACTTCCAAAAATCCCACTATGAAATGCAGGTATCCACACACTCAAACATTCACACATTCTGCCAAGGACTCAAAAAGAGTCTGGAATATAAAAGAAATTGGGAGAATGAAGGTATAAGCTTCAGGAGGGCAGAATCATGGGCATTTTCCTCACCATTCTATTCCCAGTAATCAGAATAGTATCTGAGACTGAAAAGACACCTACTAAATATTAAATTAACGAGAAAATTAATGAATATATGACATGAGTGAGCAAGTCAGTGAATAAGTAATGAATGAATGTAGGACAACTGTCCCTGTCTCCCGCCCCTACCTCAACCCACTCTTTCCCCCCATCTTCGCTTCTTTTCTAAGACCTTATAAATTTTTAGAATGCTTATCTTGCTTTCTCACAAACTGGAAGATGAACACAAACCTACATTATCAGTTTCTAAGGTGAGGTACTATGTTATAACATCAATCTAATAATATTATGAGAAGAACCAGAAGTGAGTTACCATCCACAAGAATTACCAGCCCGGATCCTTTATCTAGGACATCAGCGATGACTGTTTCACATTTTAAGTTTCCTAAAATGAAAAGCAAAATAAATAGACTCTTTTGAAGACCATTAAGTTATTACATTCAGATAGGAGAAAACGTAACATAATTTTCACTGTAAGTTCAGCAAAACTATAAAGTTGAAATAATTTTCAGTTGAGGGTTGAGTAATTCAACATTAAAAGGAAACAGAATACCTAAGTCACTACATTTGAAACAACAAGTAGCAACATCATAAAGATCAAAGTTTTAATACCCAGAAAATCTATGGACTAGCACATCCTGAACTAGATGGAAAATAAAGTGCTGTTAGGTTTCTCGTACTCAATCTAATGCTTTTTTTTTTTTTTCACCCCAAGGAAGGGGTCACTCAGCCTCTGACAGAACCACCACGGCTAAGAAATGAGCCACTGAGACACACAGAGACACTGACGTCAGCCTCCTGACGCTTGTGGCCCTATGTCTCATCACCTGCTAGGTGTGAAGGGAAAACCATAAATAGCAGTCATACCGTGGTTTCCTACAGTTTAAAGAGATTCTAAAACATAAGTGTCTCAGATTTTGAATATCCATATTTACTAGTTTACTAAGGTAAACTTTAACACTACCTAAAGAAAATGTACAGAAGCTACTGAAGAAAAATAATTCATGAGAAACATCACTTGGGACTAGGAAGGTACAAGAAATTGAGAGAGATGTTTTCCACACCTTCCCATTTGTATCTCTATTCAGTTTTTCAAAGATTTATTTATTTTTCAGAGAGAGCACGCAAATATGAAAGCAAAGAGCAGAGAGAGAGGTAAAGAGAAGCTCAAGGAGACTTCCCACTGAGCAGAGGGCCTGATGAGGGGCTCAATCCCAGGACCGTGTGATCACACCTGGGCTGAAATCAAGAGTTGGACGCTCAACCAAATGAGCCAGGCTCCCCTGTTGTAATCCTTTTTGAGTATATGCCTATATCTCTCTCTTCGGACTTAAAATCCCTAAAGGCAGAAATCTATCTCGCACATTTCTGCTTTCCTCATAATCCAAGTTCCCAAGTGAACCCACGTTAGGCTGGGAGGGACCGACCTGGCCCCCGCCCCTGCCACCAGTGCCGCCACCACACTGCACGCATGTGACACATGCACACACACAAAACCTTCGTGGCTGGGATCCAGAAGCCGTATTATATTTTAAATAACAGGTAGGGGCACCAGGGTGGCTCAGTCGGACAAGCGTCTGACTGTTGATTTCAACTCAGGTCATGATCTAGGGTCGTGAGATCAAGCCCCACATCGGGCTCCACGCTGGGCATGGAGCCTGCTTGAGATTCTCTCTCTCCCTCTGCCCTTGCCCTCTCTAAAAAAAATTTAAAAATAAAAAAATGAAATAAAATAACAGTAATAGGATATAATGTAGTAACAGACTGTTTCAGTATGTAGCCTGGTTAGAAAATTCATCTAAAACGCAAAACTGTGCCTTGCACGTGGCAGGTGGCCAGCGGATATTTGATGAAGACAGCCGTCACATGCTGGACACCGCCTCATGGAAAACATAGGCTGTAACGCTGAAATAAAGCTATTCGGCTTGAAGCAATAAGAATCTTACAACATTTTTAGTAAAATAAAAAGATTTGGGAAAACATTAAAGGAGGAGTCCAGCTACTTGCTGACTTCTGCATTATATAATGTGAAATGATAAACACTTTTTTTTTGTATTTTACCATCTTATATGGTCAGTATTTAATTAGACAACATGCTAACATTAGAGCAGTGAAACAAAAACAGATCTGTCAAATTACAGTGGAAGAATGAGAAAAGCAGCTTAACTGAACAAATAAGATATTACTGAGAAAAAGAAAATTCATTACTAAGGCAGATGTGATTTTATTTACTCTAAAAGAAAGCAGGAAAAAGTTAATTCCCAGAAATTCAGTCTGTATCTTTTAATGTGGTTTGCTTAATGAAAATAACTATCAACATAAATACCTGAGAAAGGAATCAAAAACTATATTCATAGGAATCATAGTGGATTACACACATTTACAAAGTTTAGAACATACATACTTAGAAAAGACTCTTCAGTTTTATGTATGTGTATGTATGTGTAATAACACATACATCAGTGGAGATAAACTGTTAGTACTTCGAAGTAATTTATTAATTAAGACCATAACAGGACAAAGTTTAAGGTCACCAAAACAGCAACTCCTTCACATCAATCTACTCTAACGGCTGACAGGCACATCAGTATCTTGCCACATGATTTATCTAAGTCACTCTGCGCCAGCCTAACACAATGACACGGTTTGGAAGGTTAGTGAGGAAATAAAATGAGGCTATGACTAAGAAATCAGTGTATCCCGAACTCACCTGCTCTGGGAAGTGGTTTATATAACTCCAAGTATTGCTCCCCGTGGAGAACCTATGTCAGAGTAAACATGAGTTTATTAGCAGACTTTCCTGTCTCACAGGTTCTGCTGTGAACACTGCTAATCGCAAGTGATATTTCACCATCCACATGCTCACATCACTACTCCCCCCAATTATCTGTCTCAGTTTCGCTTCTACTTCTTAATCGTATGATGCAAAATTAATCAGTCCCCCAATCTAAAGACTGTCAGATCTTTTGAAGCAGAAAAGATATCTTTGGGTTCTTTCTTGATATTCATAATCTTTGTTGACTAATAATTATGGGTTGTTTGCCAATGCAAACACTAAACTAGACTATATTTCCAGTGCTTATCACTGTGCCTGGAACACACTGGGTGATTTAATAACTACCTGTTGAATAAAAATGAACAAACTGGCCATGCGAGTAAGGTAATTTCAAATCACACATACCACATACAAATGACTCAACGTAAACACAACAGTAAACTTTACGACCACGTTCAAAGTAAAAAAACTATCAATGTCAACATTTCCTTGGCGTAATATCTTATAAATTATCTATTTCTATAGATACGGCCATAGATACATGTTCATCTATAAGATATATCTTATAAATTACGTTAGTAGATACCAAGGACACTGTGGAACTTGATAGCCACTTAACCTAAAATGATGGAAACAAGAATACATCAATATGTGTAGGAAAATAATAGGACAGGAAAAACAAAACCCGACCCACAACGTTCAAATGACCACACCCACTGGCGTGAGACACCTTTCATTTCGCATCTTCCTCCGAACCCAGAGGGGAATAAATGGGACAAATGCAGGACGGCCCACTGTATAACATGGCCTGGAAGCTTGAAGCTGGGAAGACGGGGGTTTCAATTCAAGATGCCTGTTCTTCCTCGTCAGCAACTGTGAACACCATTTATAATTGTTCAACTCCTTCCAACTCTGAAGGAGTATTTTGCAGAATTTTGAAACATTTGCTTTAATTGTTTGTACTTCAATTATCCAAACAGAACTGGATGCAGCAAAGACCATGGGACAGGGACTAAAACAACAAACCACTTGGTATATATCTCTTGCCTCCCTCCCAACTTCATCAGATGCTCAAATAAAATCAGTTTTCACAGATTCAGAGCAGCAATGGGCTAATCGATCCTCTACTAAATGGGTCCTCTAATTATCAAAGGCAGAGAAACTGGCTCATAGCTCTATGTATGATTCAAGAGTTATCCCTGGGCTCAGTACCTGAACCTTACTCCAAGAAATGAAATCTAGCCCACCTCAAAAACTTTCTCACAGTTGTTCAAATCCTTCCTTCCTGAAACAATCTGTTCATTTTGCTTCTCAAATACCACATCCTCCTGAGCTCATGGTCAGAGCTCATACCTCACCAGCCATTCCTTTTCAGCGTCTCTTGCTAATCCTTCCGCATATCTTCACTCTCTCAACACTTGCAGGGTCGCTGAGCTCAGGCTCTTCTCCACTTACACGCCTACATTACATGATTGCATCTAGTCTTGTGTCTTTACACATCAACGAAAGTCTAAGAACCCCAGCAAGACCTCTCCCCCACACTCAAGACTCACATATTCAACTGCCCACTGCAGACCTCCGCTTGAATGAGTAACAGAATCTCAAGTCTGCCCAAAACCAACTCCTGCTCATCCCCACCTTAAAGTAATTGTATATATCTATCTTATCATACACAATATGTTATATGTAACTACTACTCATATTAAATATATTATATATAATTAATTATAAATAACGTATAGAGACATATATGCACATATATCATCCCAGTTACAAAAACCTTCATCCTTGACTCCTTTTTCCTTTCCCTCACATCCAGCCTTTTGCATAAATTACAGAAGAGACTCCTAACAGGTTTCTCTGCTTCTGCTGGGCTCCCATACCACCTACACAGTAGGAGAAATGAGCCTGTGAGCGAACACAGGCAGATCCTATCACTCCTCCATTCAAAGCACTATGAACAGCGATAAGCTGAAATCATAATGACTACAAGGCCCTCTTCTACCACTGCCCTCAGGTTCCTCCCACCGCTATACTGGCCCCCTTGCTGTTCCCAGAATAAGGCAAGCATGCACCTGCCTCAAGGCCTTCCACATTTATTCTCTCTGCCTCAAGCCCTCTTCCCAGATCATGACCTGGCTTGCTCCTTCACCAGTACCATCAGGTAGGAATTACCACCCCCATTTTACAGATAAGGAAACTGAACCTTAGTGACATTCTTTACCCTTGGTCGAACAGCAAGTAAACGGCAGAGAGAGAATTAAGGACATTATGCCACAGCCGGGGGACTGGACCTAATTGCTGTTTTCTTCTTTTTGCTTGCCCTTTCAACTAACTCTCTTTCATGCTTAAAGAAAAATCAAAAGATATGCGAAGTCTTTATTCCTGAATTAAGCGCCCCAATTTTATTCATACACCTACGTGTGTACACACACACACAGTGTAAGAGAGATCAATCATATTTAAAGAAACCAAAAAAAAAGCAAAAGAAAAGTTTCTTATTATGCATACCTTTTCCAAGTTGATTGACAACCCAGGAATCTCTGATAATTGTCCACCTAATACAGGTTTCTGACCTATAATAACTCCAAAGGTAGGCAAACAGGAGAAATCGGTGCTTCCTTCGTATATAAATTTCATATCTTTCGGTTCCTTGATCGATGCCCCCACGCCGAGGGCATACATAATAGTTTCCAGTTCCGTGTAAGCAGAGGAAAAGGGAGGAAGTTTATGGCCAATGGCTCCAGCCTATGAAAGAGGTGGAGAAAATTATTTTTTCATTGATATTTTTGTCTAATGCTTAACATTTTAACTTTTTCAAAACTACTAACTGCTTGCATACCATACCTATTTTGCTTTCGAAGAGATGTGAGTAGAATGCCCTGTTGGTGAAATCCATGCAGTTTCTTAACTGTTTCATTAGGTTTTATTTTAACAGAAAACAATCAGATAATGTGTAGAAAAAGACTTCATTTACAGATAAGTACTTTTGCATTGTTTCCTTCTTACCAACAGTAAGTCTCATTTTCAAATTTCCTATTATCTGATGGTGAGAAGTCCTACTGATTAGGCAACAATTAGCCACTCAAAAATATAAAAAAATTAATAATTAATAGGGATAGTGAATTACCCTATAAGAGCTACTGTATAAAATTCACTGTAAAGAGATGAGCAAAACACTGCATAATGTGTATAAATGAGACTACGTCTTAATGGTTTTAGTGAAATTGCAATTTTACCTTCAGTTCCTTGCTAGAAATGTCCCTTATCTCATTGATATTGTATTTTTTTACTTAGTTATGATATGTCTAGCTAATGTGTGAAGTATATATTAGGTTAAAAAAGAATGATATCCAATTGTCGATCATGTTCATTCTTAAACAGTAGTCAGCAAACAAGGGCTGGGAGCTAAGAATGGTTTTTACATTTTTAAGGAGTGGTTAAAAAAAGAAAAATAGGAAGAATAGGTGACAGAAATAGTATGGGGCCCATAAAGCCTAAAATATTTATTATCTGGCCCTTTCCCGAAAAAGTTTGCCAACCCCTATTCTAAAGTAAAATCATATTTATAACCCGATCATATTCTTTTTTTTTTTTACCCGATCATATTCTAAGAGTTAAAATTAGATTGTTAACTTTATCACTGTGTCTGCCCTGAGTCACAAACCTCCAAAATCAAATGCATCAAATGATTTATTTCTTACTATTTATGCACTACCATTTTTTGTTTAAAGGCTAAATATGGGAGACAGTAAATCAGCAAACTTCACAAGAGCTATAACCACAGTTCTATTAGAATTTCTGACACAATGGGAGGCTATTTGCAGTCATGTTGAAATTGTTCCAAAATACCAAAATGCTCTCCCTGAAGGAAAAAAAAAAAAAAAAAAAGGTTCCAAAGAGGCAATGATATAGATATCCTCTTCTAAAAAGTTACAAAAATAGTAACTAAAGTAGGCTTATCAACAATAGTACCAAAAAAGTGGGGCGGGGGGGGGGGAGGGAAGACACTTGTCTAATTATAGTAAAGAAGTAAAAATAAAAATATAAATAAAAAATTAAAAAAAGAAAAAGAAGTAAAAGTTACAAAAGGCTACATCTTAGCCTTATGTCCACTCAAATTCTGTAACTATTCAGTACATATTTTATGAAAAGTTTCATCATCACTTATCTTTCCTATTTAACAATAAATGAGTAGCTTGGGAAATAATTATTTTTCGTATGAGAGAAAAGAAAAGAGAGAAACAAAAGAGAGAATCTTCAGAAAAAGCATAAGTTTCTCTCCCCCACTTACAAGTTCCCTCCCCCACTTACAAGTTCCGATGGAGCTGTTGATGCTGCCTGACTCGTAGGATTTGTCGAAACTCCTCCCTCTGAATCTATTTTATTTAGAACTCCAATTATAATGCCAATGGATTCTAAAAAAATAATAATAGCAACAATGATGCTTTTGTTAAAGATGTGACTAAGAAAAGCTACCACGTGCTCGATAATCACTCCTCTGCCACGGAACTGAATATGAAAGGTCGGGCTCTTATAGGAAAACACTGTCAAAGACTTTGAAACAGACTAAGGGTAACTGGGGGTTTTCAATGGAGAACAAGGCACCGTCCAGCATCCTCTTCCTGGATTATGATTCTAAGGAGGTTCTGAGCTTTGCAATGTCTTTGATGGATTTTACAACTCCACAGACTGGGGCCCTTGTCCAGAGACATGCAGTTTCTGGTGAAGGAAAAGCTAATTTTCCTTCTCTCCCTACCACCGCCCCTCCTCCGGGATGGAACATGAGCCCCTCGTGTCTTAAGCGATAGCTCGGAAGACAGTACTAAAAATTCTTCCAAGGAAAACCATCACCATGACCAGAGATTCCAGACAGGGTTCAGAAGCTGCCGTTGTGGGGTCAAAAAGGTTAAGAAAAGAGATTCACGGGGCATCCACATAGGCCAGAAGATTCCAAAGACTCTGGGACCTTTCTAACAAACCTTAGCACTCTGGGCCTCCTTCCAAACTCAGACCAAAACTCCAAGCAAACCACAGAATGTGATGTCATCAGGGATACTAGTGGGGAGGGTTCAGGCCACCGAATCCTCCCCTCACCGTCCCGCTCAGACTGCTGCCAGAGGGAGGCTTGTAACTGAAAGCCACCTTGCCACAGGCTGAGAGTACCTCACCCTGACACAGGCAGCCTGAGTTAACTCGGCTCAGATGCCGAGCAAGCTTGGCTGGTCACTGCGCTTGTCTGGGGCTTAGCTGTGTCGTCTGGAAGATGAGAATAGTTCTACAGAAAATGTGAGATTTTTCTTCTAACTGTACTTCAAAAACTTACAGGTATTTTTCCATTTATAATTATGTGATTCATTCAGTTAGCTTTTTCTTTATAATACTTTTAAGGCAATAAAGTGGAACTTGGACATCAGAGGAAAGTTTTTTAATATATTTCTTCCTTTTTCCTTTCATTCATTTTCATCAATGGGTAACTGTTATTCACAGGCTAAATTTATCTCCAACATCAAAATATGGAATACAGCAAACACTACCGTCAACAACGTAACAATCATGTTATCATCTGATTGAGAAAGAGCACAATGAAAATTTCAGTAAGCATACCACTAGGCAGGAAAGTGTCAGGAGGGAGGGGAAAAAAAACCCAGAATAGTCCGTTTTTCAGATATATTCTCCTACCAAACACTGAATACAAAATAACTAAAAAAAAAAAGAAAAAGATTTCTCGGTAAAATAACCCTGAATCATTATCTTTTCCAGAAAAGTCCTTTAAACATCATACACTATAAGCACATATGAGTTATACTAGAAAAAAATGTGACTTTTACTGGTTGTCTATTGCTGTGGCAGACCAAAGATGACTCGGTAATTCATGGTAACAAGCATTTACTGAATCCTCTCTTGAGTTCGGCACCAAATACAGAAGCAGTGCTTACAAGACAGTCTCTGCCTCCCAAGGAACACACTGTGCAGTTAAGAAACCACATACTTGGGGCGCCTGGGTGGCTCAGTCGTTAAGTGTCTGCCTTCGGCTCAGGTCATGATCCCAGGGTCCTGGGATCAAGCCCCACATCGGGCTCCCTTCTCAGCGGGAAGCCTGCTTCTCCCTCTCCCACTCTCCCTGCTTGTGTTCCCTCTCTCACTATGTCTTTCTCTGTCAAATAAATAAAAAGAAAAAAAAAAGAAAAAAAAAGAAACCACGTACTTATGCAACAAAAGCAGCTCCGATGAGATGCTGGCTGCTCAGAGTTGAGCTGAGAGAGAGATCAACGTAGAATGAAATATCTGGGGGTGGGGTGGTGAACATCCCGGGCTTGTGCCCTGATTTCTAAAGCAGCACTAACATTAGCAGAGGTGATGAAGGGAGGAAGGGGCCTTTGAGAAGGGCAGAGAAACAGCGGCAAAGGCAAAGAGCTAAAACAAAGCAAAATCTACTCACGAGACAGAAAAGAGCTAAGCCTGAACAAAACTGGCCTAAATGAACTTTTAGGGCAAGAGAGAAAAACCGGTGAGGTAGGGAGGATATGGTAACAGAAGACTATGAAACGGGCTGTCAGACGGGGGTAGAGGCGTGGAGCACAGAAGGGTGAACACTTCGTCCCATCCCCCAGCCAGACGCCCGCCAAAAACACAGGATTATGAGAAACCAGGAAAATGGAGAGGGGGCTTGGCATACATCTTAAATGGGAAGAGGTCTAACAGCTATCAGAGGAGAAAATGTACTCTAGGTAAAACAGAAGACAATTCCATAAGAGCAGAGAACACTCTGGTGCCTCTGGTTCCCGAGCCGGGAATGAAGGGACGTGGGCTCCTACCTTGAATTGTCTGTGGCTTGGTGGCATGATCGAAGTCACAGACCTTCTTCCAGTTGGCCTTCACGGCCTCAGGAGTCATTGGCTGATTCTTCTGTCTCACGATGGCTCCGAGGGCCCGCTCCCAGCGTACTGGTCACAGAAACAAAACAGAGGCACTGAGCACAGAGTTTAAGAGGGACACAGAAAGTAAAATTCATCTGAGCCCCTTGAATTTTTTTTTTTTTTTAACTTAAAGGGAAAGGGAATTCAGGGGGAAAAAATAGATTCTAATATCTGAAGAGTTTTACTACAAGCCTTGAAATGTATTTTTCTTGAAATAACAAACCCGTGAGGATAATGTGAATTAAAAAAAAATGTATTTAAAGCTGAAGGGAAAAACCTGTCCTCTGACTCTGCCAGACACTTATACTAAAGGTAGAAGGTAAGGCTGAATCAGAAAAATTTAAATTCTATATCATCACACCAAAAACGGACTTCATGACCCCAGATCACTCAGGTAATATACTTCCAGATAACAGAATAGAGCTTTGTTTAAACAACAATGTGAGGATGGGTGGTGATAAAAGGTCAAAGATCAGATAACCAAATTAATACATCACATAGCCCCAAATAATCCCCCCCTTGCCCCCCTTTGCTCTTGCTCCCTCACCACAGGAAGTCAACTAGAATAGGGCACATGTGCAAAAATCATTATTCCTGCATAAGTTCTATGAGGAGAATTTTTAATATTGTTTCCTTTTCAAAAAGCCCAAGGAATAAAACACCCCCTAGTAACCTTATTTAAACATAATGGTCAGACTTTGATGATTATTAAACTGAAGATCTGTTTCAGGGAATGACAGAAAAGCTTGCTTCTAGAGCTTTCCTACTGATAAAGTCCCAGAAAAAGCTTTTATTTCAACAACTGATTTTTTTTTTCTTAAATGGATATCCTGGGACACTTATATTGAATAACACTTGAGTAGTATATGTTACGTTAATAACCGAAGAGAATGATCATTAATGATGAAACTACTGATACTCTATGTTATAATGATACCCTCCAATAATGACCACCTTTTAAATAACGCAATTAATTTTGATACCAGCAGCCAACTGAAAACTTGATTTGGGATACTGGAATTTTCACAATTTTTTTTTAAATGTCACTAAGCAATTATCCAATTTGGAGCACACAAGATTGGAGAGCTGGAGAAAGAGAGGGCTGAAGCCCATTGAGTTTCCTACTGGACCGAAGTGGAAAAATTTCCTGACATCAGTTGCAATTTCTGTCTCAGTAAGTTGTCCACTGTGATTCCTCACTGTCACCTCCTGTTGCCTCATGGCCCCAAGGAAGAAAAGACTCCAATGAGAGAACTGGAGAACTTTCCCGCTGTGTGCTATCTAGCACAGGGCTCTTCCCAGCTTTTCCAAACAGCCCTCTCTCCCACTCACTTCTCTGCAAAAACAGCGAGAACGATCATGTGGGATGCCAGAGATACGGGAGGACAAACACCAATATAAAAAGAGACTGTGCTGTCTGAAGGAACAGACAAGCCCTGAATAAGGGCTGCCAACGGGAAAAACAACAACAGCTCAACAGTTTCTCGAAAATGCCAGAGGCCTGCAGAACAGCTTCCCCGTTTTAGAACACCTGTTGGTAGAAGCATGCTTGCGTGTGAGTATGTATGCACGAGCTCCAAGACTGAGGCATTTGGCAAGATCTTTATGCAACTCCAATGGGATGTGCAGGGTTAAAAATACAGAAACAACGTATGGCAAACCAAACACTGAAGGAGACTTACGTTTTCCAATCCATCCTCCTCCAACCTACCAAAAAGAAGAAAAAACAGTTATACCATCTAAAGTGAATCACGCAGAGAATTTGTTAAATTAGAAAAACAGGCATCTACCTCTCTGAGAGTATCAGAGGGCTAGATCACAACGGATGGAAAGAAGACAGCTCTACAAGAGCCCACCAGCCTCCAGGACTGTGCTACTCACCTTATCAGAGTAGAAACACAAAGCAGCACGAAGTAGTAGAAATGCATACAGCGGAAAAGCCTGACTGAGGTCAGAAACCAAGGCTTCGTACTAATTCTTCTACTTACTAGTTGTGTGACCCTCACCAAATTATGTGAATTCCCTAAGTCCAGATTTCCCCTTATGTAAAATAATCAGACTACTCTTCGTGAGATAACCATCAAAGTGAAACAATATAAAATAGTAAACCTGCCCAGCACACCACAGGCAGAAAAGAACACATCCCTCTAGAAGGTTCTAGTGAATAAAAAAATTAAAAGGAAAGAAAAAAAAAAATTAGGACTTGACTTAATGAACTACATACAGTCATTTTAATAAAGCATCGTTTATAGAGAAAAGGCAAATGACCAAATATACTAACTGCTACACAGAAACATCAGTTTGTTTGTTTTTTGCTAGACAATCCCCAGAAGAGAATGTCTGATTAAAAAAAAAAATCTTGTTGTCACTCTTCAAGCCCAACTCCAGTGTGCTGGAATTTCTCATGAGAATTCCACATGAACAGGCCAACAGAAAATGTATCCGCAGACAGAACACATCTTAGGGCTCTAAGTCAAGTATGGCTTTTTATCATCCTCTGCCTCTGTATGAATATGCGCACAACTTTTACAATAAACCCATCAACCCTGACGCTGTCAGAGAAGACACATCGACTGTGGTTTTGGTAACAGACAACAGAGAAACCATATTTTACCATATTTCGGGGATGAAGCCACAAGCTCTAAGCTCCTCCCAGGTACGAGAAGCAGGAGCTCCAACGGAACCAAACAGTCTTGATCCTACACTCTAGATACCTCTCAGAACGTTGCAAACAAAGGGGCAAAATTTATTTTCAAGGATTCAGTCAGAATATCACAGATGTTTCTTACCGTATTTTATCAACCATGCACACCAAATGTTCCTCACTGAAAATGTTCACAACATAGTAAAAGAACAACATTTAAAACTTCATCTACAAAATGACCTTGTTGTCTCTGTAGGTTTGATTGTGCATATAACTGCATATCTAAGAAAAAAAGATTATTCATATAAGATGAACACCTAATAAAGCCTGAAAGGATACAGAAAAGCACTAATAGTAGTTCTCTCTAGATATGGGTAATGCTGATGATTTTTTATTTTCTTCTCTATGCTTTCCAGTATATTTTTTCTAGAAAGGCATATATGATTTTTGCCCACAAAATTAGTAACAAATGGGGGCGCCTGGGTGGCTCAGTGGGTTAAAGCCTCTGCCTTCGGCTCGGGTCATGATCTCAGGGTCCTGGAATCGAGCCCCGCGTCAGGCTCTCTGTGCAGCAGGGAGCCTGCTTCTCCCTCTCTCTCTGCCTGCCTCTCTGCCTACGTGTGATCTCTCTCTCTCTGTCAAATAAATAAATAAAATCTTAAAAAAAAAAAAAAAACAAATGTAAATGTAAAACATAAAATGTTTAAAAAATACCTTAATGATGTAAAAGACAGGCAGACCAAATTCTGAGCCCCAGATGGCTTAATACTATTAAATTTGCAAAGGTCTTATAAAGTTCTTTCCACCTCTAATTTTCCACAGTTATATTCGATGGCTATGATTAAGGAAGTGGGGGCACACTGTTCTACTTAAGACATGTGCAGACAGTTTTTTAAACAGCTTTTTATTCAAATGCACTTCAAACTAAGCCAGGTTATTTTGCTACCAAGTTATATTTTTGGATTTCCTAGTATTCTTCATAGAAGAGGTTCACTATTACCACAGAGAATCAAATAAGGGTTGGGGGCAGGGATCTAAAATATAATAGTTCTAGGGAAAAAAAGAACGATAACACCCAAATGAGGAATCAAAGATGTATAAAGTGGCAGAAAGAGATCTAAAAGGACTTTGTGGAGTAAAAACTGGATCTCACCAGATATGTGCTTTTTATTTTTACAATGAACATTTAAAGCTCTACAACAAGGAAAAATGGAAATGTTTATTTTTAAAGTTAAAATAATAAGTTATATTTACTGATATATCACACCCAGACTAAATTTCTGCTATAGTGATATAATAGTTAAAATTGAAGTGTGACCGATTTTTCTGTTTCATTTTGTTTTGTTTTAAAGATTTTATTTATTTGACAGAGTGAAAGAGCACAAGCAGGGGGAAGAGCAGAGGAAGAGGGAGAAGCAGGCTTCCTGCTGAGCAGGGAGCCTGATGCGGGACTCAATCCCAGAACCTTGAGATCATGACCTGAGCCAAAGGCAGACGCTTACCAACTGAGTCACCCCGGCGCTCCTGAAGTCTGACTGTTAATGTACTAGATCCAATGCCAAGATTTTAAAAATATGATTTTGGGGTTCTGGCAGCTCAGTCGGCTAAGTGTCTGATTCTCGGTTTCACCTCAGGTCATGATCCCTGGATCGTGGGATCAAACCCAGTGCCAGGCTCCATGCTCAGTGTGGAGTCTGCTTTAGATTCTCTCCCCCTCTCTTTGCCCCTCCTCCCATGTGCACTCTCTCTCTCTCTCCAATAAATAAATAAAATAAATAAATAAAATAAATAAATCTTCTCACTGACTCTAAACCCTACTCTCTATCCTTCTACTTCCACATCTAAGTTCCCAAACCAAATAAAACTTTCTCCATTTGAGCAACACATCAAACCAGCCACATTTTCATTTGGTAAAAATATTAGAAATGAAGAAATAAGGAAAAACAGAATGTATGAAGTTGCTGTTACTTCTTTTAAAAACGAAATTCATCAACATTTGTTCCTTAGTCAACTGTGATAATAAAAAATACACAAGTGATATCAACTCATATGGATGTTTACAAATGTGAGCACCTGGAAAATATTAATGTTTAGATCATTTTTCACATATAATTACACAAGTATTGCTCTGAGAGAAGCAGGAAGGTGCGGAATACCTCAAACAAGCTACCGTTTTCCTCACAGCTCTCATGGCAAAGCCAAAGGACCAGGGGGGCCACGTAATCTGGCTTCAGAGCTTCCACAAGATCTGAAAGAAAGACCAAAAAAAAAGGTTATAAACAAGAATGTCTACATACTTAGTCAATGATTCTGCTTTCTGAAAATTCCTTCCTTATAAACTATAGGTAACTCAGAGACTTGTTAAATAAGTAAGACATTATATAATCAGTCAGCCTAAAATTCAGAGCTTCTCGAAGAACTGTTGCATCTCAACAGAGACATTCTAGAAGCTCTCTCAAGCTTCTAACTTGGAAGGTAATGGACACACCCTGAAGACAAGTTAGAGCCGCCTACGCAGTAACTAGTGAGCAAAATTCTATCTAACATGAGGAACTGAAGTACCATTCATTCTCAAAACTATTTTGCCCTCCCAGCAATTCAGCCAGTAGCTAGGAAACTACAAAACAGCATTGACAACTATAACGGCAGTAAGATAATGATACGAAATGCAACCATTACTGATGAGTAACAAAGTGGAAGAAGTATATTCCCCCTGCATACTCTTGTATGAGCAAGTTAATGGAGTAGAAAAGAACTGGCATACCTTGGAGATATCGTGGGTTTGGTTCCGGTCCAGCACGGTAAAGCAAATATCCCAAAAAAGCTAGGCAAGTGAATTTTTTTGGTTCCCCACTGCATATAAAACTTATGTTTATGCTACCCTTTAGTCAGTTAAAGGGTAAGGTAGCATTATGTCTAAAAAAACAATGTACACATCTTTATTTTAAAATACTTTATTGCTCGGGGCACCTGGGTGGCTCAGTGGGTTAAAGTCTCCGCCTTCGGCTCAGGTCATGATCTCAGGGTCCTGGGATCGAGCCCCGCATTGGGCTCTCTGCTCAGCGGGGAGCCAGCTTCCCCCTCCCTCTGCCTGCCTCTCTGCCTGCTTGTGATCTCTCTCTCTGTCAAATAAATAAATAAAATCTTAAAAATAAATAAATAAATAAATAAATAAAGCAAAATACTTTATTGCTAAAAAATGCGAGCCATCATCTGAGCTTTCAGTGAGTTACAATGTTTTAGCTAGAGGACGGTTTTGCCACCATGCAGATGGCTGTTGACTGATGAGGGTGGTGGTTGCTGAAGGCTGGGCTGGCTGTGGCAGTTTCTTAAAATAAGACAATGCAGTCTGCCCCATCGCTTTACTCTTCTTTTTACAAACAATATCTCTGTAACATGCAGTGCTGTTTGATAGCATTTTACCCACACTAGGACCGTGTTCAAAATTGGAGCCAATCTCTCAAACCCTGCCGCTGCCTTATCAACTTAGGCTATGACATGTTCTAAATCCTTTGTTGTCATTTCAACAGTCGTCACGCCATCTCCCCCAGGAGCAGATTCCATCCCAAGAAACCACTTCCTCCACTCATCCATACGAAGCAACACCTCATCCATTCAAGTTTTATCACGAGATGGTAGCAATTCAGTCCCACCTTCAGGCTCCACTTCTAATGCTAGTTCTCACTATTTCTACCACACCTGCAGTGACTTCCTCCGTGGAAGTCTAGAACCTTCTCCTCCAAGTCATCCATGATGGTGGGAATCAAATTCCTCCAAACTCCTTTAAACGTTGATATTTTAACCTCCTCCTACAAATCATGAATGTTCTTAATGACTGCATCTAGATGATGAATCCTCTCCAGAAGATTCTGAATTTATTTTTCCCAGATCCAGTAGAGGAATCGCCATCTATGGCACCTTTAGCCTATGAAATGTATTTCTTAAATAATAAAACTTGAAAGTTGAAATGCCTCCTTGATCCATGGGCTGCAGAATGGATGACGTTAGCAGGCCTGAAAACAACACTCATCTCCTCTATGTCCGCCAGAGCTCTTGGGTGAGCAGGTGCATTGTTAATGAGCAGTAATACTTTGAAAGGGATCTTTTCTTTTGAGTACTGGGTCTCAAGAGTGGGCTTAAAATATGCAATATTAAAGTTCATGAATATTAAGATATTCAATATTAAATTGCTTGAATATTAAAATATTCAATAAACCATGCTGCAAACAGATACGTTGTCATCAAGGCTTTCTTGTTCCATTTATAAAACCCAGGCAGTGTAGATTTTGCATAATTCTTCAGGGCCCTGGGATCTTCAAGATGGTAAAGGAGCACTGGCTTCAATACAGTCACCGGCCGCATTAGCCCCTAACAGAGTCTTTGAAACCAGGCACAGACTTCTCTGCTCTAGCTAGGGCATCTTCTACCAATAGAAGGTTGTCATGTCTGCATTAAAAATACTTTGTTTACTGTAGTACTGTTTTTACTTCACGAATTACCTTACCAGATCTTCTGGATAATTTGCTGCAACTTCTGTAACAGCACTTAGTGTCTCACCTTGCATTTTCACCAGGAAGATGCTAATTAAAACGCTTTTCCTGCCTAGTCCACCAAGCTGTTCCAAGGCTCAGGTGAGATATGATTTGTTAATATACCTTATAATCTTTAAAGAATCAAAGAAATGCACATTTTAATTGTGAAATGACAAAACAGAATTTTAGATTAAAATGCTAAAGCAACAAAGATGACATTTACAGTCCCTATAAATTAAAGAGCAGCTCCAAAAACTTTATACTTTATAGCCTCTAAAATAGCTCTCAGGTATGAAAAAAATCCAACGGCACACTTTTCTCCATTCCCTATTATACAAAGGTAGACTCCAACCATCTCAAATGACACGAAAAAGCAAATTCTTAACCAATATACCATTCATCTCAATACATACCATTCCTCTCATTTCGTTTACGTATCAACTGACAAAATTGGAAGTTAGAAGATATCTATATAGAGATTCACGTGGTTTATATTGAATGCAATAACAACAACAACAACAAAATGCATCTATGAAAACTAACTGAGCATTTATTACCTTAGGTGAGAAAAAAGAAAAGAACAAAAGACACATAACAAAAATACTTCTGCCTTGCATCTTATTTCACACATTATCACTAAAAATGTTAAGTAAATATTTTGCTTTCCAGTTCTCCAAACATATCCCAAATTTTCTAGTTAGCTCACATCTTATTAAGCTCAATTTTATAACCAAAAAACAAGGTTTAAGGGGTTAAGTGAAATTCCTGAGAACTACCATAGCTAATATATACAAAATTATGTGAAAACAGAATTAAACCTTAAGATTCATTACTCAATTGAGTGTTTTTTTCCACAATACTAGATGACAGGATTTCTAGCATTCCAGTATGCCAGATCCTCTGAAGAACCCTTCTGCTGCCAGAAATTAGATTTCTGAAGCATTGCTGAGAAAGAGAAAGTATCCCTCGACTGGAAAGAAATAAAGAAAATAGTCCTTAGCTCTGCACTGTAGTGAATACAAGATTACTCTGAATGCAGATACCAATAACAGCGCTAATATATACTTTGAGACAGGCCAGCATCAAGATGGTATCCTGAGCCTACAGTGTTCTACACTGAACCTCAACGCTCAAGGAAGACCGAAGTAGTCCCAGGTTGGCTGTGTCTCCTGTTTACCAGCAGTAGCAAAAAAAATCCTCTCAGAAAAAAACACCACCATTTCATAGTGCAGAATAAACAAAGATTAAGAGGAGACAAAGAGCTCATGATTAAAAATCACCAAGAATACATGAAAGAAAACCACCATAAGTGAAAATCAAAAGAAACAAACAGATTTAAACTACAATGAGATAGAGATGTTGGAATTTAAAATACATCATATATGAAAGCTAATTACTGATTCAAAAAATAAAGAATACAATCACGACGGTAAGCAACCACGAAGAAACTATCGGGAGTAAAGAGGTAGAGTAGATCTGGAAGCGGGGGATGGGAAGAATTACTGAAAGGAAAAAGTTTTTTAAATACGTTAAATAGTAAATGAGACACAGATGAAGAGTGAATTAATGAGAGACATATTTTATTCAATAGAATTCAATATGAGACGAGAACATAGAAATATTAAAAAGAAGTTATGAAAAATTAAAGAGAAGTTAAGAAAAAGGACAGAATTAGGTCTAACATACATCTAATTGACATATGGAAAGAAAGAAGACAGCAGAGGAATAACACTTCAAAAGATGAAGGCAAACGTTTTTCTGGAACTTATAAAACTAAACAAAAATATAAGCCATGAATCCACAGATCAAGAATATGCTAGACACATAAAAAGAAATGCATGCCCAGATACATCAATGAAAAAATACAACACAAAAGAGGAAGACATGATCTAAAAGCACCAGAGAGAAGAGTAAATCATCTATTTTAAAAAAATGACAATTCAACAACTATTGGAAGCAGGAAAAAATGGAACAAATTCATCAAAAAGGTTGAAAGAAAATAACTATCAAACTAGAATTGTGATCCCAGAAAAATTTTCTTTCAAGAATGAAAATGAAATAAATATATTTAAGATAAACAAAACTGAGAGAATATACAAAAAACTGGGACTAAAGGAACTTCTAAGGGACATATTCTAAGGAGATGGAAAATGACCCAAAAGAGACAGTAAAAGATATAAAAAATGGTAAATGTATGTAAATCCAAACACATGTTTTCCATATAAAATAATAACTGTGATGGAGCACCTGGATAGCTCAGTCAGTTAAGAGTCTGCCTTCGGCTCAGGTCATGATCTTAGGGTCCTGGGATCAAGTCCCATATCAGGCTCCCTGCTCAGCAGGGAGTCTGCTCTCTCTCTTCCTCTGTCCCTCCCCCTGACTTGGACACACACTCCTTCTCTAATAAATATATAAAATCTTTTTAAAAATAATAACTATGAGAATATCTAATTTATAAAGATTTTAAAAAAGAAAACTATAATAATGGAAAGTAATAGCACATAAGTCATAAGATGGATGACTAGGTTTAAAGTGTTATTGAATCCTTATACTGTTCAGAACAGGAGTTAAAATATCATTTAAAGTAATCATAAAAAGGAAAGAACTATACATCCAGTAATCTGTTAGACATCAGCCTTTAGCAATATTTTTATGGATATGTCTCCTCAGGCAAGGGAAACAAATGCAAAAATAAACTATTAGAACTGCACCAAAATAAAATGTTTTTGTACAACAAAGGAAATCATGAACAAAACAAAAAAGCAAAAAACAAACAAACAAAAAAGGCAATCTACTGAATGAGAGAAGATATGTACAGATGACATATCCAGTAAGAGGTTAATGTCCAAAATATATAAAAAACTTATAAAACTCAACACCTAAAACAAACAATCAGATTAAAAATTGGCAGAGGACCTGAAAAGACATTTTTCTAAGGAAGGCATACAGATGGCCAATAGACACATGAAAAGATGCTCAACATCACTCATCATCAGGGAACTACAAATCAAAACACAATGATGTATCACCTCAGGTCAGTCAGAAATGGCTAGTATCAAAAAGACAACTAACAAGTGATGGCGAGGATGCCCTCATGCACTGCTGGTGGGAATGTAAACTGGTGCACTACTGTGAAGACAGTATAGAGGTTCTTCAAAAAATTAAAAATAGAAATGTTACATGATCCAGTAATTCCACTACTGGGTATTTACCCAAAGAAAACAAAAACACTAATTCAAAAAGACATATGCACCCCTGTGTTTATTTAAGTGTTATTTACAACAGCCCAGATATGGAAGACATATCCATCAAGAAATGAATGGTTAAAGAATCTGTGGTATATATCTACAATGGAATATTACTTAGCCACAAAAAAGAATGAGATCCTGCCATTTGTGACAACATGGGAAGACCTAGAAGGTATTATGCTAAGTGAAATAAGTCAGACAGAGAAAGATAAATACCATATGATTTCACTCATATGTAGAATCTAAGAACGCAACCAACCAACCAACAAAAAACAAAAACAGATAAAGACTCATAAATAACATAAAAAACTGGTCATTGCCATAGGGGAGGAGTGCGGGGAGATGGGCAAAATAGGTAAAGAGGATAAAGAGGTACAAACCTCCATTTATAAAATAAATAAGTCACAGAGCAGAAAAGTAGACCATGGCGGTATAGGCAATAATATTGTAATAACATTGTACGGTGACAGATGGTAACTACACTTTTATCATGATGAGCACTGCGTAATGTATAGAACTGCTGAATCATGTTGTACACTTGAAACTATTAGAACACTATATGTCAACTATACTTTAGTAATAGATTTTTTAAAAGTAGAGTTTTTTTTTTAAAAGTAGAGATTTTTGGGGCGCCTGGGTGGTTCAGTGGGTTAAAGCCTCTGCCTTCAGCTCAGGTCATGATCTCAGGGTCCTGGGATCGAGCCCCACATCGGGCTCTCTGCTCAGCGGGGAGCCTGCTTCTCCCTCTCTCTCTGCCTGCCTCTCTGCCTACTTGTGATCTCTCTCTCTCTCTGTCAAATAAATAAATAAATAAAATCTTTAAAAAAAAAAAAGTAGAGATTTTTTTAAGTAGTTTTTTTTAAAAGTAGAGATTTTTTTTAAAGTAGAAATGTACATACTCTTACATGTACATTTTCATAGAAAAGAGCATGTACATTTTCATAGAAAAGAGCAAGTAAATGAAATTTTAAAACAATCTCTAGTAATCAAAAAACTACAAGAAATAACAGATGCATGGAAAAAATATTAACAACAGACAACACAACACAAAATGGTAGAAAAAATTCAAATTTATCAACGGTACAATAAATGTAAATAAACTACATTCACCAGTTAAAAAAGACATTGCCAGATTTGATTTTTTATATTGCCAAGATAGGCAGTTCACAAAAGAAATGTCTACAGAGAGATAAGACTGAAAGTAAAAATTAAAAAGAAAGCAAATACCAGGAAAATACCTACTCACAAAAAAACACCTATTTTAACAGTAGACAAAAAAGACTTAAAAAAAAAAATTAGGGATAGTAGCAGGCACAAGACAATAATAAACAAATCAGTTAACAAGAAAGATTTAATAATTCTAAACACATGAGCAATCGATAAAACAGCCTCAAAAATTGCAAGTCAAAAGTCGACAGACATACAGGAGGAAACTAGTATTCGTTTATATATTATTTCCAAAGCACAAAAACCAATACATCTTTCTTGATAATTGAAAAGTTGAGCTTAAAAAAATCCAATAAATATAAAGAATATTTCAAAAATGCAATTATCAGCTTGCTATGCTATAAAGAGCTCGCTACTGTCAACTAGAAGATACTCTTTCTTCTCAAGAACACAATGAACATTCATAAAAATTGATCATATAATAGCCTATTAAGGATATCCCAAGAAATTTCAAAAACCACTATTACAAAGACCACATTTTTGGGCTACAAAGCTATTAAGTTTGAAGCCAATAACAAAAAAATTAAATCCTAATGTATTTGAAAATTAAAAGTATGTTCCGCATATGTGGGAAAATATATTTGCAAAAATATGCCTACAAAATAGCAGAATAAGAATTCCTATCTATTAATAAGAAAAAGACAGTAATTCAATAGTAAAATGGCCCAAAAAACTTATCCTAGCACTTCACAAAAGAATATGTCTGGCCAGTGAGCAGGCATATTAATAAAGCATGAAGCCATTAGTAATCAGGGAAATGGAAATTAGTAACATGAAGAGATACCATTTTATACTCACTAGATTGGCATATACCGACAATGCCAAGATCTGGACAAGAGTAGGGTGTAGGAAAAGGGTTAACTCGACAGGCCTGAGTTGCTCACACTCTGCAGACTCCCAAGAAAGGTTGGTCTTCAGGACTGGCCCTTGGCCAGGTCCTAGGAGATGAGCTCTGAGCTTTCTGACTAATGAGAGTATGCCTGAATCTTTGAGCCATGCTGAACTAGTTTGATGAGTTTATGCCAACAATGTGACTTATGAGGAAGCCTATCTCTGCTCCATGGGGCTGGAGTCTGAGTGATCGAGGTCAGTCACACAGGAGCTGCATGCTTACATGACTGACCTCCAATAAAAAGCCTGAACACCAACGCTCAGGCGAACTTCCGTGATTGGCAACCTTTACACATTTCTTCAACCATCACTCCTGGGAGGATAAGGTGCATCCGGGACACCTAGAAGCTTGGGGCTGGTTTATCCTGAAATTCACCACGTGTGTCTTTCCCCTTTGCAGATTTTAATCTGTATCCTTTCACTGTAAAAACCATAACTGTCAGTTTAACAGCTATGTCTGAGTTCTATAACTTCCCTAGAGAATCAAGCCTGAGTGTAATCTTAGAGACCCTAACCCAAGCAGAGATCAGTGAGAACTCTATAATCTCTGGTGGATGTTAAACTGGTTGAACCCATGTGAAAATAGTTTAGCATTAGCTTAAGTTCAACATTTGCATATTCTGCAACTCAGCAATTTTCCTTTTAGGTACCCACCCCAGAAAAATTCTTGCTCATGTGATCCAGGACACATGTACAAGAATAGCAACACTGTTCAAAAAAGGCAAATAAATTAAAAACAATTAAGATGTCCATTAATAAGAACTAGATAAATTCACACAGTGGACTAATATATAGCAGTAAAAATGAATGACCTACAGCTATACGAATCATAAATTAATCTTAAAAATTTAACACTGCACAGAAAAAAAGAGGAATCCACAAAAGAAAAATATGGTATATTACAATATCATGAGGATCAAAAACAAGCAAACTAAACGATAAAATATTTAGCCATGTATTTATTAATCTTTCAATAAAGGAAAAGGGAAAGAAAACCACACATTTTCTTCCAGTGTTACCTGCTGGGGGACTCAGGTGGGGAAGGATGAAGAGATAAAAGGTAGATGCAAGTTATCTGTAATGCTCTGGTTTGGGGGTGATAGCTAGTCTTCAAGATGGCCACAATGATCCCCATCTCCTCTTATTCACCCCTTTTGTAGTTCCCTCCCACAGTGTACCACAGCTGGTCTATGTGACCAGTAGGATAGGAGAGAAGTGATAGTACATCGCTTCTAAAATTAAGTTGTGAAAGATACTGCAACTTCTGTCTTAGCAGCTGTTTCTCTCTTTTTCAAATTATTAGCTCTGAGGGGCACCTGGGGGGCTCAGTCATCAAGCGTCTGCCTTTGGCTCAGGGTCCCAGGATCGAGCCCCGCTTCGGGATCCCTGCTCAGCAGGGAGCCTGCTTCTCTCTCTCCCACTCCCCCTGCTTGGGTTCCCTCTCTCACTGTGTTTCTCTCTGACAAATAAAAAAATAAAATCCTTAAAAAAGAAAATTATTAGCTCTGGGGGAAGCCAGCTGCCATAGCAAGAGCAGCCCTATGGAGAAGCCCACAGCTGAGAAACTGAGGCCTCAAGAGAAGAGCTAGGAAAGAAAGGAGGCCTCTCATGCTTGGAAATGGATTCTCCAACCAAGCCACGCTTTCCTATTACTGGAGTCCCAGCAAACATCTTCATCAAAACCTCATCAGAGACCCACAACTTCTCAGCTAAGCCACTCTAGATTCCTGACCCCAGAAACTGTGGGAGATAATAAATGTCTGTTGTCTTCATCGACTAAGTTTTGGGATAATTTATTATACAACAATAAATAATGCAGCTTGGAAAGGTATTCATGAATATTTACTTACGATTGTTTTATTTCATGTAAAAAACATGTAAGTTATATGCATTACTTTGATTTATTTTTTAAAGATTTTATTTATTTATTTGAGAGAGAGAAAGAGAGAACACAAGAAAGGGGTTAAGGGCAGAGGGAGAAGCAGACTCCCTGCTGAGGAGGGAGCTCAATGCAGGACTTGATCCCAGACTCCAGGATCATGACCTGTGTGGAAGGCAGATGCTTAACCAACTGAGCCACCCAGGCGCCCCTTCACTCATAAATTGTATTGAGCCATTTCAGAGAAACAACTTTTAAAACATGAAGATTTTCCTTTTAGAAATATTAAAAATCAGAAATATTAAAAAACCAAATGGTTGGGGCGCCTTGGTGTTCAGTGGGTTAAAGCCTCTGCCTTCGGCTCAGGTCATGATCTCAGGGTTCTGGGATCGAGTCCCACGTCAGGCTCTCTGCTCAGGAGGGAGCCTGCTTCCCCCTCTCTCTCTGCCTGCCTCTCTGCCTACTTGTGATCTCTCTTTCTGTCAAATAAATAAATAAAATCTTAAAAAAAAAGTTATCTTTTAGTAAACGATAATGTTAATTTGGTATTAGGTGATGTTAAAGAATTATTTTGTTTGATGTGATAATGGCATTGTGGTTATAATGTCATTGTCAGAGATACATTTCCAAGAATGTATTAGGCAGAATATAAAGTCTAAGATTTACTGTGAAATATGGCTGAATAAAAAGGAATAGGATGACCAACAACAACAACAAAAATCATTTGGAATGATTTCCTTAACAAAGGACTGTCCTCACAGCCTTATCCAACCTAGGGGAAGGGCAATTAAACAAGGGAGCTTCTCTAGCCTTCTTGTCTCAATTAAGGGGAGAGGGAAGAAATGGCTAAGAAACTCTTATGAAAGTCACAAATCCAGGACTCTGACTCACTAAACAAAATGGAGATTTCATCATAAGATTATAGGACATTTCCCCTCCCCATAACTTACAGCCACATCAACAGGGCCCCAGTATAGGAACAATGGATTATAACTAGAGGGCTCTAAGATACACACTCTAGTTAACAAGGAATTTCTAGGGAGACCCAAAGACAAAGGGGACACAAAAGGACACAGAGAAAAAAAAGCCTCCAACACAAAAAGCTACAGCAAACAATAAACACAGTCTAACTCTTCACAAGATAAACTTAAAACCTCACACTAAAGGCCTATTTACTCACTTTCTATTATTCCTGTAACAGATGTATTAACATGATACATCATGTTAAGCTTTCAACAAAAATTTCAAGGCATGCTAAAAAGCATCCTATGAAAAGCATAGGCTAGAGAGACAAAGCAAGCATCAGAACCACACTCAAATATAACATTTTGGAATTAGCAAAGTAGGAATTTAAAATAACTATAAATCTTATGCTAAGGGCTGTAATGGAAAAAGTAGATAACATGTAACAACAGATGGCCACTCTAAGCAGAAAGATGAAAATGAAGAAAAAATTGAAAGGAAATGCTATAAAACAAAACAATGTAACAGAAATGAAAAAAAGAATCAGTGAGCTTAAATATATGTCAATAGAAACTTCCCAAATTAAAATGCAAAAACAAAAAAGAATGTATTTTTTTGTTTGTTTGTTTACTTATTTTAGAGAGAGAGTGTGTGCTCTGGCAGTGGAGGAGGAGCAGAGGAAAGTGAGGGAGAGAATCTTAAGTAGGCTCCATGCGCAGCTCGGAGCCAAATGTGGGGCTTGATCTCACAACCCTGACATCGCTACCTGAGTCAAAATCAACAGTCAGACGCATAACCAAATGAGCCACCCAGGCACTCCATTAAAAAAGAATTTTGAGAGGGGAACAGAATACCCAAGAATTGTGGGACAATTACAAAAGATAAAACACCCACATAAGGAGAATACCAGAAGGAGAAGAAAGAGAGAAACAGGAAAAATATTTGACGTAGTAATGGCTGAAAGTTTTCCAAAAGTAATGAAAGACAGCAAACTACAGATCCAAAAGTTCACAGGCAATCAAGCAGTGTATTGCCAAAAATCTCCACCTAAGTATATTATATTCAAACGGCAAAAAAACAAGGAGAAAAATCTTGGAAAAGGAAAAAATGCCTTGCCTACAGGTACAAGGAAAGAATTATGTCACACTTTTTTTCAGAAGCCACATAAGAAGCAAGAGGAGGGCAGAGTGAAATATTTAAGTGTCAAAAGGAACAAACTACCAATCCAGAATCCTATATTAGTGAAATTATCCTTCAAAAGTGAAAGAGATTAAGGGAATAAAAAGATAAGCTACAGACTGAGAAAAAAAATTTACAAAACCTGTATCTGTATCTGATGAACTTATTTCCAAGATATACAAAGAATGCTAAAACTCAACAATAAGAAAACAAGCTACCCAGGGGTGTCTGGGTGGCTCAGTCATTGGGCATCTGCCTTCAGCTTGGGTCATGGTCCCGGGGTCCAGGGACTGAGCCCCACATCGGGCTCCCTGCTCAATGGGAAGCCTGCTTCTCCCTCTCCCACTTCCCCTGGTTGTATGCCCTCTCTCACTGTCTCTCTCTCTCTCTCTCTGTCAAATAAATAAATAAAACCTTTAAAAAAAAAAAAAGAAAAGAAATTAAAAAGAAAAAAAGAAAACAAGCCACCCAATTTGAAAATGAGCAAAAGATGTGAACAGACATGTCACCAAAGAAGATAAATTACAAATAAGCATAGGAAAAATGCATACAACATCATGTCATTAGGAAACTGCAAATTAAAACATGAGACCTATCAAAGGGACTAAAAAGCAAAACACTGACAACAATAAATGCCTGCAAAGCTGTGGAGCACCAAGAACTCTCCTTCACTGCTAGTGGGAATGCAACATGACACAGCCCTTTTGGAAGACAGTTTGGAAATTTCTTACAAAGCTAAACAATCTTGGGGCACCTGGATGGCTCAGTCATTAGGCATCTACCTTCGGCTCGGGTCGTGATCCCAGGGTCCTGGGATCAAGCTCTGCATCAGGCTCCCTGCTCAGTGGGAAACCTGCTTCTCCTTCTCCCACTCCCCCTGCTTGTGTTCCCTCTCTCGCAATGTCTCTCTCTGTCAAATAAATGAATAAATAAAAATCTTTAAAAAAAAAAAAAAGCTTAACATTTAACATACAATCCGGCAACCATGCCACTTGGTATTTACTTCAAGTTGAAAACTTATGTTCACACAAAAACCTGCACACTAATGTTTATAGCCCTTTATTCATAAGTGCCAAAAGCTGGAAACAACTAAGATGTTTCTCTTTCAGTGAATCAATAAATAAATTGTGGTCCCTCCAGACCAGGGAATATTATTCAATGATAAAAAGAAATGAACTTCAGTCCTGCCCGACATTTGGGAAGAGGGCAGGATGGAGAGGTGAAGCATGGGGGATTTTCAGGGCAGTGAAACTATTCTATATAAAAAATCCTATATATGACAGTGGATACAGAACATTATGTGTTTGTGAAAATCCATGCAACTATACAATACACAGAGTGAGCCCTAATGGAAACTATGCACTTTGGTTAACAATAATGGATCATTACTGGCTCATCAGTTATAACAAATGCAGGGCACTAATGCAAGATGTTAATAAGAGGGAAAACTATCTTTACCATCCTGCCCAATTTTTCTATAAACCTAAAACAGTTCTAAAAAATAGTCTATTAATTTTTAAAAGTAATTATTACTATAAAATGGTCAAAATGCTATTACTTCGTTCTATTAAAAAAACAAAGATACATACATATTTATGTGTACCTACACAGAGAAAAAGAATGAAAATTTATTTCTGTGTGGTAGAACTATGGGTCATTTTAAATTTTTTTCCTTTGTGCTTTTCTAAAGTTTCCATAATGAACACAAATTATACATAACGCTTTTTGAAAAAAAGAGATAAATAACTTTTTAACTATTCAGAAAATTAAGCACTTCTGCAAAGCTCACTCCACATAGACTTGTGGCTATGAGCACTGAAAAATCTAAGCTACTTACCTTCAGGCAAAACGCTTTGGGTCAACCGTGATCCAGCAGTAGGGGCAATAGTGTTACAATGAATGTTGCTTTTCCGGCCTTCAATTGCAAGGGTATTTGAAAGGCCCAGAAGACCCAGCTTGGCAGCACTATAATTGGCCTGGCCGAAGTTGCCGAATATTCCTGAAGCTGATGCGGTCATAATAATCCTAAAAGGAAAATCACTCTCTCAAAATCTCGTTTCCATGTTTTGATAACACTGCAACTCAATGCCTTTTATTTTCTTTTTCCGTACTATTAGACACGTCAAAAGAAATTCCTTATACTGTCATTAGGTTCCTACAGTCATGATTCATATACACAAAATAATAATAATAGAAGTAATCTCTCAAAAAAAATAGAAGTAATCTCTCAAAATTCAACTACAAGATTTAACTGTTTTTTTAAGATTTTATTTATTTATTTTTTATTTTATTTTTTTTTTAAAGATTTTATTTATTTATTTCACAGAGAGAGATCACAAGTAGGCAGAGAGGCAGGCAGAGAGAGAGGGGGAAGCAGGCTCCCTGCTGAGCAGAGAGCCTGATGTGGGGCTCGATTTCAGGACCCTGAGATCATGACCTGAGCCGAAAGCAGAGGCTTTAACCCACTGAACCACCAGGCACCCCTAAAGATTTTATTTATTTGTTTGCCAGAGAGGAGAGAGATCACAAGTAGGCAGAGAGGCAGGCAGAGAGAGAGGGGGAAGCAGGCTCCCCGCTGAGCAGAGAGCCCGATGCGGGGCTCGATCCTAAGACCCTAAGATCATGACCTGAGCCGAAGGCAGAGGCTCTAACCCACTGAGCCACCCAGGCGCCCCAACATTTAACTGTTTTAAAAAGAATCCCTGATCAAGACCAAATGAATTCAAGTACAAGAATGTATATTCATTATCGACTGAAAACAGCAATAAATACTTACAAACATAAAGTGAAAAATGTATAAGTTAAAGTTATGGTAAGAAACATTAGAAAAATCAGTTCTAATTCTTTAGTTTTCATGACTTTGCCCCTCTCTTTCCGGATACTATTAAAAGCCTCATATTAAAACAATGCCATCTCCAAAATGTGATCCCATCTCACCCTATTTAGTAGACCAAGTAAAATAATTTGTATCATTTATTTTCAGAAACTCTAAGAGTCAGGAGAAGATAGAACTCTCCAATAGGAACAGGTATCACAATTTCCTCTGGTAGCTGTGTGTGAACCCCAGGTTAACAGGAAGGAGCCAGCCAGAGTCCACGGAGCCACCTCCCGGCTCTGCTGCGTTCCCAGTCACTCGCACAGACATAGCCACAGTCCCACAGCTCCCAGTTTCTAAAGACCAACTCCAGGCAGACCAGTGCCAGTGAGCTAGACACAGAACTCATCTCTCCTCAGCGTGTCAGTGGACACAGTATCACTATACTTTGGTGAGAGGATGAAGTACCGTTGAATCCTCACGGTTTGTATACTGCTGGACTATCAAAATGAAAAGTAGGAGGTGAAAAGAAATATCAAGTTGGCCAGCTCAGCCAATTTAATGAGGGGGTATATGCCAAGAGGACATTAGAAGCCTGCGCATGTCTGACGAGATCTTCCTCAATGTCAAAGCACTTCTCTTTCCCTGTTCACAAGGACCCACGCACAGCATCCCTGACCCCCGACCCCGACAGTCACACACAACTCTACCTTCCAAACTTCTGTTTCTTCATATGATCCCAAGCTGCCCGGGTCACTAGGAACGAGCCTCGCAAATGGACTCTGTGGATTATATCTAAAACAATAAGACATTTTTATTAGATACTTTGTCAAAAATTAGATAGGCATGTCTCAGAATCAACATAAGCAATGATTTATTTATACAAAGATGTTTATTTTATACCGAGCATTCAAAATCGACTACTGTTACACTGCTCCCTGAGTAATCTTTTTTGCTATTGTCCCAAGTATGTAACCAATTAACAGTTTATAACCAACCTCTCTATAATTTATGATAAAATTACTGTAATCCCTGTACACATCTAAATACCATGCCACTTTACTTTATGCCTACTTTCTATAAAAATCCACTAATACAAACATCCAAGAATTTTACACATATAACTGGGACTCAAAACAAACATTAGTTAACGAGTAATGTGTACAATTGCTGAATCACAATGCTGTGCACATGGAAATAATATTATGTCAACTATACTTCAATAATGAAAATTTTAATGAAATAAATAAATTTTTTAACCAGCATAATCACAAACTACACAGTTCACTGTCCAGAAATGTTTGCCAATTGCTCATTATTTCCCTATATCCCTATTTTTACCAGGGTAAATTACAAATGAGTTGGGGCAGAAGGGATCAGAAAATGGAGGGAGAGAGGGAAAGGCCCATCTGTGTTTAGAGATGTCACTCTAATGAATAGACAACTTGGGGAATGATTCAGATAGACAACTCTAGATTTAATTTTATTATTTTAATTATCAAATTTTTCTTTTATTTTTTTTTAAGATTTTATTTATTTATCAGAGAGACAGCACAAGAAGGGGCAACAGTAGGCAGAGGGAGAAGCAGGCTCCCGGCTGAGCAGGGAGCCTGAGGTGGGACTCAATCCCAGAACCGGAGATCATGACCTGAGCCGAAGGCAGACACTTACCTGACTTAGCCACCCAGGAGTCCTTAATCATCAAGTTTTTAACCACTTTTAAAACTTTGATACTATTTATTTTTGTTTCAGTCTGAAACCTCAACAAATGTTTTCATGTGTATATTAGAAGAATAATGTAAAAGTGACAAGAGGAACTTAAAAAAATAAAAAAGAAAGAAAAAAAGGGAAGGGTCGCCAGGGGGTTAGGAGTGGTGAGCTTAGGATGAAATGAGAGGAAGAAAAGGCCCCCAGTCTCACCAGAACAGAAAGGAAATCAATAACATAAGCCCCCTTGACCAACAAATCCTATCTTTCTCAGCTTCTTTTTTACCTGGTGGTTAAATCAGAAAGAGGAAATTAAAAGCCCTTCTTTGCTTAATTCTCAATCACAAAGATACTTTGCTTCTTCCCAAAGAACTCTGGCAATACATTCCAGAAGCATGCTCCAACGACAGTGATATAATTTACCTCAGTTAGCATGGCTCCTACGCTTCCAGCCACCATTGTTTGTTTTAGTTCTGATGGCCAATGAAAGTCAAGGCACAAAGGGTGCCTGGATGGCTCAGTTGGTTATGCGTCTGCCTTTGGCTCAGATCATGATCCCAGGGTCCTGGGATTGAATCCAGCATCTGGCTCCCCGCTCAGCGGGAAGTCTGCTTCTCCCTTTGCCCCTCCCCCTACTTGTGCTCTTTCTCTTTCTCTCAAATATATAAAATCTTAAAAAAAGAAGAAAATAAAGGTATGAAGAGCAAACAGAAAAAAAAAAAAGTGATTTGTTATTTAAACTCAATCTTTCCAATGTGGCATTCCTAATGGGACTTTCCCCTACTCATTAGAAGCTTCAAAATTACACCTAGGACCCCACCCCCACCTCCAGTTGTCAGATCTCCAACATTTTCAGGGCCCCAGACTCCCTTCCATATCCTGCCCTTGTTCTTGAAATAAGAATCACACAAGTAGCTAAGCATGTGGAAGACCGTTAAGAGTTAATATGGCTGGAAAATGCTAACAACTTCTCAAGCAGAAAAAGGGGAAAACAAACTGAAACACAAAATCTTTTCAGGTAATCTCCGCCAAATGATTTAAAAAGTTTTCATTTGTCAAATGTTAAAAGAAAATAGGTTACTTCTAACTGTTGTGGTCATTTTCAGTTGTAAAGCTTATTCAGCACGTTCATCGTCTACATTAGTAGAAGCAAAAGTAGGTAGACGCAGGTTTTTCCTTAAATGTACAAATGTCTCAAATATTAAAAGGCTAAATGGATAGGTATGCCCCACAGAGACAAATGTTACAAACAACTTACCCCAGTCTTCATCACTTATTCTACCAAAAGAACTGTCCCTCAGAATTCTAAAAACAATGATATTACATAGGTTAGGGGGAGGAAGAGTATCCACTTTTAAAAAACCCAAAAACTTCGCATGCACATTATTCTACTCAAAATGAAAAAAGAAATACTCACCCAGCATTGTTGACCACAACATCTACAATATAAAAAAATCCAAGTTACAAACATAAAAACAATATTAATTTGCATTGGCTTACAACTCCTATTTCTTTCAAAATTGGGCTTTTCCTCCCCACCATGGAAAAGTAAATAATAATAGTAGCAGAAGAGTGCTATCAGAACAAAATTTTATACCTATAGCAAAACAAAACAAAACAAAAAAACAAAAATTCAAAGAAAAAACCTGATTCACAAGTATCTCACCAGGTCAGAGCTTTCCTCTCTAATTTACATATATATATAAATGTTTCCACCTCCACCTTCTGCCAAAATGCTATCAGCTTATGAATACAACCAGCTGTTCCCCAACTCTTCGGTTCTTAGCATTCAATGGTAACCACAAGTCATCCCTCATCTAACCTCAGAACTCACTCAGGTAAAAGTTAAAAGATTTTTCTTTGCCACTCAAGAGTCAAAATTCCAGAAAGGAAACAATTAGAGTTAGAAACTGACGGCCTATATTAATACATAATTGTATTCTCATTATTTAAAAAAAAAAAAAAAGGAATCTTTTTTTTTTTTAAGGCTCAACCATCATCTTGGGGCTGTTCTCACCCTGTAACTTCACACCTTTGTGGCCTCTATCCCCCTGTCGAATTGTATGTGAACAAGTCCCTGATAAGCTCAACCCAACATAACAAGGAAAACAAATCTGCTAGATGAAAAAGAAAAGAAAAAAAAGGCAGAGGGAACACATTCGAATTACAAATATTAATGCCTTCCAGAATGTAAAGATGCTGGGCTTTTCTGCAGGAATGTTTCCCTGTAGTAACTCAATAACCTTTTACTGAAAAAAAAAAAAAAAAAAAAAAAAAATCTTATATAAGAATGTGTGGAGCTAAACCAGGAAGATTATCTAGAAAGGGATAAGCTCAATGACACATTTGAAATCCTCAAAAATATTTTTATTACATATAATTCATCTTAGTTAATTCACAAGGTATTGAATCCTTATGATCCAAATCATAATTATCTAAAAGATTCCACAGGGTCCTCTATTGCCAAAATGTTTATTTTATAAACATATTTGGGGTATAATTCAATTCTCACAAATAAGGAACTGAGAAAATGCTCACAATTTTTTAAAAGTTCTTAAGTCCAAAAAACTATAAAACAAAACTCAACACATTTTTGCATAAAAAGTGCCACCTAGAGCCTTTTGTGGAATAAGGTAGAGTATGTAAAATAATTAATTTGCAAAAGAAATCTAAAAACTTGGGTAAATAAATAAATAAATAAAAATAAAACCTTGGTTATAAAGAAGGAAGGAATTTTTTTATAAACAAAACTAAAATTAAAAAATTTGATTAGGAAGGTAGAAGCTGCTCTGTTAGTACCATAAACACAAAGAAACATCACCTATTCTTCCAAAAGCTTCTAGTGCTGTCCTCACAACCTTCTCTCCTGCTTCCACGGAATCTGGAGGAAAGGAAAATTAGTACAAAACATCAGTACTGTCCCTCACAAATAACTTCTAAATTCTGTGGATCAGAGCACATGACAGATACTGCTCACTCAACAGAATTCATTTCCCCAAAAACACGTGTATCCTACATCACCTAACAAATCAAAATACAGATGATCTAATGTTACAAAGGAAATGTAGCCCCTAAAGCAATTCTTTTACCTACCAAAAAAAAAAAGATGAAGAGGGGAATAAAAAACATTTTGGCAAATACTATTTAAAAGAACACTGTCTCATACAACCTTCTGTGAGGATGGAAATGTCTTATTTCTGTAGTAATACAGTAGCCACTATCCATGTATGGCTACTGAGCCCTTGAAATGTGGCTAGTATGACAGACAAACTGAGTCTTGAATTGTTTAATTTGTATTTAATTTTTAATAGTCACAGAGGGACTCCCCCTTCAAGATGCAAATCAGAATTGACAGGGGAGGCGAGGGGGTACATGTTTAATTTGAAAAAGCATGTTCAAAGCTCTCTAACTATGTATGGAAACAAACCTACTGTTTGTACATTACTAAGTACAAAAAGCAAAGCTCAATAAAATAGAACGGCTTTCTTCTTTTCTGATCATCAGCCCAGGGGGAGAGCTCACATCCCCAGAGTTGGGTGTCAAATGGCCAGGTATCAACATCCCACTATCTCTCTCTCTATTCTCTGCAGTCGTCGGGGAGGAGCCAGGAAATCTATTCCCTTCCCTGAGATCCACAGAGTCCTGAGTTAGATCTGCCAAAAGAGGCACCCAGCTAAAGAAGGAAGTAGGAGAAGCCTGCAGGTGCAGACAAATCTTGGGAGTAGAGTCCAGATGAGAGACTGCTGAGCCGTGAGAACCTGACAAGGCCATCCAGAACCTGACAAGGCCATCCACAGGTTTCTTGACATGCACGTGCCCAGCCCTTCCAATGGTTACGCAAGTCTCTAATTCTTTGTGGGAAAATCCTTCACACTTGGAAACCTGCAGGGGCTTGTTTTCCTAACTGCATCTTGACTGACTGACATGGGTTGCCTATCGATACTGGGGGAAGAGGCAAGGGAGAGAGTCTGGAATTTCTCTCACTATGAAACAGATTTTTTAAACTCCAGAATTAAAAAAAAAAAAAAAAAAAGTTGAAAACATTTTTGTAGATCCTCAGTGAGAAAAGAAGACACTAAAATATCTGTCTCATTATTCCTTGGAACACTCAAAACAAATCATATCCTATTTTCCCTTCCTTTAAAATTTCAAAATCAAGTGACTGGCAATCTAATCTTATCTCTGGCTAATAAGAACAATCTAATTCGCAGAAAAGTCAATAAGCACTCACTTTTTAAAGTAAATCTATTCAAGAAGATTCCTTACAGATACTAATAGATTCAATACATCAAATGCTATTTTCCTCATGGCTTTATTTTAATGCCCGACTTTGACTCCTACATTTTTATAAAGGTAAGAAAGTTACATATAGCAATGATTACTTGTGCAAAATGGAATTTAGTGTTTGGATACGAGAAAGGAGGCATTTTACTTCCTATGCTATATTACTACACGAATTTTTCTAAAACAATTCTTAAAAGAAGAATTTAATGTTATTCTGTAGAAACACCTAAAACCTTTTAGCTAAAACGGGTCTTTCAAAACAAGAGCATATTCTTATCCACATCATTAATAACTTACTGATTTTATCATATGCTTATTAATAAAAATGTTAAATAAACAATATGCTAAAAGTTAAGACTCGTGAAACAATCTACATCAAAAGTTTTTAAAAACCTCATCTATCATATAGACAGCCAAAGAGATTTGGCTGACTCGGAGAAAATCTAATCTCATAATCACACTGGAATGCTGAGACAGTTACTCAATGATTGTTAATGTGAGCAACAACAGCATTAGTTGAAGGAAAAGGCAAGAAACAGTAGAGCTCTTTCAAATATCATACCATAGTTGGCCACGGCTTTTCCACCTTTACTTCTTATTTCTTCAACAACCTTATCAGCAGCAGCTAAGGAGCCTTTATTCAATCCCTTGCCATCACCTCCTAAGTCATTCACTGCAATGCAAAAACAAACAAGAACTCGTTTCTAAACCTCAAAATATGAACCAGAAATAAAATGCCATTGTGAGTATATCTCTTCGGTCACCTCCTCCATTCCTTCCGACCCTACCTCCGTCTTCTGTAACATGCCAGGAGATACATATTTTCAAACATGCTTCTTTGTTTCTAGAAAGAGAGATGAAGCAGCAAAAATATTTACACACAGGTTCAAGGGGCGCCTGGGTGGCTCAGTGGGTTAGAGCCTCTGCCTTGGCTCAGGTCATGATCTCAGGGTCCTGGGATCGAGCCCCGCATCGGGCTCTCTGCTCAGCAGGGAGCCTGCTTCCCCCTCCCTCTCTGTCTGCCTCTCTGCCTACTTGTGATCTCTCTCTCTCACTGTCAAATAAATAAAGAAAATCTTAAAAAAAAAATAAACAAACACAGGTTCAGGTCATGAGATTTTGAACTTTGCAATGGTTTTTCCTTTTTTGAAAAGAAAAAGAACATGATTCAACTCACTTTGAGCAAAAAAGAAGAAAAATACTCATAAAACATACTGTATCAGGGTCCACCATAAAAGAAATAAACATTATTTGTTAAAAGAGATCAGAAACATATACAGAACTCATATGTGTTCAGCCACTAATTGATACATGACTCTACCGTTAGATGTTTAACAACTGACCATACTCACCACATATCATCTCGCTGTATCCAACTATACAAACACTGATCAAGCATTTACTATTTGCAAGGAAATTGTACTACGGAGGGGCACTAAAATGTAGAACGGCGCTGGTCCTCAAAGACTTTCTCATCTACTGAATGTTAAGTATGGATTGGCTAGAGTAATACACAAATTTTTTTAGCAACAAGTACATAAAGACCAACAGAATTAAATAATGGGGACAAATAACAAAGTTATGTACGTCACAATTTAAAGTAAAATTTACAAGATAACATGCCAAAACTGATAAGAAGATCCACAGATCAATTCCAAATAACTTGAAAAAAACAATTAAATAAAAACACTTGGGACAAATAATTCACACTGCAAAATGAACATTTTGTAATAACACTATTACATATATTTAGAGGAACAACAATAAAAAATTAATAAATGGCATGGTAATATACTAAAATTTAAAGCCTTTTAATATTACCAAATTGATGGTTGCCACATCTGGGGTAAAAAACAAGACTTTTTTTTTTCTTTTTAAAGAATGTCTCTCTTTTTCTCTCTCTTTCTCTCTCTCTTTTTCATTAGGTTATGGCTGGATGGGGTTGGGAGGTTAAAGATAAGGGAATGAGGCGGGGGTGGGGGGATGGGGGGGGAGCCAATGCCTAGCCATACTGAAAATCAGCTAAGTCAAATGTGCTTTCATATAACTTGTTTAAAGAAAAGGGTTTTTCAGAAGGTGGGCTGGAATATATTTTTCTAACAATGTAGTCTTACTGCAAATAAAAACTGGTGTGGAGATACAAAGTAACGGAAACAGGTTTACATTATCGCTCAAGAGATGAAAAAAGATTCTCAACACTAAATTCCTTTTAATTGTTCATTTCTATGCAATTACTCAAATGACAGGAAAGAACCAGTAAAAAATAGCAGGAGCTTAAGACTCGCAGCAGTCTTGTAAGAGCCTTTTTAACTAAGGCAAAGTTCAAAAGCAAATTGGCAAATGCTATATTTAGGAAAGAACTGCTCCATTGTGCAATGGAACACTACCCTCAAGTGGAAATTGTTCAAAGTTCAACCAAACAGGTAAGCACTGAACCCTGGGTAAATAATTTCCTGAGATCAGGGCCATGCAGCTATACGCCATCAGAATAGACTTACTGAAGACAAGGCTCTACATTAGAATGTACTCAGTGAACACTGACCCCATTTATCATGCCACTGTCACCAGACCTAAATCGCAAGATGAAAGCCTGGGAGAGCAACAGTGTGAAAAGATCGTTTTGCAATTACATGCAAAGAAAAATGTATCCGTACTATGTGACACTGTTACCATTAAATGGATGGCTAAAATTGTAAGGAATAAGAATAATAAATAGAGTTTTAAAATACCATTGTACCTTATGTATGCATACTTGACATTTGCAAAGTACCCCTGGGTACACTGCAGCCTTTGACCGCCACAGAGCTTCTGAGAATGTTGGCAGAACAGTCGTGCCCAGTTTCACGGATGAGGAAAGTTGGGAGGGGTTAGGGAACGTGCCCGAGGCGCCAAGGCTGTAGGAAATGGCAAAATCCAGACTAGAAGCTGCACCTACCACAAAGCCACTCTGTTCCTCTAACGCTGTAAGCAAATTTCTTTTATCCGAAAAAGAACATAATTTTTCCACTAAACCAAAAGGGAACAACATAGAGTTGCCATTGTTTGGCTGAAAGATACAATCACTCTCCTTCATCAGAAAGCTTCTCCAGAGCGGCTATCAGTGTTTCTAAATATGTGAAGGGCCACTAAATGCAGTTGTAGTTCAGAAAGCAAGGTCTTAAATTAGGCTCCTGTACCTGATTTTCTTTGAACGACAAGATGGCATCGAAGGTATCCTTAGTGAGAGAAAAAATGGAAAATGAGAAACTGATCATCCAGAGTTCAGTCCTTGGACCTCTTCGCCTGCTCATCTATACTCACTACCTGGGTGACGTAATTCAGTCTCCTGGCTTCAAATACCAAGTATAAACTGAGAATATTCAGATTTATATAGTAGCAATCTGTCCCCCAACTACAGAACCTTGTACGCCACTGTCTTCTGAGCATCTCCTTCTGAAAGTCTAGCAGTAACATGTCCTCCCTGCCCATCCGGCCCTCCCGGGGTCTTTCCTTGTCTCAGTAAATGGCCTCTCAATCTTCCTTCTTCCCTTGCAACCCACAGCAGCAAATCAGCAAACCCGGCCATATCTACCTTCAAAATATACCTAGATTTTAACCTCTTTGCCCCACCTCCACCCCATGACCTATTTAAATCACCACCATGTCTTATGTGTTTTATTGCAGTAACTTGATAGGACTCTCTGCTTCCTCTTCTCTCTCTCTTTAATGGAAAAAATCATTAAGAGTGTACAAGAAGAGTTATTAGTACAAAAGCCCCAGTGACCTCATCATCCTTCTCCACCTGCATTCTTGCTCCCCCGCAGTTATTCTCTACGCAGCAATCAGAACCATCCATTTAAAGCTTAAATCAAGTCAGGCTGTTCCTCTATTTACACTCACCAATGGCTCCCCATCTCCAACAGGGTAAAAGCCGGTCCGGGCTCAGAACTAAAGGATCTTATGCAGTCTGGCTTTCCGTGACCCCTCTGCTCTCATCTCCCAGTTTTGTTCCCCTCGATGACCTTGCTCCAGCTGCACTGGCCCTCTTGCTGACCCTGAACACAAGTGAGCCTACTCCTGCCTCAAGACTGACCCACTCACTAGCTGGGCCCCCTGTCACAGGCTCCTGGGCCCCAGATCTCACGGCACAATCCCTCCCTGCCCTCAGGTCCCTCCTCAGAGTTCTCTTCCAGGCTACTCACTCAGATTCTTTCTCCGCAGCACTCTTATCTGGTAGAGTTTTACATATGTATTTACTGCGTTTCCCCAACGCCCCCCCACAACTAGAATGTAAGCTCTGTGAAAACAGGGACCCCATCTGTTCTATTCCCCACTCCATTCCCTCGGCTCCTAGAACAGGGCTTGCTACATGACAAGCACCCAATAAATAACTGCTGGATGAATAAAGGAGTCCATCTGATGTTGTTCATTAACTGAATAAAATACTTTTAGTTTTTCTATCATTCAAAAATGATAAACAGCCCAAAGCTATTCTAAAGCTATCTTTAAAGGCTGCCCCCGACAAAGTGGGTCATGAAAGTCGTAGGAAGCTTCTGGGGAAGCTGTGGGCATTGTACATATAGCTCATTTATTACAAGCTGGAATCCACATGTGACTTCTTGTGATCTTTCTCCACGTGTCATATAACCCATTCACTTAATCAGCATGTATGTCCTTTTTTCCATTTATTTATTTTATTTACACACACCCCCCGCCCCCGTTAGTTGGCATACAGTGCAATACTGGTTTCAGGAGTGGAGTTCAGCGGTTCATCACTTACACACAACACCCGGTGCTCACCACCACAAGTGCCCTCCTTAATGCCCAACCCCCATCGAGCCCATCCCCCACCCACCTCTTTCCATGACCCTTCACTTTGTTCTCTATACTTGAGAGTCTCTCATGATTTATTTCCCTCTCTTTCTCCCTCTCCTATGTTAGTTCATTTTGTTTCTTAAATTCCACATGAATGAAACCATCTGTTACTTGTCGTTCTCTGATTGACTCATTTCACTGAGCACAGCCACGCTAGCTCCATCCACATCACTGCAAATGGCAAAGTGTCGTTCTTTTCGATGGCTGAGTAGTATTCCGGTGTGTGTTTGTGTATCTTCTTTATCCACTCACCACTCGATGGGCATTTGGGCTGTTTCCATAGCTTGGCTATTGTTGATAATGCTGCTCTAAACATCGGGGTGCATGTACTCCTTCGAATGTGTATTTCTGTATTCTTTGGGTAAATACCTACTGGTGCAATTGCTGGATCGTAGGGTAGCTCTATTTTTAGCTTGGTGAGGAACCGCCATACTTTTTTCCAGTGTGGCTACACCACTTTCAGCATGTATGTCTTAAGTGATCACTAAGCAGAGCACTAAGCTTACACTGGAAAAAATACATCAGTGCCTAAGCTAGGCCCTTTTCTTTAAGAATCTAGAAAAGAAACACATTTTATACAAGGAGGCCAGGATGCCCTTGTGTGAGCAAGACCTCAGGCTCACTTTGACATATCCAGGTCCTGAGCACAGGGCGTCACACACAGCAGGCAGTCCCTACCACTGGCTCCGTTCTTTTCCCTTTACAAAGGTCTTCAGTTTTTGATGTCACTTAATCCCTACCATAATCCTCGAAGTTTGATAAGGTGCCTTACTAATAGTGGAGAGGTCACGTGGTTGGGCAGCACAGTCGGGACTGGAAGTGCGACTTGACTTTGAAAGCAGTGTGTTTTTCCCACCACGGTTCCCCTTTCGGCTGTGAGGATCACACAGGGCTTGGACACGGCATCAGGCCCTGGGAACCTAAGAGTCATCTTTACCAGCCACTGTAAGAGCAGCATGAGAAAGAAATCATGCCCATCTTAAAAGGTTGTGATTTCAATGACCCAAAGGTGCTACTTCTCCACGTCGAGAACTGAAAAGGTTCTGCCTTTCTAATGGTCAAAAGAGAGGTTCCTCTTGCTGGACCACTTGTGCCATCTTTCTGTTCATGCTCTCAAGAGAAAACTTAAAGATACAAATGGCTAACAGACACATGAAAAATGTTCATCATCATTAGCCATCAGGGAGATTCAAATCAAAACCACACTGAGATACCACCTCACACCAGTTAGAATGGCCCAAATCAACAAGACAGTAAACAACAAATGTTGGAGAGGATGTGGAGAAAGGGGAACCCTCTTCCACCGTTGGTGGGAGTGCAAGTTGGTGCAGCCACTTTGGAAAACAGTGTGAAGATTCCTCAAAAAATTAAAAATAGAGTTACCCTATGACCCTGCAATTGTGCTACTGGGTATTTACCCCAAAGATGCAGATGCAGTACAAAGAAGGGCCACATGTTCCCCAATGTTCATAGCAGCAATGGCCACAATCACCAAACTGTGGAAAGAGCCAAGATGCCCTTCAACAGATGAATGGATCAAGAAG
>CM052895.1:8907167-8945528 GCA_028534135.1 Potos flavus | reverse complement strand
GATCCCAAGACTTTGGGATCGTGACCTGAGCTGAAGGTAACCACTTACCCAACTGAGACATCCAGATGTCCCAACCTATTGGAGAATACCTTTAACAGCAATGAACAAGAGGACATATGTAGGCCCTCTTTCTATGGCCCCACTTAATATGTACCCCCTAAAGAAGGAGGAATGGCTAACCTGATTGAATGGCCAAGGAGACATACACTGAACCATATTTACTATGGGTGAGGATACCAGGCTCTGAAGGCCATAACCACACCCCATATCTCTTTCACTTCCTGCACCCACACAGAGGGTTTTCTTCTGCTTCCTCTCATCTATCACATGGATCAGCAAGCCAGGCAAAACTGCTTCTCAGCAGGTCAGAGGCTCAGCCCTCTCCTTCCTGTCTTTTCTTTCCCAATATGGCAGCTTGGTCTCCACGATCACCTGAGCCACAGAGTGGCCAACCTAGGCTGCCTGGCATTGGGCATTAGGTCAAACTACACTTTTTCATAATCTGTTTACTTTTCTTATTTCCTGTGGCCATATACCTCTTCTAACCCTGCATTCGCAGAGCTCGGGTTGTGAAATAGGGAGAGGTCCACGTTGAACCCCAAATATACTGGGGCCCAGTGTGGCAAAAGATAAGAATCACCACCTGGAACTAAAAGATGACAAGGAATGATGAAAACTTCAGTATTCCCCATGGCTGGTTTGAGATTGTACCAATGCAGGGTGATTTAACAAAGTTGCAGACGACAGTAGCTGAGTTTACTAAGAAAAGAGATCCTTCTGGGAATCAACACTAGCTTTCCAGGAACTCAGACTGCCTAAGTCCGAATCAAGTCTTGGATGGAGATACAGAGTTCTTTTCCGAGTCATGAAGCGCTCTCTGGGGGGACCCCAGAGCTGCTGTCCTTTGTGTGAACTTCAGACCCTTTGCTAGTCACAGGAATGGAGCCCTTCAGACCTGGCTTTTCCTCAAGCTCAGCTTAGTCAGTAGAAATGAAATGGATTTTTTTGTTAATTGTTATCTCCTTTATCTTGTTTCTTACCCTTGGGTGGATGACCCAGCTTAGACTTGAGGCAGTAAGAAGGTATTTTCAGGAAAGAAAGATGAATGCTTCTTTGGGAGTAGGAAAGTTGATGTGAGCATGCCTTTCCTGGACCTCAAACATGCCATCTTGGGGGTGGCAGTGGGCTACAAAGCAGCCAAAGAAAGCCAGGGTCTGTGGAGGCACAGCTAACCCCTTTCCAGAACGTCTTCCCCATCGCATTCAGGCTCACAGACCCTGGCTAACTCGCCCAGTGTGACAGGTAAGCTGACAAGCTCAAACAAGAAGCTTTTCTCTTTTCTCCATTCCCCAGATAATCCTAAATCAACAGGCTGGCAACTGCAGTTTAGGTCTGGAATTGTGCTGGGATCTGGAAATGTTATTTCTGCCTGTGATAACTGCTGGTGGTATTTTTATAAATATCGTGGGAGTGTGGCTGCTGCTACCCTGACCTTATGTATCCTGTGCTCTTTTGGAAGAGTAAGATGCATGAGTGAACAGCAGTCGGCTCAGTCCTAGTCTGCAGTCTTGAAGAAGTTATAGCCCTTCTAGGGTAAGATGCATAAGCTACGGGGAAATTCCCCTAGTGGTGGCCAGCCTATGAAAGTTAAAAGCATGGGGCGGGGTAAGGCAGGGGGTGCCTGGGTGGCTCAGTCGGTTAAGCATCTGCCTTCAGCTCAGGTCATGATCCCAGAATCCTGGAATCGAGTCCCCCATTGGGCTCTCTGCTCAGTGGTGAGTCTGCTTCTCCCTCTGCCTGCTAGTTCCCCAGTCTGTGTGCGCACTCTGTCTCTCTGGTCAAATAAATAAATAAAATCTTAAAAAAAAAAAAAGGTTAAAAGCTGGATTAAAAGGAGGAACCATGTTTTCCATTTTATTTTTTTAATTAATTAATTTTTTTAAAGATTTTATTTATTTATTTGACAGAGAGAGATCACAAGTAGGCAGAGAGGCAGACAGAGAGAGGGGGAAGCAGGCTCCCTGCTGAGCAGACAGCCCGATGCCCGGGCTGGATCCCAGGACGGTGAGATCATGATCTGAGCCGAAGGCAGAGGCTTTAACCCACTGAGCCACCCAGGCACCCCTATTTACAACTTTTAACAGTGGCATTCCTTGACTCTCTGAGAAATGTTTCAAAATACAATAGAGCCCCTGCCCTTTGCCTTATTGGATTGTTAGGTCCAATCTAAATACGTCCTCACGTTAAACCGCTAGGCGATTTCTGCCCTAAAGGTTCTACCATAGTAAGAAAGCAATGGCACCACATCACCACAAGAGGGAGTACAGAGCCGCAGAAGCATCTCATTCACTGTTTTTAAGCCTAGGCTCTGCCTTTCTGTTTCTATTTCCCCCATCCTCTTTCCCCTTCTAATAACCCCGAGACCTTCTTCTGGACACAGACAGGGCCAATATCTGCGGATCTCTGTAAAGACGAGGAAAATACCGCTGGGAGCAGCTTATTTCCCTTACTGCTGACTTTCCCAAAGAACGCTCTCCAGGACTGACTCACACAGAGGGGGTTTCCTGTGTGGAGGCTGAAGGCACCCTCCAGGGCTTGTCCCTGCTCTCTGATTTGCCACCAGAGCTCAAATGCCTGGTTTAAGAGAACACTTGCTATGGTCAGTGATTCAAGTAGTCCTTGAATTAATTTATCATGGCAGTCACATAACCAGGTAGTACAGAGGCCAATGAGTAACTTTCAAAGTCCTTCCGTAAGCACTCAGTGAACAAGAGAAAGGTCAGATTTAGAGCCTGGGAAACACATGTCTCTTGGAATGACATAAACAGAAATCCCCAATTATGATCCGTAATCATTCGTGAGTCCTTTGTGTCTGGGGAAGTTCTAAAACTCTGGGTCCCATAAAGGGTGGTGGCACATGGTACCTAATTACCATACAAGGTGTTTGGGGATTTTTTTTTTTTTTCATTATTAGCCCAGCCTTGAAAACGAATCATGAATAGAGCTGAGTAAGACAGTTTTCCCTCAAATGAGTTAGTCAGACGCTGCAGGCAGGATTGTCAGGCAAAAATATAGGGAGGAGGGAATACCTTACAGCTGTGGCAGTAGAAATATGATTCCTTGAGTCCTGGCTGATGCTTACTAAGACACACGGAGTCAGCAGAACAGGTTTCCAAGCTATGATCCAAAACCCAAAAAAAAAAAAAAAAAAAATCGAAAATAAATTAGCAAACATCTGCCACGAGAGTTCATTCTTTCACTGGATATGTCTATGATAACGCTTCTCCAAAGAGTTCAAGGCGTTGTACTCAATAAGAACATAAGCTTGGACACTGTCAGAGACAAATCCTCTGGTAGTGGTGGGAGAAAAGAGGAGAAATGGAAAGATAAAAACCAAGGTGCCTTAGAAACTGGAGATGAGGGGCGCCTGGGTGGCTCAGGTGGTTAAGCGTCTGCCTTTGGCTCTGGTCATGATCTCAGGGTCCTTGGATCGAGCCCCATGTCGGGCTCCCTGCTCAGCGGGGGGTCTGCTTCTCCCTTTCTCTCTGACTGTCGTGCGCGCGCTCTCTCTCAAATAAAAAAAAAATTAAATTAAATTAAAAATAAAGAAAGAAACTGGAGATGACCCCAGATGTCTGGAGAAAGAGCAATGGCTCAATCTTTTGGCATGAAGACATTTAACTGCAGGACTAAGAAGAATACAGCCAAGGGCCTGGACTACAGCGATCTGGAAAGCCAGGGGGAGCTTAGTGCAACTTGGAGGACACGTCACATCTTGAATCTTGAAGTCCGCCAGCAGGTTTCAGATCCAGAACCTGTCATGATGTAATTCCCCAAACTCCTCTCCCTAACACCCTTCTGCCATTAACACGGTTCCCTTGAACACAATGCTCATTTATTACAGAGAAATAGATGCCTCCTACTCACCACAAACTTGTATTCCGGCAATTGTGTCAGGGCTCCCGCCCAGCTTCAGATCTGCTCAGAGCAGTAGGATTTCACAATCGGGCCTCCAAAGCCCAGGATCTTCTTAGAAGGAGCCCGACCTTGTATCCAGACTGAGAAGTCAGAACCTCAAGGTCTAGCTCAGAAATCTCAGAAAAAACAAACAAACAAACAAACAAAAAACATGGAGTCCCGATGGCTTGTCATTACCCATCTGTGCAATTAGGGGAAAATGAAGCTTCAGTTGGTCAGAACTGGGTCACATGCCACCTTCGGGGCCGGGGGTGAAATGAGCTCCACCTGCACGGGGATAGGAGAAGAGTGGATTCCCAGTTAATGTTGGGAGCGGTTAGAAAGAGAATAAATGAATTCTGGGCAGCCCAGAAACACCACATGTCCACTTCAACCATCTTCCAGCCCTTCTCTCTTCATAGTCTCCAGCATGGCCCCACTGGGCTTCCAGGAAACACCGGATGTCTGAAGACAGTGCAAATGGAACCATTGGCATTGTGCAATATGGTGGCTCTTCAAGAACCTTCAAGGATTTTCGGGGTGGTGGAAAGCATGCATTACCACTGTTTTAAATTCATCTTACAACAAGGCACGTTATCTATACAAAATGCACATTAATCACTTGCTTCTAGTAAACATCTCTATTTCCCCCTTTCAGTACTATAGTTAAAAAAAGGTTTTTAAAAGAGCAGATAACTTTTTACCTGCATCTGGTTCCCATATTAACCACAAATAATCAGATCAATGATTGAGTGGTTATTAGGAAGGAGTGATTGTCCTTCTACAATGAGACATCTTTCCCAAATCAGAGCAACAAAGGCATAAAACAACTTTTCCCAGGAAAGACATCCTTTTTCCTCAGAGTGATTCCATTCTGCCCCCACCATCTGCAACTTGCCGCTGGAAAATCTCACTCTCGGCCTTTTGGGTGATCCTGAGGACACTGACTCCTGGGAACTAGGTCTCCTGATGCTCTCAGACCAGCTGTGAGCAAATGTAGGCTTGAGAGCTAGAGGGTCAAGACTCCCACTCTTGCGGGACCTGGCGGTGCCCAGGCAAGGGGCCACGTACGCAAGGGCTCTGGAGTCAGGCAGCCTGGATTATCTTCCCAGCTCCTTAACCTATCATCTGTGCAGGAGCCTGGGAGGCTCAGTCGGTTAAGTGTCTGCTTTCAGCTCAGGTCACGATCCTGGGGTCCTGGGTTGGAGCCCACGTTGGGCTCCCTGCTCAGCGGGGAGTCTGCTTCTCCCTCTGTCCCTCCGCCTACTTGTGCTCTTTTACTCACACACACTCTCTCTCAAATAAATAAATCAAACATAAAAAAAACAACTTACCAGCTGTGCGTCCTTCAACCCTTCTTTCTTTCTGAGCCTAACTTTTCTCCCCTGTGAAATGACGATAGGATTTCTTACCTTCTCGGCTTGTGATGGAAAACAAGATGGCCCACAGAGTTTAGGTAGGTCCAGTACTTAATTACTTTGGATTGAGCTTTTTGATTTGTGTTGGTTTTTTTTTCTTTTGTTTTTAAGTGCCCAGGAGATAAATTTTGGCCTAAACTCTAGCTTCCATCAGGAGGGCTGCTACTGACAGCTTGAACAGCCTTAAACTGAGCAAAAGGAACACCATTAGGTAACTTGGTCTCTCACCAAAAATAAGAAAACAACCAGTATTAAGGCTTCCCTTTGCCTACCAACTTGAAAGAGCTAGCGAACAAATCTTAGGCAGTCTAAAGAACATCCTTTTTCTAGAGTTTGTGCTCCTAGCTTACTTTTTTTTTCATCTCAACAATTAGTTTTTTATTAGTATCATTTTTAAAGTTTAATTATTTGGACTTTGTGGTTCGTTAATGTAAACATTTTTTTTTTAGTTAACAGTTTTCTTTTTTTCTTTTAACAGCTGTATTGATGCATAATTTACGTAACCCAAAAATTCACCTGTTTTAAATGTGCAATGCAATGACTTCTAGTAAATTTATAGAGTCATGCAATTTAGGTATGTTTTCTTTGTGTGTGTGTGTTTCTGTGTGTGCACTGATATTTGCCACACAAACAGGTTCACACTGATGTATCAGCTACAAATTATCATTTTTGTTTCTTTAGTATTCAGAGTTAATTTCTGATTGGCCCAATTATCTGCAATGATGTTTGGAGTTGCATAAAAAACTAGAAACTGTGCAGCATATTAGATTATTCAGCAAATTTGACTACATGTGTCTTTACAACTACTACTCTGTTTTTAAAATATTTAGTATCATCGCTTATTACTTGTTACACAATTCTGCTTTTAACGTCTCAGATCACATGAGAATCCTACAACATTGTTTTATATTTTTCTAACTTTGTCATGCCAAATGGCAAAATTCTGAATTTTCTTGACTTTGTTTCTTTTTATTTTTTATGCTTTATAAAAGTTTTTAGTTCCAGTTAGTTAACATAAGGTGTTATATTAGTTTCAAGTGTACGTAAAGGAATTCAACCCTCCCATACATGAGCCGGTGCTCATCACAAGTACCCTCCTTAATCCCAATCACCTATTTCACCCATCCCCCTCTGGTGACCCCGGGTGTGTTCTCTCAAGTTAAGAGTCTGTTTCTTGATTTATCTTTCAATATCTTTTCCCCCCTTTGCTTATGTGTTTTGTTTCTTAAATTCCATGAATGAGTGAAATCATATGGTATTTGTCTTTCTCTGACCTATTTCGCTTAGCATTATACCCTCTAGCTCTGCCCATGTTCTTGCAAATGGCAAGATTTCATTCGTTAGTTTACAATACTTTGACTTTTAATTTTGGCTCAAGGATTTCACATAATCTGTCACGCAGTCCAAAAAGGAAAGATTCAGAGCATTATTAATAGAATAGCTTCTAATTACTGAGGATGTACTAGACATCTTGTTCTGAGTGTTTTAGGCACCTTTAATGATTATGGGAAGTAGAACATACCCACTTTACAGATGACAAAACAGTGGCTCAAGGAAATGAAACCACTTTCCCAAGCTTCAATGACAAAGCTTGTTTTCTTTCCTGGAGGACACTTTACAGCCTTCCACGTTACTTTAAATAAACGATCACAAGCGCCTACAAATAATGAACCTTAATTTGAATCAAAACATTCTCATGATACGTCAGGACAGACTTTAATTCTGCGTTCTAGATGGTCTGTGTCCACTGACCACACCAGGTGCCCACCAGTCTGTTTCTCGACAAGTTTTCCTGGAACTACGGGTGTCTTAGGTTCCCTCCCCCTTCTCTCTTCCACAGGGAACACAAAACCAGCCTAGAAATCACCTTGTATCAATCAGAACTCTTTTCAGTTATAAGGACAGAAACTTGACTCAAACTGGCTTCAGCAAAATGTATCCTCTTTTGAAACTAACAAGTCCCAGGAAAGGCCGACTGCACATGTGGCCCAAAGCGTCAGCTCAGATGATAGCATTAGGACTCACTGTCTCTTTTCTCCTGGAAACACACTGGCTCCCAGAAGATCCAGACTCAAAACCTCATGGTTTCAAGTCCAGTGAGTAAGAAAGAATGATTCTTTATCTGTTTCTTTCTTTCTTTTTTTTAAGATTTTTATTTATTTCTATTTTTAATTTTTTTAGATTATTTATTTGCCAGAGAGAGAGAGAGCACAAGCAGAGGGAGAGGCAGGCAGAGCAGGCAGAGGGAGAAGCAGGCTCCCTGCCAAGCAAGGAGCCCGATGCGGGACTCAATCCCAGGATCCTGGGATCATGACCTGAGCCAAAGGCAGCCACTTAACCGACTGAGCCACCCAGGCATCCCTCTTTACCTGTTTCTCAAGTGCAAGTTCTAGGACGATCTATAGTTGAGCCTGATCATACGCTGCATTACGTATTCATCCCTGAATCAGCAGCGGACTCAATGGGGATAAAATGCTTTGATTGGCCAGACGCAGGTCATGTGCCCAATTGTCATTAGCGTTGACATCAGCACCTGGATAGAGAGTTAGGGACAGGTGGAGCTCCTAAAGAGAAACCAAGATATCATTTTGTGTTCTTTTAAAGATTTTATTTATTTCTTCATTCATGAGAGACAGAGGCAGAGGGAGAAGCAGGCTCCCCAAGGAGCCGGATGCAGGACTCCATCCCAGGACCCTGGGATCATAACCCAAGTCAAAGGCAGATGCTTAACCAATGGAGCCACCCAGTCATGCTAAGATATTGTTAACAATGGAATGAGAATGAATGCCAAATAGCAAATGTAAATGACCACAGCATAGGAGGTCCTTATGCTCTATGAGCCTCTCGGGATTCTCGATTATATATATTCAGCAGTCCAGGCACATGGAATTACAAATATAACATTAGAAATCAAGATAATTCCTAAAATTCAGATAATAACCGCCAACACATGGACAGATATCCTACGTTCTGGCTACGTATGGATTTAATCAGTTAATATAAAGCACTTTTCACACAAAAATTAAGTTATGCCAGAGTCAATACCTGTGTTTCCATAGCAACATAATAAGTGTCAATCATTCCTCTTCCCCTACGCCCACTTGGTCATGAACTTGGAAATTCCAGGGCTCAAAACAAAGAAGCCATGGCAGAGACTAAAGGATCCACAGGCAAGCAGGCCCCCCAAATTTTCAGTTTATCCTAAGCTGTTACTCAGATGGTATCCATATGGTTTACTTATTATGTACCTAGAGTTGACGTCAAACCTACAGCCAGAGATAACGGCGATGCAGACAAATCACCTTTCCTGGAGCTGGAATCCACCAAGAACATGATCTCAGCCAGGCACTGGGGAATGAGAGGGGTCATTGTTGGAGAAGCAAGCAGACTGGTAAGATGGAATTGGGTTTTGGTTGGATGAAATTGTTAGCACAGCCCCGATACCCTTGGTGGAATATGTTATAATATTCCGAAAGTAGAAAGGGGCAACTTGATAGCTAGTGAATATTTTCAGAATGAAGAATATTTAACTCTGAATCTGAAACTTCCTCAGATACAAACTGCTCATTCAAAATGCCCCATTATGGGCATTAAGCAGGTCTCCTCGATAAACTGTCCATTAGATTCCTTCTTCATAAAACAGGAAGAATGGGGCGCCTGGGTGGCTCAGTGGGTTAAAACCTCTGCCTTCGGCTCAGGTCATGATCTCAGGGTCCTGGGATTGAGTCCTACATCAGGCTCTCTGCTCAGCGGGGGAGCCTGCTTCTCCCTCTCCCACTCCCCTTGTATGAGTTCCCTCTTTGGCTGCATCTCTCTCTGTAAAGTAATAAATTAAATCTTTAAAAACAAATTGTCAGCCTTCTAATTTAGATATGCATGAACAAGCCTCACATGGGTAAGGGCAGGACTTTGGTGATTTAGATCACTTTTTGACAGCCCCTTTATTAGAGCCACCACCGAACATTCTGTAATTGAACATCCAGAACCAGAGAAGACGAATACTAAGAATTTATTTCAGCCGCCTACCCATTCTGGGAGCTGTGGGATGTCACGTAGAGACTAGGGCTCTCAGTGTGGGTCCTGGGTTCGAGCCCTGGCTCCACCAGTTACCAGATGAGTCACTAGAAAAAGTTTTGTTCTTCTCAGGGTCAGTTTCTCTTCTTCAGAGAGAAGAAGTACTCACAGTACTGAGTACAATATAAGACAGCTAACAGCTTCATGTTGGCACACAGGAAATGCTTTATGATGATAGCATCATCATATTCAGGGTGGGAAACATTGAATCCCAAGATGATCGATATAAGATAGCTGCAGGAGGGACAGAAAGCTCTGAAGACAGGAAAGGATTAAATTTAGAGATAGCCATTCTATGTCTGCAAGAACTAATCGTGACTGAAATAACCCCAAATGTGCCACTTCCTCTTTCCCGGAACAAAGAAAGAATGGATCATCTGTGAGAACTTCCATCAATGCTTCCCTTGAATCACTCTCACTTGTACACAAACATTTCCGAATTATAACTGCTGGAGCCGGGGAGGGGATTGCCGGGGGTGGAGGGGAGCACATAGATCAGGCAATTTGCCTCGACCTGTATCCAAATGATCTCAGGGATGCCACTTCTTTTTTTTTTTTTTTTTTTTAAGATTTTATTTATTTATTCGACAGAGAGAGAGATCACAAGTAGGCAGAGGGGCAGGCAGAGAGAGAGGGGAAAACAGGCTCCCTGCTGAGCAGAGAGCCAGATGCGGGGCTCGATCCCAGGACCCTGAGATCATGACCTGAGCCGAAGGCAAAGGCTTTAACCCACTGAACCACCCAGGCGCCCCAGGAATGCCACTTCTTGAGAGGTACTAGGAAGTTGATGGTGGTGGCTCATCTCACCTCAGGGAAGTATGATCCCTGTTCCAACTCATTCCTCTTCCTTCTTGATAATATCTGCTTCTCCATTACCAAAGCCATCCTTTTCTTTTCTTTTTTTTTTTTTTTCGAGAGAGTAAGTAGAGGGAAGGGGAACGGGGCGGGGTGGGGGGGCAAAGGGAGAGGATTTGAAGCAGGATCTACCATCATCGCAGAGCCCAAGGACTCAGGGCTCAATCTCACGACCCTGAGATCATGACCTGAGCAGAAGTCAGGAGTCAGATGCTTAACCAACTGAGCCATCCAGGTGTGCCATACCAAAGCTATCCTTAAAGCAGCTCTTACTCCCTTGAAAAGATGGATCCAGAAGAAGGTGGAGATGGTAGGAGGTTGGCTCAGTGGCATATATTTCAGAAGTTGCTTTGGCCAAATCATTATCATCATCATCCCGGCAACAAGACTTGGTCGTTGGTGTTTGTCAGGCATTGGAACTACTTGCTGGTTGGCTGCTGACATTAAGCCTCAGTGGTCAGGAAGCCTAGTGCTTTTGTGCCCAACATTTCACTCTACAACACCCTCACGGTATTTGCCGCCTCGAGTTTGCCGTCTGTCACTCTTTGAGATGTTTCAAAAGAACACGTGATGAATCTTATGAGTAGAAGCAAACACAAAAGGGGTGCTTGGGTGGCTCAGTTGGTTGAGCATCTGCCTTTGGCTCAGGTCATGATCCCGGGGTCCTGGGTTTGAGCCCCGTATTGGGCTCCCTGCTCAGTGGGGAGTCTGCTTCTCCCTCTCCTTCTGCCCCTCGTCCCCACTTGTGCTCTCTCTCTCTCAAATAAATAAATAAAACCTTAAGGAAAAAAAAGCAGACACAAAAGAATATAATGCTGAATGATTCCATTCATATGAAGTTCAAAAACAGGCAAAACTAGTCTCTAGTGTTAAAAATCAGAAGACTGGACCCCTTGGGAGGGAGACTTCTGGGTAATAGAAATGGTGTTTGGTTTTTTGGTTTTCTGAGAAAGAGAGAGAGCACAAGTGCTGGTGGGGAGGGAGGGGCAGAGAGAGAGGGAGAGAGAGAATTTTAAGCAGGCTCCACGCCCAGGCAGGAACCCAAGGCAACCTATCTCAGGACCTAGAGATCATGACTTGAGCTGAAAGCAAGAGTTGGAAACCAACTGAGCCACCCAGGCACTCCAGAAATGTTCTTTTCTTAATTTAAATGCTGGTTAACAGGGGGGGGGTTCCCTTTGTGAGAAATATCCAGAACTGTACCTTTATGATTTTCTGTATATATGTTATACTTTAGTAAGTTTACTGAGAGAAGGAGAGAACAAAAGAAAGAAGAAAAGGAAACGAATGGAAATTTAAAACAAAAAAAGTAAAATGGGGTCTGAAAATATGTTTCTTTAATTAAAATTACAGTGAGCTATCACTACACGTGTATTAGGACAGCCAAAGTAAAAAATGTTGATAATGCCAAATGCTGGCAAGGATTTGGAAAAAACTCACTCTCCTACACTGTCGCTGTCAATGTAAAATGGCATAGCTACTCCGGAAAAAAAATTTTCTTGGCAGTATTTACCATATGACTCAGCAGTTACATTTAGGCATGCATCCAGAGAAATAAAAACTTATTTAACCCAAAAACATGTACACAGATGTTTATAGCAACTTTATTCTTGGTAGAAAAATATTGGAAACAACTCCAATGTCCTTCAGTGGATGAATGGTTGAACAAACTCTAATATATCCATATAATGGAATACTACTCAGCAATTAAAAAGGGAGTGCATTGCTAATACACATGCAGCGATGGGATGGAACCCAAGGGCATTCTCCTTGGGAAAAAAAATCAATCTCAAAAGATAACATACTTCAGGATTCCATTTATACAACATTCTCTAAATGAAAACACCACAGAGCTAGAGAACAGATGATGGGTTCCTAGGGACGGAAGGGGGATGGAGCGGGTGGAGGTGTGAGTACAAGGAGGTAGGTGGCACGAGAGAATTCTTTTGTGGTGATGAATAAGTTCTGTATCTTGATTAGGGCGGTAGTTACACAAATCTATATATGGGATAAAATTACGTAGCACTAACTCTATGTGTGTGCACGTGCGCACACACACACACACACAAATGTAGGTTAAAAAAATAATGAACCCTATTTAATGAGAATTAAATAACATCTGTAGTCTGGTGACAGCATATCATTGTCAACTCCTGGTTTGGATATTGTACTACACCTACCCAATGGGTCACTGCTGGAGAAAACTGGATGAAGGGTACACAAGATTCTGTATTATTTTTACCACTTCTTATGAGTCCATAATTATTTTAAAATGAAAAGTGTTAAATAAAAAAAAAAAAGAAGAATCTTCAACCCTGGTCAGTTTCGATTAGCTCCATACGTGTTTGCAAATCCTGTTTTCTTCAGGAAGATTGTTATCCCATAATTCCTGGGTCTTACCGTCAAGCACTGTCGGAGGAAAACACACATAAGAGTTCGTCTACAGAAAATACTCACAAATGGCCAGGGAAAGGAGCAATCAAACTACGCTTTGTAGGCTCACTGCTTCATGTCTCTTGCTTCTTGAGCTTGTATGATTTGCATAACTGGTTTCACATCAACTTTGAATGTAAGATTCTTTTACTAAAAGTGGAATCTTCACATAAGTGTACAAAGATTTTCTTCATTATCATTATAACTAAACAGAAACAAGGCAGGAGGGAAGGGAGACTTGGGAGACAAGTTGCCCCAAGTAAAGCCATTTTGGGTTTTAGGCAGACCCTTAACCTACAAGTCTACAGGACATAGAAAGAGTTACAAGATCGGATTCATGGAAGACTACAAGATCCCAGTCCCATTGGCCATAAAAGCCACATGGGCTGGGCATTCTTAAAATGTTCCCTGTGGGTAATTCCACAACCCTAAGACAATAAAAAAAAATAACCATCCAATATAAGTGATAATCCCAAAGTTAAAGAGAAAGCCCCTCCCTATATGGTTGGCTACTTTTTGAAAACTTACAAAGCCCTTTGTTAGAGGCAAAGGACGTGATCTTCCCCATACGGGAGGAGAGACCACTACTTTGTCTCTAAAGTAGCTCCTTTCTTACTTTTTTTTGTTTTGTTTTGTTTTTTAGATTTTATGTATTTGAGAAAGAGAGAGCAGGAGCAGAGGGAGAGGAAAGGACAGAGTGAGAGGAAGAAGCAGATTTCCCGCTGATCAGGGACCAACCCCCCGTCCCCCACTGACACGGGGCTCCATCCCAAAACCCTGGGATCATGACCTGAGCCAAAGGCAGATGCTTAACCAACTGAGCCACCCAGGTGCCCCACCCTACCTTTCTTCCTTGTATATCTAATAAATCTTAGTGCCTCTCTCTGAAAATCTTGCTCTTGAATCCTTTCTCGTGCAAAGCCAAGAACCTTCTCGGCGCCTGGCCTCAGGCCCTGCCTCACAGAGTCTTAGCCCACTTGGCATCAGAAGAGTTAAAGGTAAGCTACTTAGGAAAAACATCTGTATTAAAATTAGCACTGGAAAAAGACTGAAAAGCTTAGGTTGTCTTAAATGCTAAACTTAGTTCCTGCTGACAGCCACCGGGAAGCCAGTGTCTCTTACCAAGACGGTAGCTTTCCCTTCCGACTGAGAAGCCAGTGTGCCATCAGTGGGATTGCTTCTTTTAAAGTCTGGGAGAAAGAAATGCAGCAAACACTCAGAGTAGAGGTGACATCTTCTCTCTAGGTCTGCTAATCAAAGCCTAACTGGTTCAGAACACTGGGGGGGTTTTAAAGCAATCACCCATGTTTATATTATTATTCTGGGTTCAAAGTCCGTGGTTAGTCAAGAGATAGATAAAACAAACTAAAACTAAAACTTCAAAAGCCCATCGTTTTGTCATCGGGAGATAGAAAAAAAAAAAATCCTGTCGTGAGTTAACAAGTACGAGGAACTGTTGTGATTTGCCCAAAAAGGGCTTTGGACGCCAATTCTCTGAACATCACCCGATGAAGAGGAAAAGCCCCCTGTCTTGTCTAAAGAGCCACAGGGAGAGCCCTTGGGGGCGAAACGCAGTGAGGGTCCAAACCGCACACTGGGCTCCTTCCTCAGGCTGTGTTCCTGGTCCTTTGCTGGCAAGAGGACATGTGCTTGTTACTGTTTCCTCTTGAAGACTCAGGGAGCTGGGCAGAGGTCAGCGACAAGTGAGAAGCTGGAACGAAATGGTGGGCGGGACCCCCTGGGATCTGGCTCATTGGCTAGGCTGGCGAGAAACTGGGAAGGGCCCTGCTCACAGGTCTGGTTCAAATCGTGCGCATCGGTGTCCTGGTCTGAAGCTTCAGGGGACACAGATACACCTCACCAAGCACGAGGCTGTGAAGCCGGGTTCACCTAGCTTCACATGCTTGACTGCCATCTACCTCTGGGAAAATGATTTTTTTTTAAAGATTTTATTTAATTATTTAATGATGTCATTAATTAATTAAATTTTATTTTTTTATTTGACACAGAGAGAGAGCACAAGCAAGGGGAGCTATAGACGTAGAGGGAGAAGCAGACTCCCTACTGAGCAGAGAGCCCGATGCAGGGCTCAACCCCAGGACCCTGGGATCATGACCTGAGCCAAAGGCAGACGCTTAACCGACTGAGCCACCCAGGCGCCCCAGAAAAATGATTTTTTAAAAAAGCCTTCCATGTTGCTACATCTCATATTTTCCCAAGAATTAAAAGATTAACTAAATGTTAATTAAAATGTGATTTCACAGTTTTCGCTTAGATTCTTCTACTTGGTAGAGTTTGTAATCTACATTTTGCCATGGGCTCGTTTACAATCATTTTTATGCTGAATAAACAAAAAAATGGACTGTGAACATTTTCCTTGCACCCATACTTTCACATGCACACGTACGTATTTGCCATGGATTTTGAAAATGAAATTGCCGTTACTATGAGTGTGTTGCTTTTGTTTATTTTTTATTTTTTTCAAATATATATTTTATTTATTTGAAACAGAGTGGGGGTGGGGAGGAGAGGTAGAGGGAGAGTCTTAAGCAGACTCCTCACTGAGTTTGGAGCCCGATATGGGGCTTGATCTCATGACCCTGAGATAACAACCTGAGCTGAAACCAACAGACGCTTAACCAACTGAGCCACCCGGGCACCCTGAGCATACTGCTTTTAAAGTATCAATTTTAAAACTCAAAAACTGTTTGCAAATTTTAAAACCAGGCAGCCTCTTGGGGGCTAACTAAGCTTTTCTTGGGATCCTCCTTATCCTGGGGATCTCAATTTCTAACTTACCTGTGCCTGGTCACTGTCCCTGCCAGTCAGTAAACTCCTCCTCAGGTACAGGAATTAGGTAATCTTGCATCGTTCCAGGCCCCACACTGGTGTTGGACACATCAAAGATGTTCATCATCGTTTCTTTGATTGACTAGATTAACTTACCAGGCACAGATGGGACTGACATCTTCCCATGGACAAGAATGGGATTATTAACAGGTTAGTCCACAGTTCTTCCTATAAATATATATATATCCTATGAATATATATATATATATATATATTCATTTACAGTTAAAACAGACGATCACATGAAGAACTGCAGACACCCTCAGTACTCTATTAGCTCTTTTGGAGCCATGAGGGGAAAACAGTGATATAGTACCTCGTTTTCCGGGATGGCCCCAAAGAACCACGCATCCCGGAATTCATGCCCTTGTGTAGTCCTTCCTATACTAAACTGTAGTGAGTCTTAGGTGCCGTAAAGAGGTAACTCTGCAGCCTTGGGATGGTCAAAATTTGTACATCCCCAAGAAAGGACTTGTAACCGTCCCTCAGAATAATACACTGCTGAAAATATAACCAGGAGGAGTTGTGCTGGTCATGCAAGCACGCTTAAAGATAACCTTGAGAAAAACATGTACTCGCAGCCCGTGCGCCGTCAGGAAGCAGCAAGGACTGACCCTTGAGTAGCTCCCAGGAGATGATCTCTAAGTCCTTGATACATCCTCCTTAATTAGAGTGTCTTTGTGTATCAAGGGCCTTGGGCCATACCAGATAGTTTATGCTAACCATGAGATTTCTGGTTAACTTCTGTTCTTATTTGCCTGGAACTCTGGACAATTGGGTATCAGTGTAACCTCTGGAGGGTCTGGAGACTAACGAAGGTCAGTCATTCCATGCCTAAGTGACTGATCCCTAATAAAAACCCAAACATCAAGGCTCAAGGGAGCGTCCTTGGTTGGCAACACTGTACATATTGTTATACGTTATTGCTGGGACAACTAATTGTTGTCTGCAAAACTCTACTGGAAGGTGACAACTGGAAGTTTGCCCCTGACTTCTCTTGGATTCTGTCCTCCGTGCTTTTTTCCTTTGCCATTTCGAATCCATACCCTTTTGCTGTACTGAACCTTAACTGTGAGTATAATAGCGTTTCTGAGGTCTGTGAGTCCTTCTAGCAAATCACCAAACCTAAAGGTGGTCTTGAGGAGCCTACATATAGCCTGTAGTTTGCTTTAACCAAGCGAATGACACAGAAGTGACAGTGTGCCTGTTCTGGGCATTTGCCTTAAGAAGGTCCAGAAGCAGGGCACCTGGGTGGTTCAGTCGGTTAAGCATCTGCCTTTGGCTCAGGTCATGATTCCAAGGTCCTGGGATCGAGCCCCACATCGGGCTCCTGCTCAGTGGGGAGTCTGCTTCTCCCTCTCCCTCTGCCTGCTGCTCTCCCTGCTTATGCACACTGTCTCTCTCTCTGTCAAATAAATAAATGAAATCTGGGGGGAAAAAAAAAAAAGGCCCAGAAACTTCTGCCCCTGTTCTTTTGGATGCCCTGAAAAAGTAGTAAGTAGAGACCAGGGGAAGGGAAGGGGCTGGCACAGTCAAATCTCCGTAAGATCGCAGTCCAAGCCACTGTCTGACTACAACCACATAAGACCCCAATAAAGACAACCACCCCCTTAAGCCCAGTCCACCCACAGAACCATGGGAGAAAAAAATGGTTGTTGTCTTAAACCATTCAATTTTGGGGTGGCTTATTATGCAACGATAGAAAACTAAAGCCAGCAAGAATGATAAAAGAATTGAAGAGATTCAGAATTTAATTGGCCAAGAGATCAGACTTAAGTAACTGCCGAAAACCATTATGTCCAACAACTCGACCCAACAGAATTTTCCTAAATTGAAAGCAAAAAGCATTTTATTAAGGAAACCAGAAATTAATAAAAATTCTCTCTCGGGCTATGGAAGTCTGTTGTTTAATTTAATGAAAGCTCCAGGCTCATTTTCATCGCTTGTTTGGAAAATCACTGACAAGCCTTTGATAAAAAATACCTCACAAAGGAACAGCCTTCAGGTTTCAAAGCCCACCATGTTTTGTTTTGTTTTGTTTTTAAAGATTTTATTTATTTATTTGACAGAGAGATCACAAGGAGGCAGAGAGGAAGGCAGAGAGAGAGGGGGAAGCAGGCTCCCCGTTGAGCAGAGAGCCCGACGAGCGGCTTGATCCCAAGACCCTGGGATCATGACCTGAGCTGAAGGCAGAGGCTTAACCCACCAAGCCACCCAGGTGCCCCGCCCACCATGTTTTAATTTTATCCTTAAAATGAGAATGTGAGGTAGTTGATCTCGTTCAAAGCGTAGATAGGGCGGGTGAGGTCCCCGGCAGACATGCCCTCTGTGGGAACCTGTGGGGTTCTACCTGGCCACCCCCCAGAGAATTCCAGGGAGGAAGAGATGCCAAACTCCTGACCCATGGGGTTTGAAAATACGGTGGAATATTTCCACTCTTGGATTTCCCTGCAGGTTCAGTAAGTATTCTCAGCAAGCTAAAAATGAGACTCCTTAGTCAAGACAACGCAAAGTCCGTATGATTAGGGAACAGCAACAATAGCAGCAATTTCATTATCAAGTCCTATTCCAAGACAGTAAATGTCTTACATTTAGTAAGACAAAAAAACGTATCATTTGCTCTGCAAGTATTTATCCATTAGTGAACATGTGTGGTCTTAAAAAAGAGCGGTAACAGATGCTGAGCAGTCACTTAGATGGGTTGAGTGGTGAGTCTTGCCAGGCCCCTAACAGCCAATTTCCGGAAAAATGGAACCTGGATTTCTCCTAAGACCTCAGCCATCCCGGGTCATGGTGACAATCCTAGTACGCATACTCAGAGTTTTCACTTCCATGCCTTGAATTTACACCTCACATCAGGCAGGTTTAAATGACTGGATTAATCCATCTGTAAGCTTTTCAATGGAAAAACCAAAGTATAGAGAAGAAGCACGTTGTCTCAGGGTGTTGGGCGAATCAAACCGCGTACTTTTAAAAATCACGTGTGCTTCTCTTGTGTTAAGAATCGACCCCCAGTACCAAAAAACAGACTCTTAGCTACAGAGAACACACTGATGGCAGCCAGAGAGGAGGGGGGTAGGGGGATGGGCGAGGTAGGGGATGGGATTAAGGCTGCCCTTGTCCTGATAAGCACTGAGTACTGTGTAGAACCCTTGAATCTCTATATTGCGTACCTGAAACTAATATAACACTGGATGTTAACTATACTGGAATTAAAAAAACAAAACAGAACAAACTCCAAGTGCCCGATCAGCACCTCATCTCCGAGAGGCCAAAATAGTTACGTAGCTATTAGGGAGGCAGGCAGAGAATTTCTTCAGGCACCCGTGAAGGAAGAAGAGGGGGCCTTCCCCAGACCTCATGGAAATCTGGACATACTGCACAACTGTCTATACTTAACATTTTCCACAGCACAGATGTTTTTCTCTTAACAGTGAACGCTGGCTGACTTGTCCCAATCCTTCTCAGTGCTCAGCAGACGGGGCCTTTTTGGTGTCTTCTCCCCTATAACTTGGGGGCTGATGTTCCCCGCTGGCTGAAAAACACATCTTTGGCAAGACAGACATGAAAACTCATCTTTGGCAGCTTACACAAAAATGTTTCCATTTTGGGAAATTCCCTGTAATAAAAGTGTTTTTCTGGCCCTGCGCATACATAAGTAACCAGGAGGACACCTCAGTAAAAGAGAAAACGGATTTATAATTGCTTGCTGTGATAGTGGTATGTGATTATAAGATCCTGAGGATTTTCCTGTTGTTTCATTTTGGAAACAAAAAGTTGACTCATTTTTCTGGTTAGTACCTCAGTGCTTTCATTAGGGGGTTTCTATTAAGACTTTATCCGAATCATCATAAGGAAAATTATTTCAGAGCTTGGATAAAAGTTTATCTCCCATAAACAGGGACTGCTTTAAAACCCGACAGGAGTTTAACAAATCACAGAGAAGCTTTAGTCCCAGGAATGCGATCTATCAAGTTAAACAGTGATTTTTCAAACATGGCCAAGTTCAACTAGCTCAGATAATGCAAGTTTGGAAATGCAAGATTGACTAAAAATGTCAAAATATTCTCAACATACTAATTAGGTTAATTTTATTAGAATATTTTAATTTTTGGATCCCTGAGGGGCTCAGTGGGTTAAGCATCTGCCTTCGGCTCAGGTCATGGTCCAGGAGTCCTGGGGCTGAGCCCCACATAGGGCTCTCTGCTCAGCAGGGAGTCTGCTTCTCCCTCTCCCACTGTTGCTCCCTCTGCTTGTGCTCTCTCTCTCTCTGTCAAATAAATAAAATCTTTAAAAAAGAAAAAGAATATTTTAATTTCCTAGCAATTACGTACCACTGAACTATTTACTACAAATATTTCATCAAATGGATAGATACACTCATCTTTCATTTATTATCTGTCCAGATCAGTATGCTAGATTATAATTAGGGGCTCTCATCATGGATCTCAAGGATAAATTAAAATTGTCAGTAAATATCCAATTGATATATATATAGACCACAAAATACCATTTTAATCCTTTGCAGGGGGCAAAACCAGAATCAGAACTCTTAAGCCTTTCTTTTTTTTAAGTATTTACATGGTGGGAAAAACAGAATTTTCCAGATAATTGTGAATGAGACATTGTCCTATAAGACAAAAAAAAAAAAAAAGAAAGAAAGAAAGAAAAAAAAAGCCTTATTTCTGTACCAGTAAATTTCCTAACACTGGTTCCTCTTTTGAACTCATTTTGAGTTGTAAATGGAAGGTCTAAGAATCAGAAAAACACAAAGCTATTTTAAAAGTGATTTGCTCAGGTATTTCTAGCCTCTGAACCTGGCAAATAATGGTCAAGTGTCAAAATAAGGCCGTACCTTTTCTGGGGAACACAATGGTGAAGGCCACTTCTCTCTTAGCTGTGGGCGCATAAAGTGCCTTCCCCATCCGGGGAAGGACCCTCTGGTGGGAGGAGCACGATCAGTGTTCAAAGTCATCGTTGGTTGTGAGCACCTTGAACTGAAGTTCTAGAGGGGTCTGACATTCGAGCCACGACAAGTCCCCAAATTAAAAGCCATGTTCGAAAGTTCGTAAAATGTCTCTGCATAAAATCATACCCAGATCTTTAGAGAATAGGTCAGACCTGCATGATTTAAATACCATCTCCAATGTCACTATGTGTAAAACCATTTCAGAAGCACATTGCCCATTGTTGTCTGGAGCAATGATATTTCTAGAATGGCCTTTATCCATACCACATTTATTTATTTAAATATTTTATTTATTTATTTGAGACAGAGAGAGCATTAGCAGGGGGCAATGGGGGGGGGGGCGCAGAGGCAGAAGCAGACTCCCCACTGAGCAGGGAGCCCGATGCAGGGCTTGATCCCAGGACCCCGGGATCATGACCTGAGCCGAAGACAGATGCTCCTATCCATACGATATTTAAAGAAAAATGGGGTTTTATTGATATCCTGACTTTGACACTTAATATCTAGGTGACCTTGGGCGCATTCCTTAACTTCTCTTGCCTTAGTTCCCTCATCTGTAACCCAGCAGAGGTCAAGGTAGGGAATAAATGAGTTAATGTCTGGCACCTAGTAACCCCTCTGCATCAGCTGTTAATGCTAGTATTATCACTCACCTATTGTATTAACTCCTAACGTTTGCGGAAAAGCCATCAGCATAAAGTTAAAAAAAAAATCAATTAAAATTATTCAGCTAATAGGACTCCCCCCCCCTTGTGGATAGTCCTCACTGCCTTCCTTCTGTGTGAGATTAGGGGTTGCTCTCTCTCAATCCCTTAGGAATCCCTTAGGAATATTTGATTGCTAGCCTGCAGGCACAACTGTTATGATCCAAATGTGCCCAGCCTGATCAAAATTTATCCCCAGGTTCCCTCTCTCTCTAGCGGGTCCTGTCCACAGCTATGAAGCTATGCTCATACTACAACCTAGAAGAGTCACCTGTCCCCTCTGGGAAGTGAGAATGGCAATTTCAGTTAGAATCTGGAGGTTGAGGATTTTATATCAAACAGGGAGACACTCTGCCTCTCTCTGCTGCTTGTCTGGGACCCGGAGAAACCGACCACCTCCTTTAGGCTGGGGTGGGTTAAACCAGATCACAACCTCTGGAATTTTTAAGTTGTAGGATCTTCCCTGGTGAACTCCTATTGTAACGTCAATCTTCTGGGAGGCAGGCAAATTCAAGGCAAAAGGGTATGCTAAATCATGGACATAGCACCAATGCAAATATTTAGGGCTGGGAGTTAAGTCTGTTGTTTCCTGATAGTTGGCCAGCAGGTTTTTGTTTTGTTTTGTTTTGTTTTGTTTTTTTAAATAAAATAAGATGTTTACTTTATCATCCACACGCATAAAATTATATAGAAACAACACACAAAGTGCTTAGAATGCAAATATTCTTTGGTTTACTCATCAAAATAGCAAATAACAAAATAGCAAAAACCTTATCCGTTAAATAAAAAAGTGACATTCTTTATTTACCTATCAAACCTTATTCAATGTTGAAATGCATTTATTTTCATTCTCATGGTCCACAGCAACATGCTTTCTTCCTTTTTGGCCTTTTAGCCCCCTAAATTATTTTGATGAGCTCATCTCTAAAACAAAGGTGGTTGTACTTAGTATCGCTGACTTTTACAAGAACCATCTAGATTTTTCCTTGTGTCTCTTCCATCTGAAACAGATACTAAAAATGGAGAGTCCACCAGCACATTTTCAAGAATTACCACGTTTTCGAAGTATCACCGTTGGTACTAAAAAACAGGACTCTGGTCCCGAAGCATATTCGTCTGTGAGACATTATTCACGATGTCAAAGAGAATTCGTTCCTACAATACTGATTTCTGAGAAGCAGTTTTCTGTTTTTTTTCTGAGGGTTCAATCTCACCGCCTTCAATTCTTGAACGTCTTAATTCTCGATGAAGACTTAATTCTTAATGGTCAGCGACAAAATCTTTAACAAAGGAACACTGAACAAAAGGGACTGGAAAATGAAATCACCTCAAAGGGAGCAAGGAGAGCAAGAGAGCATTCTCGGCTTTTTAACCGAGGTACCTATACATGGTAAGGAATAATAGTGAATCAACGTACGTAACGCTGTACACGTGAGAAATATCCAACGTGCTAAAGACACAACAACTGACCTAAAAAACATGTCTTGAGGTTTGGAGCATCCACATTTTTCTCTGTACAACTCTCTATTTGCATCGCATGGCCAGACACCTTTCTCACGATCTGAGAACTGTTAGGGAGGGAGCGTTTCACCAGAACTTTTGGCAATCTGCTTTTCTTCAAATAAAACAAGCTGCATAAAACATTACTGACAACGTCTGCCGCCTGAGCTGGGCACAAAGTCTTTCGGAAACATGGGTCATCTTTAAAAAAATTCGTTTTCCTTCATAAATCAGCAGCGCCCTGTTTTCAAAGCAATCGCGAGCGGTCACAGTCTCAAGGCACACGATCAGATGTTCTCCTCGTCCAGCATTTTGTTGACACCATCGCAGAGTTTTTGTAAATGGGGCTTAAAACTCCCAAAGGGGTTATATAAGGCAGCTAAAAAATCACAATCTGAGAAATGGTCAAAGACGTTATTAACCCGTCCGTGCGACTTGGCCGTGAGGTGACGCTGGATGATCTGGTGAAGCATGTCTCTGCACTCGTTCAGCAGGCGGGATAACACGTTCCGGTCAAAGGTGTACTCCACCTGATGGAAGCTGACCACGGTCATGGCCAGCTGGTGGACTTTCTTCTTGAATTTCTCCATCAGCGCCAGCTCGTCTTGGTTGAACTGGTTATTCCTGTAAAGGATGGCCAGCTTGATGACTGTCTTGATGAGGTTCTTGATGATCTTCTCTGCCTCCTTCTTGTTCTGGGTGTACTCTTTGGTCACTCGGTAGAGCTCGTCCAGCACCTCGCTGCTCGTGTCATCGATGAGGGTGGTGGCGATGGATTTGGACACCATCTTGCCCAAGATCTTCTTTTGCGCCTGCACGGCCAGGTTTTTGGAATTGAAGACATCTGTGGCCACTGCAGAGAAGTAAATTAAAAACAAAGAAACAAAACAAAAAAAACAGATATTAAGGAGGATTTTCCTTCTCACTTTTCCACTATATGGTTGCTTTCCATCTACTGACATCAGTTTCTGTTCAGAAAAGGACTGAAAATTTTACTACACTTCTGGGCATTTGGTTCTCCTTTCTTTCTCTTCCTTTCTTTCTTCCTTCCTTCTTTTCTTTCTTTCTTTCCTTCTTTCTTTCGCTCGCTCTTTCTTTTTAAAAGATTTCATTTATTTATTTGACAGGGAGAGACACAGAGAGAGCACAAGCAGGGGGAGAGGCAGGCAGAGGGAAAGCAGACTCCCTGCTGAGCGAGAAGCCCGATGCAGGACTCTATTCCAGAAATCAGGACCTGAGTCGAAGGCAGATGCTTAAGGTACTGAGCCACCCTAGTGCCCCAGGTTCTCATTTCTGCAAAGAACAGGTTGTTGTGCATCATCGTTAAGGTCTCTGGCAACTCAAGTATGTTATACCTTCTGCTATACACTCAATACTTGTTTAGCAGTTGAAGGCGACAACCTTTCCAAAGATTTTTTCTGATTATAAAAACGGTACGTCTCACGAGGCAATAAAATTTTATGCAGTTTCCCCCAGGTAAGTTTCATAAGAAGTACATCAAAAATATAAAATCAACTCCACAACTGTCCTCTCGGCACCAGTCACCAAGAACGACTTAAAGAAACCCCTTTAAAAGTAAGAAGGATAAATAGCAAAGCCACATTAAGTCAAGTAGCAAATTCAAGGAAGAAAATCAAATGGAGAGCCCTGTTTTTTTTGTGTGTGTTTTTTTTAAGATTTTATTTGTTTATTTGTCACAGCGAGAGAGGGAGCACAAGCAGGGGGAGGGACAGGCAGAGGCAGAAACAGACTCCCCGCTGAGCAGCGAGCCTGATGCAGGGCTTCATCCCAGTACTCTGGGATCATGACCTGAGCTGCAGGCAGACACTTAACCGACTGAGCCATCCAGGCGTCCCAAGGAAATCTCCACCTTAAACTTCAGCTGCAGAAAGTCAAATTTCCTGAGACACTGGCCTGCTCCTTCCAGTTCGGTCATCCTAACCACCCCAAATTTCAACTCCCAGAAGTTGAGTCTTAGAAAAGATCAGTCATTCCTCAGAGAGCTCATTGTCTTTTGCTATTTCTGATGAATGGCCATTGTTCGTTCCCTTGAAGAGTTTACATATTCTATGGAAATAACCACATTTTTATGAGCTCATGAAATGTGCTCCATGAATAACACACAGTGAAAAAGCTGAGGCTTAGAGTTTGCTTTTGAAATTACCATCACTTAATTTGATGGACATGTAAGATACGTATAATAATCGTTGTACATATTAAGAACGAAACGCTGTGTGATGCTCTTAGCTTACAGCTGGTCAGTGAAAATGTTCAATATATGCTTACTCCCAAAACCAAGTTTAATTTTCCCCCTAAAAATCCCCCCCCGACACTGTGCATACTACTCCACCAAACTGTGCGCTTTCTCCCTCCCCTTCTGGGTCCTCTGAGCTGGAGCTTTCGGGGTCTCAATCCCCACTCTGGGGGCCCAGACCTGGGTGTTGGAAAGCAGTCATTTAGTAATAAACGATAAAAAAAAGACTAAAAATACAGATAGGTAGGAATGAGTCAGGGCATTAGCGATATACAATTATTTCTAGTTTGGAAAGGCTAGCGGCGGAAAGCAAAAGGGCAGTTGCTCCCCAATCCAGGCTGGGAGGGTGACTAAGAAGAGAGACTCCCTCCAGGTGGGACTGCCATGTTTGATCCAACACTTGGGGCCAAAGTAGCTGGTGGGATACATCCCAAGTAGTGCTAAGTGGTTCCTACTGACCAGGATGCCATTCATTCATACAAGGGCCACACGCCCTGAAGGAAAGGCTGCCCTGAACCATAACCTCTGTCCTCACAAACGTCAATATTTAAATGTCTGAAACATGAACTGAAACTGCAGAAGAAGAACTGAAATATATTTCGAGAAAGAAAAGGAAAGCGAAAAAGCACGAGAAACGGCCAACTGGTGAAGGTTTGCAAGCTGTTTCAGATTTCCATCAGTTGCACCCACTTCTATTCTTAAAGGTTTGCAAAAGAGTGTATGGGTTAATCCACCTTAAATCGTTTGTATCAAAATAAACAGACACTCGTAGTTACGGTTACCACATTAAGACCAGGGACCATCTTCCGTTGCAGAACTTAGGATATGGATCTTAATAAATAAACTCGATTTATACAGGAAGGGATACCCCCCCATTTCAGATCCGCAGTAAATAATACGATATCAGAAATTTACATAAAGTTGAAAGGTTTTTCTGTGCTGATTCGACTAGGACGAGACACGGTCTCCCACCGCCCATCTGGGATTTACTACAATGTCTACTCGATGGAAACATTGTACACCACAAAATCATGGAACCGAGGGAGAGGAGTAAAAATCCTCTGTGCTCCTCTCTCCAAAGGCTGGACTTGAAAGTTTGAACCTTTTTTTAAGCCCTTGTGCTCCTTAAACCTCAATGTTCCATTTGATATCAAACAGAAAGACAACGGAAAAAGTTTTTTCATGGAGTAGCCCTTGAACCTCCCACGAGAGAAAGTGTGAAAAGCAAGGCCACGGCCAACATGATGGCTCTCCATTTACCAGTAACAGGTCCAACCAGGACTGAGAAGCTGACTTCTGAGGCTTTCCCAGTTGTTGCCTCAGAGGAACTGCAGACCCTGCTCTAGAAACACAGCGGCAACTTCCTCCTTTCGTTCTCTGCTCTGGGTTATATCCACCTCGGTCATCTTTGAAAGGGAAGCTGAGGCTCCTTCTCCCCCTGCGCAGGGAAGACATACATGCAGAGGATTTCTTTCCTAGCACTGGTGAAGGCTTTTTGGAGCCAACGGGGGCTTGCAACGGAGAGCTGCTAGCCAGGGCTCTGTGGTCTGCAATCTTGGAATACGATTTCTTTTTTCCCCTTGCAAATTAACTGCCTTTAGCCATTCCTGCTCAGGCTCATTTGTCAGTTCCGCGCCCTCTCCCAGATCCGTTAAAGTCCTGGTGTATCTCAGGGCTAGTCCTGGATCACGTTTCTCTCCTTTGCTCTACCCTCAGCCCCGTGTGAGCTCTTCCACTCCCGTGGCTTCCGATACCCTCCAGGTGCCAGCAACTCCCACACTTAGAACTCACTCTGACCTCTCTCTCGGACTCGTTTTGCAAATGCATTCAAGGTTTTCCTTTTTCTTGGCTGTTTTGCAGGCATTCCAAATGGATCATCTCTACAACGGAATCCTTGATTCCCTCATGCCCCCAAAGCAGCCCTTCCAACCATCTGCTCAAGTGGGGGGGGCTGGCTGTCCTCCGCCACACCATCCTCTCTCTCTTGCCCCGCCCATGACCAAGAGCCTTCCATCCTCCCTCCCCCCACCTCCCTCCATCTCCATGGGTACCAGCCTAGTTCAAAGCCCTGTCCAATCTCTTCTCAACAAGCAGCCAGAGGCTTTCAAAGTAAATTAAAAAAAGATGCTGACTTCAAGTCTTTGCTAACCAACACACTTACACACTTCCTTGTTCCTGACATCCTCCCCATTTGCCTAAATTTTGATGGTCTGCCTCTCCTCCCTAGACAGTAAGTTCTCTGTGAGCCGAGATGATACATCTGTGCCCCGGGTCACCCCCCAGGCCCCCGTCAACCCCCGGGCCCCCGTGCAGGCACCTGCTCCATGGCACTTCTGACGGAAAAGGAAGCCCATTTCCCCTCTCCCTTCGCCCCACTTAAATGCTTCCCTATGAAAACTTGCTGGCCTGCAAAATGAGAGTTTTAAATACATATGCGGAGTTTTGTTTGTTTGTTTGTTTTAAAAGCCAGAGAAACAGATATTTATTTTACCTAGCTAGCTATGTTGTTTTCTTCTCTCACACTCAAGAGTGTGGTTTCTTTTACTGTCGTCAATCAGATCTTTGTTTTTTGTTGTTGTTGTTGTTGTTGTTTTTGTTCTTTTAAAGAGGACAGATTCGTTGCACACAATGAGAAAACACCGGAGGGCAATAATACAAATATTTAGTATAAAAGCTGTTGCAATGGTTTTGCCTTGCATCTGAACCCTCTGGCTACAGTGGAAGATCAAACACAGGGCCTACTTGCTCCTAGCACAGAGAGGTCTATGCTTAAACATGTAATAGAAGGATGGATGCAAGGTATGTCCTGGGAAGCTGCAAAAGGTGAATAGGAGGTGTTCTCAAAGCACAAGGCACTGAAAATATGGTTTCAGTGTTTCATCAAGATGAATTCACTTATGGCACTTGGGTGACTCAGTCGGTTAAGTGTCTGCCTTTGGCTCAGGTCATGATCCCAGCGTTCTGGGATCGAGTTCCGGACTCATTTTGCAAATGCAATCAAGGTTTCCCTTTTTCTTGGCTGTTTTGCAGGCATTCCAAATGCACCATGTCTACAATGGAATCCTTGATTCCCTCGTGCCCCCAAAGTGTTCCTTCTCCATTCTACCCTCATGAATAGCATGAAGCAGGGGGCTTTGCCGTCCCCCACCACACCATCCTCTCCCTTGCCCTACCCATGACCAAGAGCCTTCCATCCTCCCTCCCCCCACCTCCCTCCATCTCCATGGGTACTAGCCTAGTTCAAACCCTTTTCAGGCTCCCAGCTCAGTGGGGAGTCTCCTTCTCCCTCTCCCTCTGCCCCTCTGCCCTTCCTGTGCTCTCTCTCACTCTCTCACTCTATCTCAAATAAATAGATAAAATCTTATTAAAAAGTCTTTAATAAAAAAAGAATTCACTTGTGTTTGAAAATATACATGTACATCCTTGACTAAGGAAAAACAATGCCATATATCAAAAACATACCAAGGACTGCCACTAGCAAGATCATCGTACAGAAAGATATGTAAATGTTATCTTACGCCTACTTATCTTTGGGCCCTTCCTCTCTAACTCTTTATCTCCTTTCTTGGTTTAACAAAATCATCCACGTCCACACCGTTTGCTGTAAAGCAAACGGATATTCAGGGAATTCCAGTTTTAGCATCAACAATTATAAATTTGGAATAAATGCTGATGGTAAAAATATGCTGACCCCTGCCTATAAGGGAAAAAAAATAGGCTCATAAAACAAAACAAAACAAAAAACAAGAACTCTTCCCGAAATTAATTAATGAAAAACTATAGTTTGCTGAAATTAACAACAATTCCCCGGAATATTATTCCAACTAAGACACTGTTTATCTGGTAAAGCACTCAAGTAACTTCTCTTAAAACCTCACCGCAAGTAAGTAATTTCTTCACCCATCAAATTTGTTATACTTAGAACCTGGAAGCAGTGACTGCAGATGCCCATAGATGCCATTTCTAATTCCCGCCTAGTTAAACTCTGATCCCGTGGGCCCAGTCTTAGGCAAGATGGAAAAGAAAACAATTTAGAGAGCATGTCTGGCTGTTTGAGGCTGTTAATAAAGGATCTTTAAACAAATGTATAAAATCTTCGCTCGCTCGCACCTGAGTAACTCTGAATCATGAGTGGGGCTTAGTAAGAAGCTGTGGGGATAAGAAAGTGGCCACAGCAAAGTGTAAACAGTGTCCCAAGAAGTCAACAGGCTAAGAGTTGCCCTCCAGGCCTTGGGATCTGGTGAGCTCCAGTGGAGAAGCAAGGAGTCTTCGGAATGGCTGGAGAGGGGCCTGTGACACCAGATCTCCACACTCAGAATTCCCCAAGCGGGAAATTGAACAGAAGAGAGAAGAAACAACGAACAAAAAGAAGGAAAGAGAGGGAAAGTGCGGGAGAGGGGAGAGAGTGGCAGGCAGCAGAAGCAGCGACTGTGACAGCTAGCTGGGGGCCACCTTACCCAGAGAGGACACCTGCCAGATACCCGAACCCCCAAATCAGCCTTCGGTCACACAGAGGGAGGCCCTGACATGAAGGAACGCCATCTTAAGAGGATCAGCACATCTGGAGTCCTTCACCTGATACTAAATGCAGATTCTGGTATCTTTACATTTTCCTGTCCCTAAGTGGCTGAAGACCAAGGGTATGCATTATCACAGCGACAAGCTAGAGCATTCACTCTGGGTCTCCTGACACCTCCAGAAGGAGTTCACTCTCACTTTAAAAGGCAACATAATAGGGGTGCCTAGGGGGCTCAGTTGGCTGGGCATTAGACTCTTGGATCTCAACTCAGATCCTGATCTCAGGGTCGTGAGTTCAAGCCCTGCATTGGGCTCCATGCTGGGCAAGAAAAGGAAAAAAAAAAAAAAAAAAGGCAACATAATAAAGAAAACACATGTTAGGGAAAATGGTGACTTTAAAATGGGCCGAGAAAGGGAAAGAAAAAAAAAAATCACTGAGTGGCTTTTCAGTGGAGAACTAGGAACCATAGAGGATCCTGTTTGTTCCAGATTCCTTTTACTGTTCTTCAAGCAGCTACTCTATAACTCTATAAGTTGTAGAGACTAGCAGTATTGCAAATGCCTCTTGTCCCTAGAGATACAAATCCATTTTTTCCAGTGGACGTGCAACTCAGTCTTCATTTTCTTGTTTGCCTGTGTCATGCTTGGGATTCTCCTGAACCAATTATAAGAGCTTACTGGTTCCTCATTAATTAGTGAGTTTGGTTAAATCTTTGACATGCCCATTTTGTATTTGTAGGAGAGTCGTGAGTTTATCTTCTTAAAAACAACTTTCAATGCATATAAGAATTTTTTCATCCACACCATTTAAAGTAGAAAAATTGCAACATAAACCTTTAGCATACTAGTGAGAATTAGTATACATTTCCTGCAGCAACTCATTCCACCAAGGGCCTGGAAAAGAAGAGTGTACTCATAAAAGTCCAAAGATTCTATATCTAGTGGTTCCAGGAACCACCATACCACTCAGGGTTATAGCTGAGACTTGGTTTCCCCATGTGTAAGATGAGAATAAATGATGCCCACTTCTGGTAATTGTTCCAAAAATGACTAGACATAGACCACCTAGCGGGGTCTCACCCCATGCCTGGCACAGAATACCCTTCTCCACAGTTTTCTTGGAAGAACCCAACAAGCTAACTTCGAATGCATTCTGATGCTCTCGAATACTGAATCACATTTGGTCAGAATTAATCAACTCCTTCTGGAAGAAATATGTAGCTGAGAAATGCAAAACACCAGATGGTTGTGTGAAAACAGAGATCTCACAGATATCTCAGTTAATAAGGAGTTACATTTCCTTTTCCATGACAACATAAAAAAAATTTAACATATATTAAAGCTTTATCAGGGAATTTCTCTTTTTTAAGGTGTTGAATCTCTTGTTCGCAAGGACCCTGATAGGTAGCGTGAGGGTATTTTGTCCAGAACAAACTGACCGATGGAGAACAGAATCGAAGACAAGAGGAGTAAAAGCATCACCGTCCATGCAAAACTACAACGGGGACAGTGTGGAGCAAATGGGCCCCAAATAAAGCCAAAGTAAAAACCCACAACGGCCAACAAGATTACCCCAAAGGGTCACATCATCTCTCGAGTAGTTTGTGAACCAGAGAACCAGACACGCAAAGGCAGGGCAGAAAGCCAAGTAAGAGCAGCATGAAGTAGGGGCACCTGGGTGGCTCAGTGGGTTAAAGCATCTCCCTTCGGCTCAGGTCCTGATCTCAGGGTCCTGGGATCGAGCCCTGCATCGGGCTCTCTGCTCAGTGGGGAGCCTGCTTCCCCCTCTCCCTCTGCCTGCCTCTCTGCCTACTTGTGATCTCTCTCTCTCTCTGTCAAATAAATAAATAAAAATCTTAAAAAAAAAAAAAGAGCAGCATGAAGTAGACAGAAGACTCAAAGTCAAGAGTCCCGGGTTGTAAACTTGAGTGCAATTTAATTCTTGGAACCTCAGTTTTCTCATCTGCTAAGTGGGACCTCATTTCAAGTCAGTATGGCTTGGAGGAGAGTTAATGAGTTAGGAATCTGAAAATACCCAGCAGCAGGCTAGGCTCATGACCACAGAGCCTTGTTCCCTTATTCAATACCCCCTGAAATGGAGAGCAGGGATTCAAACCCAACCTAGACACTCACTGTGTTCTTTCTCCTCGTATCTCCCGATGTTCCCTATTTTCCAAATTTGTAGACAAGAGAAGTTACGTCCTAAAGAAAACACTCTGAAGCCTTTCCCTGTGTGATCTCGGGCTGTTTTTGTTGTTTGAATTCTGGAATCTCTTCATGGTGATTTTAGGATCAACTCCGCGTCCTTGATTCCTGTGGCTTAGCTGTGTGATGATTTTAAAATTGAAAACGTAATTTCCGAGTCTCAGCCCCTTTAACTTCATATTAGACTTCATCTCTGCTCCTCTGCAGTCAACTTGCCAAAGGAATCATGTGATGCTTTGATTTTTTTCTGCATGGCATAAACTCTGGCAAGACGTCTCTTCTGCCTCTAGCTTCACCCAGTACCAGGATTGGAAGAAAGGCTGGCGATATTTATATGAAGTAGACCCCAAAGAATGTCTGTCTTGTAAATATTAGTACAGATGATAACAAGAATAGAAATGACTTCTGTGGTTACCCAAAGCCAGACTGAGAGGTTTACGGTCACGAGGATCCACTGGCTAGCTACCGAATTTGGAACGTTTATTACATGATCCCCAGAACCGCCCAGAATCTGCATTATCTTATTGAAGCTTCACAATAATCCCAAGAGGGAGGTTGTTATTGTCCCCATTTTACAGATAAGGTCCATTGAGGTCCAGAGAAATTAAGTTACTTTCTCAAGGCCATACAGTCAGTAAGTGGGAGAGATGAGCTTAAACCCAGATATGTTCAATTTCACGCTATTCTCTCAAGAATTACATCACGTGACATGAGCTTTTAAAAAGAGGCTTCTTGATGGGAAAACCTAATATACTCGGCTAAGTAACATGACAGGAAAGGAAAGAAAACAAAAGCAAGAGACTAGTTCTCCTTAGGGGAAGGAAACAGATCCATATAAAGGAGATCAAACCAGCTGGGTTTAAAATAGCTCGTCTTTCCAGGGAAAACCCTGAGCAGTTTTTAAACATTTTAAAATATAATGTTAAGAAACAAACAAAAAAAAAATATGCTTACGCTGTTCAAAGGCCAGTTGTAAATATATAAAGCGAAAAGTCTCCCAGCTTTGGCCCCCAACGGTACAGCCCAGACCCCAACTCCTGTTCCCAGAGGCAACAAGTGTTCTTAGATTTCTGGGACCCTTTCAGAGTTGGGCTTTTTTGGCATAGATAAGCATACACATGAACACATACTGAGCAGTATGAAGAAGTCTTACAGACTTGCAATTCTTAAGAAATGCAACTTTAAAAAAAATTTTTTTTTTCATGTAGGCTCCATACCCACTACAGAGCCCAATGCAGGGCTTAAAGTCACGACTCTGAGATCAAGACCTGAGCTGAGATCAAGAGTCTGATGCTCAACCGACGGAGCCACCCAGGCACCCCAAGAAATGCAATTTTTGGGTGAAGACAGACAAACTGTGTAAGTGTCCCCAGTTCCATGTGAGACTCTGACACAAAATGGTAGCTGCTAAGAGCACTATGAGTCCTTCTGTGAGCAATGAGAACGTAGTGAGTGTGAAACGCAGATCCTTATTTACTAGAGGCGAACAACTGTCATAATTAGGGCAATCACAGATTATCATGGAAATGGAATACCTCTGAGAAGAGCACTATTAGTTACTACCCCACGACAACATATCCCTGACTATCCCAGGGAAGTCTAAGTGGTCACTGAAGACGACTTACGCACTGAAGGCGACTTATGTACGAAAGATACTCAAATATTTAGGACCCGAGAAACTTCTTGGGAAACCCCAGAAGAGCAGTAGCCAGCTTTTCTTCCAAATTACGTTAAAAACAAAACAAACCAAAAACCAGAAAACCTAGTTCTTCAAGAAGTTAAAAAAAGTCTTAAGGGGAACAAAATTCTCTCTGGTGCAAGAAATCTGGGGAACAGTGTATATACCACGATACCCCATGAGAGGCACAAAAAGCATGGATAACATTAAAGTCTGGAGGATTAGTGAAACAGTCAAGGAACACCTTAACTTTATTTACCCAAGTTTTCTAAATGAATTACACAAAAGTCCCATATGTGTACAAATTTGTAGGATAAGGTCGGTGAAAACTACTGGCTAACAAACTGACTTGTTATCCCCCGTGGAATGGATTCACAATCGTCTTGTGCACATAGCAGAGGGCAAGACAGGCGGTCTGGCAAAGGCAACGTGAGCACAGACTCCAGAGTCATACTGTCTGGGTTGGAAGTCTGGCTCTGCCACCGAGTGCAGCGTCCCTGGGGCGAATGACCCAATCGCTCCATGCCTCAGTTGTGCAAATGAGGGCACCTAAGGTTTTTACAAGGATTCAGTGAGAATGACCCACATAAAGGGAGAACATGAACCCAAAGACGTGAAGCATTCCACGAAACTTCTGTTGAGTGTTATGTGTCAGATACTGTGGTTTCGATGATAAATACCAGTATCCCTGCCCCCAGGCGCTCCCACGGGCTGGGGGCAGGGCCAGAAGGCACCGCGCCGAGGTCTGTAAAAGGAGCCTATAAACATGCAACAGTAGCAAAGAGAGGGAACATTCGTTTTGCTGGATGCAATCATGGAGGGAAGCTAGGTTTGAGAAAGTTATCATAAAAGGAGGTTGACCCAAAACATTGACCTTGAAGGAAGATTCTGCCTTCCAGAAGTAAACATGACCATATTCCAGAGCTGATCTATAGAATCTCTCTACCCTCCCAACCCCCCCCAACCCCCTACCCCCCCACCCCAGCTGGAGAGGGATTAACAATTCTGCCCAGGAGCAGCTGCATACCTCTGGTCAGGAGCCCAAAGATACGTGCGGACCCCATCGATTTTAGAAAAATTGGAAACACAAACTAAGTATAACATGTTGTCTAGGCCAAGAAAACTCACAGCACAAAGGTGCTCCATTTTCAAGAGGGTAGTGGCAGGGAGGGGACATCTACAGTGAGTATCTGGGTCAGCAATGTCAATGACATTGGCCACCTGCCTCAGAAGAATCTAGAAGCTTCTTAGAAGTACAACTGCCCTCCCTACTGAATCAGAATCCCCAGGAGTACAATCTAAGAAGCGGCATTTATGAGAGGCACCCTCTGTGGTTTGGATATATAAACACTAAAGTCTACTCCCAGAATGCTATACTTCAAAATGTTCAGACAGACATACTTTGGTCACACAGGCATGCGCTAAGTAGACCCTGGATGGATTTAATTCCCTCTCAGAAAATTTTCACCAAAAAGTAGATGCGGGCTTGTGCACAAAATCCAAAGAAAATGTTTTAAGAATAGAGCTTATTGTATTAAAGCCTCAAAGAATTTTAAGACTGTATCCAAGAGAACAGAAAACTTAGTCTCTCTTAAATGTTCCTTAAACCAAAATTTGGACAGGGCCTAACTCTATCACTCATACGGGTTTGAAATGAAATAAAAAATGTCCTACAAGCATTTATACAAAACTGACTTTAGTGAACTGTTGTTCTTTTAAATTAAGTTAATGCTCCCTTATTTATTATGTTGGATTAAGATAGGTGATGTTTCTCTTAAAGGCTTTTCAATTAAGCTGGATTTATTTACACATTTCTCGAGGGCATGAAACCTTTCTACTATTGATAAAATCCAATCTTCTGCCAGAATGTAGAAGAAAATCATCTTAATAAGCTCTATGATTTTCTTTTATTTTTTCCTTAAAGATTTACTTAGCCATTTTAGAGAGAGAGCAAGAGAGAGAGAGCAAGAGAGAGAGCATTTATAAGAGACACCCTAAACGGTTTGGGTGGGGCAGGGAGGAGGGGCAGAGAGAGAGAGAGAATCTCAAGCAGACTTCCCGCTGAGTGCAGAGCCCAATGCAGGGCTTGATCCCAGGACCCGGAGACTAGACGCTTAACCAACTGAGCCACCTGGGCGCCCAAGTTCCACGATTTTCTACCCTTTTCCACCTCCACGTTTTCCCATCCTGAGAGGGACCCTGGCTCCTGATGAATATTTATACACACGCAGTGCTTAGAAAATCAGTAATGGGTTTTAAAATCCAGCACACAAGAGTGCAGTTTTGTTTCCGAATCAGTCCCTAAAACGGGCATCAGTAGTCAATGTAGCCCTTCTGGTCTCATTAGGGTGCTCCTGGTCAAATGCTATGGACAATCGGACAATAAAAGTACAGCCGACATTTGTGTAGCACGCCGAAGTTTGCAAAATATTTTCCCCATAACACTTTTTGTGTTGATGAAACTGTTTGTTCTGGGTTAGTCCTCTTAGGACTTAACCCCGAGGCAACCAGGTGAGAGCGCCAAGATTCGGAAGTCAAGGGACGTGTCCAAGGACGTGGCAAAGTTAAGGCCCGCTGCTTCAGCCTACAGCACACAAGCACTCCATAAGCAAAGCGCATTTCAGGGGCACCTGGGTGGCTCAGTGGGTTAAAGCCTCTGCCTTCGGCTCAGGTCATGATCTCAGCGTCCTGGGATCGAGCCCCACATCGGGCTCTCCGCTCTGTGGAGCCTGCTTCCCTCCCCCTCTCTCTCTGCCTGCCTCTCTGCCTACTTGTGATCTCTCTCTCTCTGTCAAATAAATAAATAAAATCTTAAAAAAAAAAAAAAAAAGCAAAGTGCATTTCAGATAGTTTTCGTCGTTTATGAATTGTCCATCAAATGCCATGATGTGGCTGAGCCAGCTTTAGAATCCCACTTTTTAGAGCTTGTCTGCTTCCCAGGAGGAAGCAACTCCTTGAGTCGGAAAAACAGAAGGAGCACAGGTCTTCCACAATTGAGAACTCAGAAAAGCTATGCATCTACCCTCCCCCTCTCCCTCCATCCCTGCCTGATAAAGTCCAGCTCATCCTTTAAAGGCAGCCACGTCTACCATGAAGCTTTTCTAAACCCAGTGGCAGAAGGATCTCTCCAAATCCAATGCAGAGAAGAAATCTCTCCTTCCTTTAATGTGATTTTCTGCGTTGTGGTTGAGTTAAATTCCTATCTTATCATACTTGATTAGGATTCTTGTCCACTGAGGGAGCATGTCTATTCATCTTGGTGTTCTTGAAATGTGCCCTCCAGCCAGCATGGAGTGACCTCCGTGGAACCCATCAATATTTGTTACAGCAATTCATGAAGATGTGTCAGAAAATCAATTCAATTTCACTTACCTAATGCTTAACAAATAAATGTACTTGTACTTTATGGACAAAAACAGCCCTACCAAGGAGACGTAAAATATTTTTTTGTTTTAAAGGAGAGGAATCTACATAAAAGACATGCATTTTCCTTTTCTGTCTCCTGCTTTTCTCCTCTGTCCTTTGCCAAAACATACAGAATAACTAGCCACTTTTTTTTGGAAAAGTGACCATATTTAGCTAACTCAATCCCTACAGCAAATGTTCTGGAATCTTCCATGCAAATATCCCAAACCCATCTGTTTGAGTATTTTAGGAGGAGTAACCTCTTGGCCTCAGCTTGGGCATCTCTCAAATATGCATCTTGGCACTACCTCCCAACATTCTTGTCAAAACTTTCCCCCAATAATTGTATTACGTGGGTTAAGCTAGTGAAGCATTTTATAGCCACGTCAGTGTCTTGGAGGCTAGATCCCATTGACGGTAAGCCAAAGATGAGATGAGATTTGCTGGGCCCGAAGGTGAAGCATCTCAGATACACGGAAGCTCTGAAATTCTTGGATAAAACCCTGACAAAACCCCAGAGGTTTCCAGAAGCAGTGCTGCTTACTGCCAGGTACTTCTAGCTTGACACTTAGCTCTCTGTGAAGTACTTTCTACCTTTCTTACCAACCTTTTCTCCTCTGCTCCTCTGTGTTTCTGATTTTCTTTGAACAATCATAAGATCTGGCCAAAATAGGTTCGCACTCCTACATGGCAACAGTGGTCTTGAGGTAAACCGTGGCTGCCTCCTTGAGAAGGAGATCATCCTTGCCAGTATACCACAAGGCTTCCCCGGTCACCTCCACATGTGTATATTCATCTCCCACGCTCTCTAGCCATTTGCGTGGACGACTCCTTCCTTACAGAAATAAATATGACTATATGTCAGAGCCAACCTACACAATTCCTACTGGCTCTTCAGGAATTAGAAATTCTAGGTGTTTTTGGTATTGTTTTGTTTTTTAGTAATCTCTACACCCAACTTGGGGCTTGAACTCATGACCCTGAGATCAAGAGTCGCACACTCTGCCAACTCAGTCAGCCGGATGCCCCGAGAGGGGAGTCCTTTTATTTTTATTTATTTGTTTATTTATTTGACAGAGAGAGATAGTGAGAGAGGGAACACAAGCAGGGGGAGTGGGAGAGGGAGAGGGAGTGGGAGAAGCAGGCTCCCCACTGTGCAGGAAGCTTGACAGGGACTCAGTCCCAGGACCCTGAGATTATGACCTGAGCCAAAGGTAGATGCTCAATGCCCCAGGAATTAGAAATTCTGCCCAACAGCGTACCTGAATGTCAGACACTGACGGACCTGTGTGCATCCTACAGATTTTAGAAAGAATTTAAATAGAAATTATGGATAGCCAGTGAGGGTGTAAGGAGGGTTTTTTGAGGGAAATGGTGGGAAGGTGAAGAGCAATAATGACTTGTTTTCATAACACTTGTTATGTAGTCATTCACTTTAGGAAGCTACAATTGCACACCCAAATCTCCCTCCTTTTATCTACAGAATGTGCTAACTGGGTCACAGACAGGTGGGGAATTTGCCACATTTATCAGTGTCCTAA
>CM052895.1:8851271-8898329 GCA_028534135.1 Potos flavus | reverse complement strand
TGACAATTATTTCCCCTCTTACGGACCTCAGGAGTGTGACAATTTATTTTTTTATTTTTTTAAAGATTTTATTTCTTTATTTGACAGAGAGAGAGAGATCACAAGTAGGCAGAGAGGCAGGCAGAGAGAGAGGGGGAAGCAGGCTCCCCACCGAGCAGAGAGCCTGATGCGGGGCTCGATCCCAGGACCCTGAGATCACGACCTGGGCCGAAGGCAGAAGCTTTAACCCACTGAGCCACCCAGGCGCCCCAGCAGTGTGACGATTTAAAAGGAGCTCGAGATAAAAGAGGCAACACAAGGAGAGAATCGTGACTGTAGCCAATTCTCAGGACAACTCACATCTCCTCTTATTTCATTAAAAGCCAATGAGCCCCATAAAATAAGTTTCAATCTGTCTCATAGAAAACGTCAGGTGAAGCGACGGCAAGGAAAAAATGAGAAAGTCAAGTGGTGGGCTTTGAGCTTCACGCTTCGCGGGGCTGTTGAAATGAGTGACAAAGACCTATTCTGTCCAGAAATCCCCCACTTTATTTTTAAGCCTGGAAACTGGTTAGTCATATCTATACAGAACACTTCCTGTCCAGGGGCACGATGATGGCAACGAGCTGCCAAGTTTAGTAGCTGCCTACATTTCGTCAATTGAGTCATTCATGGAATAAAAAACAGCATCGAACATTTAAAAAAAAAAAATCTGGCGAACTGAAGCTTTCAAAAGAGAGACAATGAAAACAGGTTTGACTGTGTCACAAGAATAAAATACATGGCGCCGTGAAGAAAAAAAAAAAAGAAAGAAAGAACACTAGACAATATTAGTCTACGAGATTATTTGCTGGTAGTTTCTGGGCTGTTCTAGCATCACCACCAGATAAAACACTTTTCCCACTCCCACCCTTTAGATGAACAGTGCAACTGATATCCCACATCTCCATTTACAAAAACATCTAAAGACTGTAGACTCTCTCAAGGAACTGAGCAGCGGCAACCACATCAATGTATTTCTTTTTTCTCTTAATATGGTCTAACGATGGAAGGGCCACCGGAGAATTTTACGAAAACTTCCGGCAGAGGGCTAAAATGCAGATCGGGATGGAAACGTTATCGACGGGTCTAATGCCATCGCGTGACATCTGGGAACGAGAGGAAAACAAGGATGGTCAAGGAGGACCTTATCCGTGGCCACCCCGAGGGCTGTGTCAGGCTTCGGCGAGGCTGCCTCTCCCAACAGCGATTATAATTTTACCTGATTAACCCTTATGCATGTTGCCACAAGCCAGCTGAAGTTTCAGGGAAGAGAAACACAAGGAGCAGCTCCCCTCCCCCACACCTGAACCCCAGGCCCAGGGGGGGCAACCCCAAAGCATGCTGGGGCTGAGGGCAATGGCAGGAATGTCAAGTCATCACTCCTGTGGTTCTGGGGTTATCAGTCTGATCATCAAAAGTCAGCCACAGTCGAGTGAGCCAAATAATCCAAACCAGTTCTACCCATAAAAACCCTGGTTCTGGAATTCTTCAGCGAGCCTGCTTCCCATCAGACTTGGGAGTTGGCCGACCCCCCAGGAGTGAGGGGAGGACGGCTCTCCCCTCCTCCAACAGCCATTCACCCAAAGGCCCGCCGGCCTTCCAGAAAATGGATGGCATGGTACAGCCGGCAGCTTTGAAATGGCTCCCGCTGTCTGCCTGACTGCCTCGTTCTAATTCATCATCTGCCCTTTGCAAGCTTTTTTGGGGAAATCATTTTTATAACCCAGCAAGAGTGTCACTAGAAACGCAAGCCAACACAACCCAGTCCTGGCTTCGGACAGGCCCCCGATTTAGCAGTTGGAAAGGGGCCGCATTCCTCAGTGTCATGTCCTTGTTTATGGGCCAGGCCTGAATCCCACCCACTGGGGAAGAGCCATGCAGCTTCTGTGCCCTCCACAGGCCACTGCTTCCCGAGCCTCCAGGCCTCCAAGTCGGCCTTGTCCTGGGGGGACGGGCTCGCCATCACACCTCCTGTGAAAGCACAGTCAAGCTGGCCAGACAGACCGCCTGCAGGACGCATCCCATTATCTCCCTTACACTGCTGCTCACCTCTCTCCTTTTGCCCAAGTTTTTGTTTTTCTTTTTTTTTCATTCCAGAGTTATTTCCTTGCTCCTCCCTTCCTGCCTCTCCACACGCCTACCCCCTCCCCTGGGAGGCTCTGCGTTAGGCCCGTTAGGCCCGGATCCCGCCCTGGGTCTCCCACTCCTGCCCTCCCCACACTGCTCCCATTCACCATTTCTTCCTCAGGGTTCCCTTGAAATTTTGAAACCTGCCCCATGGCCACTCCCTCCCTCCATGATCCTCGCTCTTCTGGTTTCCCAGCAGCCTTCTCCTTCCTGCTCACTTGTTACTCTAACTCCTTGAAAACTCCCCCGACAGATTCCTTCTTTACCTATCATCTCTTTTCTCTGGAGAACTGGAGTCCAACATTTAGGTTAAACTTGGCGATCCTGGGGAAGGGTCCATTTTCATACTAGTTATTTCATCACTGGCTTCATTTTCTTTCTTTCTTTTTTTTTTTTTTTTAAAGATTTTACTTATTCATTTGACAGAGAGAGATATATCGAGAGAGAGAACACAAGCAGGGCGGGGCAGGGGAGGGAGAAGCAGTCTCTCTGCTGAGCAGGGAGCCCGATGCATGCGGGGCTTGATCCCTGGGATCATGACCTGAGCCAAGGCAGACACTTAACCGACCGAACCACCCAGGCGTCCCTTCATTTTCGTTTTAACTCTGAAGAGGTGAAAATGGTGTTATAAGTGCTTCACGATAAGGACAGTCAGGGCACTAGCATCTCACTTTTATCAAATAACTTTACAGAAGGAAAAAAGTTCCTTGGGACGAGCCCACCCTTCCCCGCTTTCTACAGAATGGGAAATGGGGACTTTGTCAAGTGAGTATGGCAGGCAGGCCTTGGATGGGTTCAGTCTTTAGGTATCATTATAAGCCTCCTTATTCACACAGCACCTGCCAAGGGAAGCTGTCTCATCAGACCCAAGCATTCTCTCAGGGGCTCTCAGGAGGGATGAGCACATTTCCACGGCTGTGACAATTGCTTGCCACCTCAGGAGAGATACCAAATTTTCTCAGCATGGCTCGACTAATGAGTGTGGCCCAAATCCCATTTAATATGTCTAAGACTAAAGCCCGAAGAGTTCTCGTTCATCTGTTAAATCTACGGTGTCCCTGGCAAACTCGGCGGTCTCCTGACATGCCCTCAGGGAGAAAAGACACAGGGTTGGGCGGGCGGACAGGGGAGTGGACGTGAAGGCGAAAGGGAAGCGAGCAACAGTCTCTCAATCTCAGACTGGCCGAAGATCCTTCCTGGTGAGAAGGGCTGGATTAAGCTTCCTGCCCACATTCACTTGTCAGCCTCACGCACCAGTGCATACACAGAGACAAGGTGGAGGTGATGGGGAGCAAGAAAAGGATCTGGGGGCAACTAAGACTTGAAGGTGGGTACTGATGGAGATGCTAAGCACCCCCCTTCCCCAGGATACTGGGCACCTGCTCTCAGATGAGGCAGTCATCTTGCGCACCACACGCCTCCCCTCGTTCCCACTCAGTATGGGCTGGATGTTCGTGATGTGCTCTCATCCCTTAGCGGATGAGATCTAAGGCTCCCAGCTTTTGCTGAGGCCCCAAAGAGAAGGTGGCAAAGCAACCGTCTCCAGAACCTCTCCTTAGATGTGTCTGTCGCTGTCTCTGCCGGCTCTCGGCCTCCTGGTTTCGAAAACCCGGTTCTCTCCTTGTCTTCCTCCCAACTCTTGAGCTACTCCTTATCTGTTTCTTTTACAGGTTGCATGTACCTCTTTCCTTTGTAAAAGGGGGGTGTTCTCAGAGGCGGAACCCATGGCCCAAACCCCATCTCCCTTCAGTGTTTCCCTGAGAGATCCCATAAGGGAAATCGAGTCTCCTCTTCCGGTTGGATATTGACACATTGCTGTCCAGGCTCCTTCACTCGAGCTCAGGCCTGCCCTCGAGACTGACCCGTGTCTCTTGCCAGCTTGGTATTCCTAAAACACTACTTGTATCTGCCCTCCTCGGGCTCGAACCCTCCCCACTCCCGTCCCCGGGTCCCAATTCCTGGACATTAATCACGTTTCCCTCCTAGGAGGGATCTTGGGCATGCTTCAGTCTACTGTCATGCCTGCATTTTCCTAACAAGGAAACTAAGGTTCAGAGACACTCCTCAGTGACTAAAGGTTACACAGACAACCAAGGGCAAGGTCAGGAGCAGAAGTGGTGTCCTGATTCCCGGAGCCTTGTCTGTTACTCAGTGTTCCTTGAGCAGCCTGGCCTCTACTCTGGCCCCGTGGACTGCTGCGACATGGCCCACCAATGCCTTCCAGTTTATGAGCCCTCCACTCCACCCTGCTGCAAACCTCCTTCCTTCAGTATCCTCTCCTCTCCTCTTGCCCAAAGGGCCTAGTCGAAGTCCTAGCTAACTGTAAAGTCACTGCCGTCATGATGATGTCTGGTGAATACTCCCTCCTCTAGATTCCCATTGGGTGTACTGACTCATCCTTGTGCTGTACTAAGCTCCCCATCACCTATGTTGTCCTATGTGCTCTGTAGAAAGCCCTGAACCCTAAGTCCTGTGAGGGCAGGGCCCTACACCCACACACACACACACACACACACACACACACACACGCATGCGTGCCCGCGCACACACACACACACACACCTGTGCTTCCCCAGGCCCCACAGAGGAAGTTCTGATTCAGTCAACGTTTGTTGCTATGAGTCTCTGAGGCCCAGTGATGAGGGAGAGAGGCTGACTCTGGAAGCACGACCCTCCTGGACTATCTATGTCACACAGAAGAGCCCGTGCTTCTAGGGACCCCTCTGGTCCCTAGCTCCTCAGCCTAGCTGAGGGAACCACCAAAAAACACACACCTGGGCCAGAGAGGACATGTCACACTGGAAGGGGAGCTCATGAGTTGCTCATTCTCCTCTTGACAGTCAACCCCAACTTGGCCAGCAAGGCTCCAGGAACCTAAAGCTGTCATGGTCACTCAGGGCCTTCTGCTTAGTGGCCTCTTTGCTCCACCATTTCCTTGGGAGAAACTCTGCTCCCACGACTTTACAAAATGAAATCTGGTTACTGCAAACCTGGAGAGGGTATTCCCACGTCAGCGGGCAGACGATCTCACACATGCAAACACCAAAACCCTCACCATCTTTAAAACCCTAAATACTGCGAGGTACCACCTTATAATACCACAGGCTTTGCCGAGTCTTACAGAGCCCCCCAGAGCTGCGCCCCACACATTTACTGCCCACTCACCAGTTTGTGACGCACTACAGCTCTGCGTCTAACTCTTCTTCAAGGATTTTAAGCCATGAGAATGAGATTTAAGTAACTGCTCCTTCAGGTCTCTTGGTCGGGGGGGGGGGGGGTGGGGAAGGGGTAGGAGGGGAGGGCAGGTAGCAGTGGGCAGATCCCAGAATGCACCACGCCCGCGGGGCTCTGGGGTCCCCATATGGTACAGCAACCACATGTCTGGTGTCTGACTGCTCCCCACCCACACACAGGCACACGTTCTCCCCAAGGAAGAGTGCCCCTGCCCAACTAGCACCCTCCACAGCTAATTTTCCTCAATGATGTTCTTCTCAAAGGAATGAAAACAAATGAGCTCACTGCTTCATTGCCTCTCCCTTGATCTCCTGCTTTCTAAGCCGGGGACTGACGAGGACCTATTTGCAGAGCTAAATTTTATCTCACCGTGCCTCCTCGTCTTCCTCACCTGTTCCTCTCCCGAGTTCCACTTAGCAGAAGGTGAAACAGGAAATCTTCATGTGTTCGACTACTCCCTTTAGGTTTTGTAAATTCCCCCCTCAAAGCTGGCGAATGGCGTCTCTACAAACAGACGAGGTTGGTCCTGCCGCAGGGAGACCTCATGCACAAATCCAGGATGCAAAAACCTAGGTCTGCCAAACTTCTTGTTTGCCCAAAAGGCCTAAGGGTAGGGGGGTTGAGAGTGCCTGGATGTTACCTCTCTGGGCCTCAGTTCTGCATCTGTCTGTTTTGTTTTTAAAGATTTTATTTATTTACAGAGAGAGAGCACAAGCAGGGGGAGCAGCACACAGAGGGAAAGGGAGAAGCAGGCTTCCCGATGAGCGGCGAGCAGGCCATGGAGCTCGATCCCAGGACCCCGGGCTCATGACCTAAGCTGAAGGCAGACCCTTAACTGACTGAGCCACTCGGCGTCTCTGCATTTCTTAAAATTAGAGGTAAGAAAAAAGAGTGTGCAAAGTTGCTTTTAACTCTAAACTGTGGTGATTCTAACTTGTGTTCTTCCTGAAATATTATAGATAGACATGATGAACTGATTTCTTTAACATTCAGCTCACACTATCGTTTTAGGCACAACCCACTACACAAAGAGAGGTACACAACCACGATCTCCTCCTCCTTTTCCAAGTTGTCAGCATCTTCCTCGTGCGGATGGAAATGTTGACAAATCAACCATCTGTGGCAGATCTAGGGACTCTGCATTATTCTGAAATGAAATCCCTGGGTCCTGAGATTTTTTCCAGCCCCACTGCATGCTCTTTCGCCTGCCCATTTTTGGCTACTTCTTGGATTACCAACAGCTAGGAATAGAGAACTTAATCACCTGTGGTATCCTGATTGTTCCCTGGCATCATAATTTGGGGACAAGAAAGGCATTGTGCGTACTCAGTCTGATGAAAATTTCAGATGTGAGGAAGAAAAAGGCCCAGATGTACTGAATCGGACAGAGCTGGGGGTGTGGGGCAGTGTCAGGTCATCAGTGATGTCCACTGCACAAGAGACAGTGTGGCATGGATCTCTAAATGGATTTTCCACTTTTAGTCCTTGGGAGCACACCGCACTCCAAGGCTAATGACTACATAAAAGGAAACATAATCACATCAAAGTCCAGTGTTTGGGGGCATACGCTGTACCTTTTACATTATACATGACATCAAGGTCAGCCGCACCCAGGACGATGCATTTCGTCCAAGCCTTTCCTCTTCATTCCCTCTGCAAAGCCAGGGCTGGTGCAGGGAGGGATGAGGGGAGAGAACTAGTACAGTGATGCTGGCTGCTCAAAAATGTGAGGCCTCCCTTTTGGAGAGGTGCTTGGATCCCTCCCCCTGCAATGGGCGCCAAGCACCTCCTACCAGCCCTGCGGGGCTCCTAGATCCCTCATCACGGGGAGAAGGATTCACTCAAGACTCACTATGTCCGCCCCCGAGAGGCACAGAAAGAGCCAGGGCCTGAGCTCTCCACTTTCTCCTCCAAACACCTAGTCTCTCCACTCCTGCTTTCTCATACTGGGGTATGAACACGTGCAAGATCACAGACAGCATCCTCCTGAGTGCCAGGCTGGAGGACAGGGGAGGTCAGAACCATAGAACCTCCATTCAAATCCTGGTTCCACTTTTTCTAGCTGTGTAATTTGGGGCACAGTTTTTAACCTCTCTGGACGTCAGACTTCTTTATTGTTTTGTGCAATCGACACAATGGGTTATGATACAAAGATTAAATGGGATAAGATACAGAATCAGATGCTTAGCACCACGCCTGGCACAGGGAAGAGCTAAGTACGTTTTAGTTTCGAAACTGTGTCTTCAGTCTTCACAGCAAGTTGCTGTGGGCCCTGACTCCAGAGATCAAAGACACATGTTTGGTTTGACTCTCCCATTAAAAGTGGAGAATTTAAGAAACCCTAAGTAGGTTTGTTCTTTAGGTTGGGAAAACGCTCTAGAAACTGGAAGAAGCGTTCAAAAGTTTTCATCCTATGATACAATCTCATTTTAAATTGATTAATTTGATAATGCTTTATTAGGTTCTCTACTGGGAACAGCCCCGGGTCAGCCACTAGGGATTCAGGAAATAAAACAGGCACAAACCCTTCGCTCTGAGCGAAGTGGAGGGAAGGGAAAAGAATATTAATAACAGTAATTAACGCAAAAATATGGTACAACGGAGGGGAGTTTAGGGTGTTAGGGGAATGCCCTAAAAAAGGATCTACTCCAAACTGGGTCCAGGTGGAAATACTGCCCACGCGAGAGTGATCCCAATGAAGGAAACAGCATTTTTTGAGGGAATAAGGGAGCACGTGAGGAGGATGAGCCCAGTGAGGTAATAGATATTCGTTGTTCTTTTGGTGATTGCACCTCAGAACTCCCTTCCTGTTTCTGGAGGAGCCCTCATTTTGCAAGAGGTGGTAGGAATTAGACCCCTATCTCCCACTCCCCAAACCGGAAGCTGACGTTCCCTCTCCCCGCCACATCACACACATACACACACACACACACACACACACACACACACACACACACACACTCTGGAAGCAAGAGGCAGGTGCACAATCTCACACTGACCCATCCGATTGCTTATTTCAGGGGTTTCCAAATGCTGAGGATGACCAAAACACATCCAGCCACGTCTCGAGTCCCAGGAGTGACAAAGCTGAAAAATACAGCGGAGGTGAAGGCTGCGGAGAGGTCCTAACCAGGAGATTCCGGGACATGGCCTTGGCTCCAACTCCTGATGCATTTCAGGAGCCCATTCTCAGCCTTTTTGTGGACATGTGAACTACGCCGGGTGCTTCCAATAAATTCCTCTGCTTATGACAGCAGGAGTCAGTTTCCACTTCTTAGAGCCAAGAGCCCTGAAGACACAGGGGGGGTACTGCCACCATTAGGGTACAGACACCGAGGGCCTGCACCCAGGCAGGGACACAGGAGAGGAGGAGATGCGGCTAACGGATAATGAGGAGGATAAAGAGCCAGGTGGAAGATGAAGATAAACGAAAGGGCGGGGTCCGGGACGCCTTGCAGATGTATAGTCTGGAAGCCGAGAAGAGAGCAATGATATTCAGGGGAAAGACAAAAGGCAGGTGAGATTTGTGACGAGGAAGAAGTGATGGGCTCCGTCCAGACCTGCTAAGCTTGACAGTCAAAGCGTGGTGCATACCAGGAAGCTGGTTCTCAGAAGAGCCCCGGCTGGAGGGCCAGGAGATCAGACAGAAAACAGCTAGAAAAAGGAAAGGAAAGCAGGACGGCATAGCGTCATCGGAACCTGGGAAAGGGTTGGGGGGGGGGGGTGCAGCAACACTGGTCTCCCAGCATAAATGCTGCAAAAACAAAAAAACAAAACAAAACAAAAAACAAGTCAAGGAAAGTCAGGACAGGACAAACACGAATGCTGGCTTACTTGTGATTCTGGCAGTTTCCATGAAATGGTGGAGAAAAAAAGACAGACTTTCGTGGGATGAGGGATGACAAAGATTGAGATGACAGTAGGAATCATGGAAAAAAATATATTTTTAAAGATTTTATTTATTTATTTGCCAGAGAGAGAGCACAAGCAAGGGGAGCTGCAGGCAGAGGGAGAAGCAGACTCCCCACGGAGCAAGGAGCCGAATGTGGGACTCGATCCCAGGACCCTGAGATCATGACCTGAGCCGAGGGCAGATGCTTAACCGACTGAGCTGCCCAGGCTTCCCTCATTTTATCAATAGGCAATGATCCCCTCTTACCACTCCCAGTGGGGAAGAAAAGAGACCTGGCCTTGCCCTCAAGAGCTTATGGTCTGGAGAAGAAATGCCGACCAGGGTCAGCGAGTGCAACAATGGGTGGTCTGAGAGAGGTCAATCAGGGGTCCTAATACAGGCTGGAGGTTCAGAAAAAGCCCCTCTGATGAGCCAAAATGGGGGTCAGGTGGGGAGAAGGCTATTTCGGGCAGGAAGACCAGCAAGGGCACTCTCAAGTAGGGACCTGAGCACATCGCTACGCAGAAAGAAAAGGACCGAGAAAGCCGTGGGGCCCATGGGTGGGTGAGGAGCCCCAGGTGGAAGGAGTGGCCATCCGCGGAGGGAAGGACCCCTGCTCCACAGACACCGGGAGGGAGGGTGTGGGTGAAGGTGAGTCTGTCACCCTGGGAGCAGGAAGTTGAGGGCGCCTTCTAAGGGCTACTGTTTCCTTTGTGAAATGGCAGGCCTGGTGAGGAGACAGGAGAGAATCTGGCCAACAGTTGGTGGCCGGTGGGGGTGGGGGGGAATGTTATTATGGGCCACGGAGGAGGAGCTGAGCTCACTCACTCACAGCTCAACCCTTACTTCTTCCCAAGTCCCCGCACAGCAACCCCTCCCTCCCAACGGCTTTCTCACTTCCTGATACCAACACTGTGAGAAGGGGGACATAGGAGCCCTGGATCCCTTGATGCTTAGCACTAGAAAGGTCCTCAGAGACCATAGCTGCCATTCACTTTTTTCCTATTTCATAATTAAGTACTTTCCGCAACAGGATGCCATTAAATGCGAAGAATGCGGCTATCACCTTATCTCCTAAGGAAGCCCCCATCCACCGGAAACCTGAGATAGCCTCCTTCCCATGACCTTCCCCTTTTTAACACACCGGGTTTCTCCCTTCGTTTCTCTTGCTCTCTTATTCACATCATGCCCAGCTATCTTAAATTCATTCCGCTTTTAATAAAGCGAGGCCTGGATGATCTCTCTCTGTTTCATACTCAAGCACAATCACCTATTCATTTGTCAGCAAAATTAAATCAGTTCTCTAGGAGGTGTCTCTAGACTGGGATGGAGGTTCAGCCCTCCTGGCACAGAGTCAAGTACGTTCTAAGTTCTGATGGCTTAACAATATCCCTAGTCATTTGCTTCCACATTCACTCACATCCACAAATATGTCGGCCTCCAAGGACTTCTGAATCGACTTCAGATTTAACCCCAAAGAAAGTATACTAGTCCCTCATGGTGGCTCAGAATAGTGACTTAAAAGTCCCAATACGGCAAATCAGGCACAAAGCATCAGAAGGCAATTCTCTTGCAATGTATACGTTGTGAAGAGTTTGCGGTGATCTCACACTAAATAGGATACTGAAGTCCATCGGGAGGGGAAAAAAACGCTAAGGAGAGGAAAAAGGATTAGTAAGGATAGAGAAGATAATCAAAAATAATTTTTACAGCGTGGCTCTTTTCATAGACATGTGAGACGTAGGAGCCAAACAGAAGGTTCTAGATGACAGCTAATGCCAAGTCTTACAAGAACTGCCCAGGACACGGACACACACACACACACACACACACACACACACACACACTCACACACCCTTTACTTCCTGGCAGAAGTTACAATGATTCTATTAATAAAGTATTCGTTCCATTTCCCTGAAGATGGAACCCTATATGGAATATGGAACCCTATTCTACCCTAACTGCCATCAATTTAAAACTCTAGCACCTTATTATTTTTTTAAAATTCTGGGCTTTCTGCAAAAGGCAGAAGCCAGATAAATTCCTGCAGGTCTGCAGAATGCAAATGTTGGTGATTGGAGTCAAGGTGAGAACAAGGTAAGAAGGGACCACCAAGGGATCTCATCACACTCCAGTTTTTAGGCAAACATCCAGAGAGCTGGGCAGGAGGGAACAATGTGCAAACTACTAGAGGAACATATCATACACTTTGGGATACCGTGTTTCCACCTCCTTCTTTCCCAGAAGAAAGGAAAAACACACTCAGGAAAAAAAATACCAATTTCAACGCTACTTAGTAATCTACACAAAAGTTCACCAGGCTGGATTCTCTCATCCTGTTTCCTATTTGCCTTTGACTACTTTTGACTTACTATAAATTGCTGTTATAAAGACAGAAAAAGCATCCATTGGCACATAGTTCTATCAGGACAGAGGCCACAGCAAGGAAACATTAATCCCCGAAGCTCCCCATAGAGCTCGAAAACAATGCTCCTGGCTGTCATTTTTCATGCACCACAGCCTTGTATTTCTATTAAATAAGCCTCTTTTATGGACTGCTCCCCCCACACTGCATAATAAGGTAAACACCAGCCCACAGAGACTACATTATGAAACACAGAGCTCTACGTTGGGAGGGGAATCAGGGAGAGACAGAAGAGGACAAGTTTCAAGGGATCTCGCTAACTCCTATCTACCAAGTGGAGAATGATGGGGCTCCTTTCTGCTCCCCAAGCTTCCAGCGGCTGCTGTGACTGACTTGAAACTTACCAGTTTCCCAAGAGACTACTTGAAAAGAAAAGGAACTTTCATAATTATGAACAGTCTCCTCTCCTACTCTCTAATTTTCCGCAACTATCCTCACTCCCACCCCCACTTACAAGAGGACTTTTGTATACATAAAGTTTCAGGAAACAAAGCATACAAACACTCACACACAAATAAACTCCCCAAACGAACACCAGCGTATAATTGTGTTTTGGTTGGAGTTTTTCCAGCCCTGTCACCCGTTCTCTGTTAGGAGTAAATGAAACCCTTTGCCTTGGCAATGTTAGAAACAGACAAACTTTCCTCAGTTGCAAGCTGCACCAGGCGCCCCTCACATCTCTCTGCTCCCTTCAGCCCCCATCACAGCGTATTCACTGCTGGAAAGTCAGCAAGGGGAAAACAAAACAAAACAAAACAAAACAAAAAACCAACCAAAAACCCACCAACCGACCTATTCCCCAAATGAAGATTTTTTCACTTCTCCCCCTCGCTCAGCTTCCCCTTTTAACCGGAAACACAAGGAGTTTCCAATTTATGAAACCCTTTTCAAGGGACCCTGGACTCTTTGGGGTCTTCCAAGGGGAGTCGCTTTAGGCTGTCCTGATGCAGGCAGGCAGCGCTTTCCAAAGCACATTTTGCATTCTTGGAGGCAACACGGGGGCCGTTTGGTGTCCAGATTAATCTACAAAGCAGCCTTTAGCCGGGCTGGCTAGGCTAGGTCCGAGACTCTTCCCCCTCTTGTCTCGGAAGGGCTGCCGGGCGAGAAGGGTACAGAAGGGCTCTGCAGACTCCGCTCTAACCGAGCTGCGAAGACGCAAGGCGAGGGACAAAGTACCCACCGCTCCCCTTAAAACTCCCATCTACTCCCCTACTACGCCTTCCCTCCACATTCTTCCGCGGGATTTGCACACACACCTCCCCACCTCCTCCCCCGGAGAAATCAAAGTCATACCTTCCTTGGCTTCTTCTGCTTCGCAGTGCATGGTGGCAGGGTAAGCGGCCGCAGGGGCGATTACCGCGGACATGTACTCGGACGAGCTGCAAGTTCTCTCCGAGACCAAAACGCGCGCACCACAGAAAATAAAAGGAAGCAAAGCCACTAAAATCAAAACCTCCCCGGGGCGGAGGGCTGGTTCTGGTGCAGGGATTTTCAGGGGGAAAGTTCTGCAAGAGTGACGAATCGCGTCTCAGCTGGGCGGCGGGAGTCCGCCCCCGGGGCCGCGCGCCCCGGCCCGTCACCGGGCGGAGGCGACCTGGCGCGGCTGGCGGGGCCCGGGCGCACGCAGGTCGGGCGGAGGCCCGGACCGCAGCCCGACTCCGCGAGGAGGTAGGGCCGAGGGGCGCCGGAGGGGTGGGGGGTGGGGGGCGGGAAACTAGACCCAGACAAGGCTACGCCTGGGAAATAAATGTGCAGTCAGGAAAAAGGTCTCACTCCTCTGAGCGCGCGCTGCAGTCGTACAGAAGTAAGAATTACACAGGCGGTCAAAGAAGCGCCTCTGGATCCCTGGGTGAACATTTTTCGGCGCCCATTCAACTTGCCTTGTCGGGGGGTGGGGATCTTCTAGGCCAGAAAAATAAGGATTTTGAAGCTGCTCCGGTTTGTACGCTATTGTGCAGGAAAGTAACGTGGATATTGGTTCATGTGGCTGGAAGGACCCGTTTCACCAGGCAGCAAGGCCTTTTGAAGAAAGTGGGGGCGGCCCTCGCCCCTTAGCTTTGCACGGGAAGAGCACACAAGGCTGCTTACTCAGCATAACCCAGGCGAGCCCTCTTCCTCAAATCCCAGCCAGGGTGCACGAGCTGCTCTTCAATTAGCCCCAAGGGTGGTCCTCGGAAGCAGAGCGCCCTTCCCTCCCCGTGCCACTCGGAACAACCGGGGATATATTCCTTCCAAATGCCAAAGGGGGAGGCGGGGGTGTTCGGCTTTTGAAATGCTGATAGAATAGGAAGTGAAGCCTGGGGAAGACAACTCAAGTTCTTGCCCTCAGGTCGCTTCCCTGGCTCTTAAAATCCGCAGAGAGGTGGGCGTCCTGACTTCGAGAAACCTTAGTTTGGTCTTCCGAGGAGCGAGGAACAGAGCTGACCCTGATGTGCCTGTCTTAATGGAGGTAGTTTGCAGAGTACTAGTTCTACCACCGATCTAAGGCCAAAATCCTCTAATAACCCACCTGAAAGATCGATTCGCGAATTGGAAGAAAAGTTTACTTCCCGGCGGCTTTCTTTTTCCTCATTTCCCATTTTTATATGGGCAAAAAACAAAACAAAAAACAAACAAAAGAACAAGATTAGACACTAAGATATAAATTCAGTGAAAGGAATACACAAAAGATATGGATTTAAAGAGACTGAATTAAGATTTATCATTTTTATGACCTTGAGCAAATTCTTTACTCTCTCTGCACCCCCCTTCCCTGACATGTAAAATGAGGATTAAAAGTAGTATTTGCTTCACAGATTTATGTTTGGTATGAAATAAGGTAATACAAGCAAAAAGGGATTTGAAAACCATAAGTACTACATAGATTATTACTAACTATTGCACCATTAAAAGCAAATTTTTGTAAAGGATGCTCAGGTGTTTTACTTCAATATTGGGTTCAAACAGGAAAAAAGGATTTATGGAAGTCACAAGCAATAAAAGTGATTATAAATTTTAATATCAGGCCTAGATATTAAATCACTTCCTATTGCTGAGTGATTCCAACATGCCTAAGACCCTAAGCAGACTTTTATCTCAATTTCACTGCAAGGGCAGGATGGCGAGAGGAAGGCATAGCCAATCGAGAGGAGAGAAGGGGAGAAACATCTGGAAAATATCAGCGTCGCAGAGCCTCCTGAAAAGTGACCTCACCACACAAAGGTTAACTGTATACACCCTTCTGAAAGTCACGGTTAACTGCATGGTCCCCTCTGCCACGCATTCTGGGTCAGGAGTGGCGAAGATGCATACCTTTCCCTCAGTGACCTCAAACTTCCAAAGGAGACTCTCGTGATTGTTTTGAACCCAGAGAAATGCTCCCTCACCAGTAAGAAGCGACCTTTCCGGTCCTGTCCAAGGCATCATTCTGGGAGCCCTCCCTCCCACACACATATCATCTGCCCTTGTCCTCCCTTCCCACACCCCAGATGTCCACAGACGGCCACCAGTAGCCTAAGAGGACCTCAGCGGGTCCTGAGTCACACAGATAAGATAGCTCCCATTCGGTTATAATTGGACTAGGATGCGATATCTCATTCTAGGTGATGATTATGCAAATTCAGACAACCCAAACTCCAAGCCCCAGCCTCTGCAGGCAGGGCTCCCTTTCACCTTCTCCCTTCAGAAGGGGCCCTCCTCAGAATTATTTCTTAAATGTCCTTTTGCAAGTCCAATTATGGACAAACCACATGAGAGGTGCTAAAAGACATGTCCCTAGTGTTCTGCTTGTTTTCACACCGGATTCACAAAAAGGCCTTCAGGTTAGCCAAGGAGAGAAGGACTGCTGAATGAACAGTCTCATTCCTGCCAGGTCAGCCTTGTAATTCAATTTAGAGTCATTTTCGCAGCCCGGGCCGGGAGGGGGGAGGAGTGGGGGGGAAACTTCTTTAGTATTTAAATGCAATCCATCAGTCACCTTGGGGAAGGATGTCCTGATCTAGCTCAAGACTAAGGCATGTGCAGCCTATTTTGAAAAACTGAGTGTGGACAAGGACGCTGCTCAGTGGCCAGTATAACCTTGGGCAAACAGCACCGCCCCAGGTCCCCAGCCTGCAAAGTGAAGCCAAGCGGCAGCTGATTACCGGGGGGGGGGGGGGCTGGCTTGCTTGTCACTTCCGATCTGTGCTCCATCAGTCATTTCAACTTGATTTTGCTCGGCTTTTGTTCCAAAGGGGATTAGTCACTTTTTAGCCTCCAAAGACTGATGCTCTAGTACCTTACAATGATTTACGTCCTGTACCGGGAATCTGTTCACTCTTGAATATTTAAGAAATCCTCCCACTTGCTTTAGACTGGCAATATACTTGGAAGTCACACCAACAAGCATTATAGAGCAGCCGATACAAAATAGCAATTTAGGTTAGCACTTGTCAGCGAATACCATACTGCACTTACATACTAGGTTGAACTTCTACTCTTGGGGAGCAGTGGCTCTCCCCCTTCTGTGCCAAGATGGGAGAGGTAAAATGCTGCCTAAGATTCTGGTGGTGTTTTCATTCATTCGGGCAATATCAAATATGTGTATGTATCACATGTCAGTGGGACCTGCTCATCTGGAGCTTACTGGTGTAATTTTGGTAATTTTTTTTTTTTTTTTTTTTTTTTTTGTCAGAGAGAGAGAGACTGAGCAAGCAGGGGGAGCAGCAGGCAGAGGGAGAAGCAGGCTTCCTGCTGAACAGGGAGCCCCATGTAGGGCTCGATCCCAGGACCCTGGGATCATGACCTGAGCCAAAGGCAGATGCTTAACGGACTGAGCCACCCAGGTGTCCCTAAAAAAAGGATTTTATTCAGATTTCCTAATGATCTCCCTTGGGTCATAATACCCATTTTACAGATAGGTCATTCAAGAAAGGGAGGTTATATGATTTGTTCAAGATCACAAAACTAAGTAAAGGTGTTCTTCAGACTGCAGGCCTCCTGTGTCCTCTATCTAGACTTTCTGACTCTATGAAACTACTCAAATAAAATCCAAGTCCTTTATTTTGCAGCAGGGTAACTCAAAGACGGCTACACTGGGAGGTTTCCAGAGTTTCAGCTGACCAGGAGGCTAGCATAGACGGCTCAACTCGCTCTGCCTGAAGGCTTAGATCACAGGCTCCAGTGAAAGTTATTCCATTCCTGATATTCGATGCTTTAAGAAAGCTGTAAGTTCAATAGCTTCTATTTATTCAGCTACATGAAACTGCTACCAATTTTTTTTTTTTTTAATTAAAAGTTCGGTCAAGACCCTAACTAAAGCTGCTGGGCTGTGAGGCTGCCAAGAGCAGGGAAAAGACCACCAGGCTCGGTGGGGGAGAACCCAGGAAGCACCGCCACCTGTATAATAGGAGGCAAATCATATAACCTCCCTTTCTTGAATGACATATCTGTAAAATGGGTATGATGACCCAAGGGAGAGCATTGCGAAGTCTAAATACAATTTTTTTTTTTTTTAATTCCTTCTCCTTTCACTTTTCTGCTAAAAATGGGCAAGCCAGAAGTGCCTGGGTGGAGCAGTCGGTTAAGTGACCGACTCCTGGTTTCGGCCTAGGTCATGATCTTAGGGTCATGAGATCGAGCCCCACATTGGGCTCCGTGCAGAGTCTGCTAGAGATTCTCTCTCCCTCTCTCCTTCTGCTCTCTGGCTCATTCTCTCCCTCTCTCTAAAATAAATAAATAAATCTTTAAAAAAAAAATTTTTTTTTTAAATAGGCAAGCCACTGAACCTCTTTGGGCTTCTGTGTGCCCATCTATAAAATGGGGTCCATGCCACCTACTCAACAGAGAGAAACAATAGTGAAACGAGGCAGGAATTTGACAAAGCACTGAAAATTCTGAAACCCCCCTTCAACTCTTTCCTGAATACTTTCATGAAAGAGGCCAAGTTGTTTTAGGTTGTGGAACATGTATCTGGAAGCCCTAAATGCTGGCCCACAGACATTCCAGATAGGAATGGGGATCTAACATGAGGACTCCAGCAACAGAACACGAAGAACTGAACTTCCCTACCATGCCCAGATCATTGGGGCAGCACAGAGATAACTGAAGGGATTGACCACAGAGAAAGAGACCAGGGAGTGAGGCTGAGCCTGGAAGGCACCATGTCACATCAGACCCACGAATCCCGGCTTTCCTCCGGAAAAGCAGCTAGATGAAAAAGTGATCAACAATCACAGTCACAGAAACTCCGATTTGGAGGTAACCTTAGAGCTCACCACTCTAATCCTCTAGCTGGTTGGTGAAGCAATCTCTTACCCACATCCCAGGCAGTAAGCATTCATCCAGACTCTCCTTGCTGACCTCTAGGCAGAGACTCACTCCTTTAAGAGCTTCATCTCCTTTCTGATCATCAGGAAGTTCCTCCTTATAAAAAACTGCAACTCAAGGATGGTGATTGTCAATAACTGCCACTCTAACCACTGTTTTACACCTTCCAGTAAGGATATAATTCTTTAACGAGATAAAGATAGATTTTTTTTTTTTTTTTTTTTTTGGCGGAGGGTGGGGAGCAAGAGCAGGAGGAGCAGAGGGCAGAGGGAGGAGATAATCCCAAGCAGGCTCTAAGCTCAGTGCAGAGCCCGACGCGGGGCTCGATCTCATGACCCTGAGATCATGACCTGAGCTAAATCAAGAGTTGATTGCTTAAGCAGCCCATTGCTTGAGCCACCCAGGTACCCCGAAAAATGCAAATTTTTAAACTGGGCTGTCTTTTTAACAAGCCAGGGGAGATCCCCCTCGTATTGGCTTTAGTGGACTGCAGTTGAACACGATGTGGAGACAGTTACGCAATTTTCCAGTGCCAGCCACACATCTGTTACTGGTTATGGTGAAGAATTCAGAAGCAAGCGGCAGTGATCATCTCTTTTCTCTTCCGTGTGCTCACGCTAAGGCCGTAGAAAACGCTGCCAAGACAGGTTGGTTAATTGCATCTGAGGCGTTAAGAAGCTTTATTCTGGTTTCCGAACAAAATGCGAAATCCACAAGGCAACAAAAGTCGTGCTTCGTATGTGGAATTTGGACCATACATAGGCTGCTGGTCTGAGATCCATTTGAAAATCTAATGTGCTCCAAGTTGTGCTGATTTGCTTTTGACACTGAGTTTCTGACACGGGTAGAATGGCTATTAAATTAACATCTGTGCCAACTAGTCACTGTTGAAGAGGCAGAAAGGCTGGTAGGCGGAGCTCCAGGGCTGGGCAGGCTTGCCAGGTGAAAGCAGCCAGGGCTGAAACCCGACAGACAGACTCAGCAGGTGGTAAAAATATGAACCAAAGCAGAACTTATCCAAACAGGGTTTCGAGGGGGAAAGAGAGGGCTGTTTTGCAGGTAGCACTGAAAAGGCAGGGGTCAGTTTTTCCATTTGAACAGGTCAGGTTGCAAAAGTTCAGCCACTCAGCTTCTCCTTAAAGAAAAGCTATAGAAACATGGAATCGTTATGATTCACCAAGTTGGAGACATCGCCAAAATAAATAAATTTTCTGAGAAGCTGCTAATATAAACAAGGGTGCCCGTCTGACGAGAAAAGGTCTTAGGAAGCCCATATATTTCCCAGCAGAAACAGAAGAGAGCTAAAACTCATACCTTTCTCCATCTGAAAGCTACTCCAACAGACTTCGGACTACTGAACTCAACAAAGTGCCATCATTTGCCATTTAACTTTCTCAATTGTAACGATGTACAAGCAGCCCAAAAGAGAAAGAGAGAAAACAGAACCATCTAAATGCATTTGCTGGGACGCCTGGGTAGCTCAGTCAGTTACACACCTGCCTTCCGCTCAGGTCATGATCCCAGGGTCCTGGGATCGAGTCCGGCCTCGGGCTTCCTGCTTGGTGGGGAGCCTGCTTCTCCCTCTGCCTGCCGCTCCCCCTGCTTGTGCTCTCCCTCTCTCTCTCTCTCTGGCAAATAAATAAACAAAATCTTTAAAAATAAAAATAAATAAATAAATGCATTTGCCGCCATTCCACATAATGATTTTATGCTGCAGGGAGAGCTTGAGATGGAGCTGGGAATTGGCTGGTCCCTCCCCGACTCTCATCTCTGTACGTTCTCCTCACATGGTAAGCATCTCATGCACTAATGGTCAATGTTGTATTTAAGGCTATGTATTTTTTCCCACACCAAAGTGCCTCCAAAGACAAGCCAACTATTTCATCTAGCAACCCATTTCAGTGGTCAAGGAAGCGCTTAGACAGTAAGTCTTCTACTTACTGGAAAGTGATCTGTTATTCTCCAATCTGGTAACTTCCTAAGAGGTTTTCAAAAATAATATTACCCCAGGCAGTTTTGACTTTACCCATGACTCTTCTGTCCTCTTAACCGAACTGACACCTTAGATTCTCATATGTTAGAGTGGCAGAGTTGTTGGCACAGACTCATCATTTTAGCCCCGAGATCCCCAAATTGTATGCCACGGTGCTGAGGGCAAGCTCACAGGGGTGTCACAGGATATTTTAGATTTCTGCAGAAAACAAAGCATTATTCAACATCTCTCGGAAACTGTATGAACTCCCACTTGGAGCAAGTTCACAGTGTAACATGAGATGGTGCTACATTTCGTTTAATGACATCATTTCTTTGCAAAGCTAGGCTGTTGGCAGTTGCCGTGATAAAAAGCAAGTATTATATTAAAAAAGTACATAAGACAGGAAATTAGGGTAGAGATCCAACCTGATCTCAAGGTTTGAGAAGCTGTGAGTTAGCCAGTGATCCATTTATGGCCCGGCAGCCCCAAATTCACCCTTCATCGCCTGCTCTGAGAAAAGAAAGATGGGACTTGGAATACATTTTCCCTTTTGCCAGCCACTACAATTCTAAGCTCTGTCAGTGGGGTGTACCATACAGACATTACAGGAAGAAAAACTTTCTTCTTGGTTCTGGTGTGCTTTTTCGAGAAACCTCCTCAGAGAATGATTTCCTCAGCATCCTAGCAGGTGGATTTCCAGCAAGTTCTACCAGCATGGTGCTACGGTGACTTCTCTGCCATCCAAGGAGCTGTGGCTAGCCATCCTCTCTCCGTCAAGGAGCAAGGGGGACGCTCATTCTTGGTGCTCTACCTTGAACCCATGGTAAGTGGTTGCTACACTAGTTTTTCCTCTATTCCTAACAATTTTCTTCACTGGCTAGACAGTCCTCGTTAAAGTTAGTATTTCTTTTGTTTTCTTTGTTGTTATTATTAACCGTGGTAAAATGCACATCACATAAAATTTGCCATCTTAATCATTTTTCAGGGTTCAGTTCAATTGTACTAAATGCGTTTACATTGTTGCGCAACCCTTACCACCTCTCATTTCCAGAACTCTTTTCATCTTGCAAAACTGAAACTCTGTACCCATTAAACGCCAACTTTCCATTCTCCCCTCCCCTCAGTCCCCAGCAACCACCATTGTACTTTCTGTCTCTGAACCTGACTACCGCAGATATCCCATATAAGTGGAATTACGGAGTATTCATGTTTTTGTGTGTGATTGGCGTTATTTCGCTTCATGTCCCAAAGGTTTATCCAGGTTGTAGCTTGTGCCAGAATTTCCTTCCTTTTTAAGGCTGAATGATAGTCTGTTGCATGTAGATATCACATATCACATTTTGTTGATTCATGGACCATTCAAGGGGCAACTGGGTAGCTAGCTACCCCCTTCTGCCTCTCGTGAATAATGCTGCTCCCGACATGGGTGTGCCAAGACCTCTTCAAAGTTCCCTGCTTTCAGTTCTTTGGGGTCCATCCCCAAAAGGGGAATTGCTAGATTGTACAGTAATATTCTATTTTTGATCTATTGAGGAGCCACTTATTATAGTGCTAGTTCATATTTATTTATATGAAACTTTCCCATTCCCGTTATTGTATCTCCCAATTGGATCCTGGCTGAACCACGTAAGGCCCAGCGGGGGCAACTTGTTCCTCTAGTCACTGTGGTGAAAAATGAAATAAAAGCATTCTTTTTTTTTTTTTTTTTTTAATCTTTCGACTTACACATATCATGTTTTCCACACAGGTAGTTATTTAGACCCAAGCACTTAATAAATGAAACTGTGAGGTATTCCTTGGGTCCAAGAAAATGGTGAGAAAATAAGACAAGAGACACTAAGGGGTCCATGAGTGAAGCACGTTGGGAACCTTTGCTCCTGCATAAGTTTCTAGCTGTCTGGAGGGTCCGTCCGCTTGGCCGGCTCCTTAGGTTCCCCTTGTCCAGGAATATCTTTCCATCTGAAGGCACAGACACTGCCCCCCCCCCGCCCCCACCAGCAGAAACCCCCACACACGGCATCTTGATTTTCTTCATGATAGCAAATTATTTCTTGCTTAGGCGACAGTGGCTAGAAGCCTCCCAGGGTCCCTGGCGTAGGCTTCTCTGTCTCTCCTTATTTCTAATCTCACTAAGTCCCACAGTCAAAATGTTCACTCGACAGACCTTCTTCCTTCCATTCCTATGGCTGCTAGTCCATCCATCATCTCCAGCTGGTATAATCTAACGGGTTGCAAGCCAATTTCCCCACAACGAGCCCGGGGGGCAGACACCTCACACGTCCACAGAGGCTAGACAGACATAGAATAATCTGTGCCTGCCACCGGTCCCGGCCGCCTCGATCGCTGCACCCAGGCACACCCAGAGATACGCAGGCTGCGAGTCTACCCTCTCCCCCAGAGGGCGAAGGCCACCACTACGGATGCAGGACGCCGCCAGGGACAAAATCATGAATGTGCACCCCCCTACAAGCGGAAATGAATGATCTGAAAAGCACTCATTCAGAAACTTCGACACCTGTTTTCATTTACTGGAAATCACTGGAAACAAACATAGCGAACCACGACACCTTTGCAGCCACAAGCCGCCTTGTGGGAGGAGCTGCTGCTGCCGGTCTATTTTTCCTCCTATGTTACACCATTGCTGTTGTTTTTGAACCCCTCCCAAAACCTTGCTCGGGTCTCGATTCCTCCAGAAAGCCTGCTGATGCCCACGGTGAACCTACACTTCCAGAGCGAACTTCTATTATGCTTAACATTGATCATAGTGACGTTCGTTGTCTTCTGCCGCAGATTTGAAAGCTCTTAAAAACACACGATTATACCTTGTGGGTTTTTCTTCCCCCTCTTTTTTAAGGAGAAGAACATGTTGGACGCTTCAAGGGCACCGTGGCACCAATAAAATCATCATTGAATCCGTTCGTCATTATGGAATTATGACAACATGTAAGAATCATTTCAGTTTCCCCTCCCCTCCAAAGTACATTACGAGGAAGCGTGTCCATAAATCTCCGTGCCCTTCAAAGAAACACAGAAAGAAAATTTGCATTACATCCCAAGAGCTGACGTTGGTGATCTGCAACCATCCATAAATCTGTCAGGTTTACAAAAAAGTCCATCAGATAAAGAGCCAAGAAGAAAATAACTCTGACAGCTGCAAACCTTCTGTTTTTTATAACAAGCACAGAATGGACGCATTTCCTTTTAACATCTTCATAAACACAGAGCGATGAGCAAAGGCAAATGTCCCCGGTAGAAGCCACTGGAGTCCGGGCTTCCACAAATGGATTGTGCTTAGCTATACAGAGGCAGCCTTGCGAGCCACCCATCAACCCCCTCCCCACCCCCGCACGCGCCCTCGGAACCACTAATCAGCTGGACTGAACCCAATTCCTGTTCCCTGGATGGAATTTCCAGGGCCAGCAAGGTACCGGCGGCAGTGACCCACCTTCAAAGAGTAGCGACCTCGCCATCCTTAGAATAGGAGTTTTGTTTCCTTTAGGTGAAGAACTAACATCCGGCAAGGGGCCACCGGAATATATATACTAATAAATCCCAGATGGGAATTCCAGGCTCCTCTTTACTCAAGTCACAAATGGCTCTTGGGCGATAAACATTCTATTCACCCAGTCTCTTGGGAATGAGCTCCCTTTCAGGGGCTATTTGCATTTATAATACACTGTGTTTTCTTTCTTTCTTTCTTTCTTTCTTTCTTTCTTTCTTTCTTTCTTTCTCTCTCTCTCTCTCTCTCTCTCTCTTTCTTTCTTTCTTTCTCTCTTTCTCTCTTTCTTTCTTTCTCTTTTTAAGATTTTATTTATTTATTTGAGAGAGAGAGCACACAAGCAGGGGGAGCAGCAGAGGGAAAGGGAGAGGCAGGCTCCCTGCTGAGCAAGGAGCCCCATGTGGGACAGGGTCCTGGGATCATGACCCAAGCAGAAGGCAGCTGCTTAACCGACTGAGCCACCCGGGCGCCCCAATACGCTGTGTTTTCTAAAGCCAACTTGGGATCCATTGTTGCACAAGATATTACTTAACTTTGTCATCTGTGTGCTTAATGGATGAGATTAACCTTTGAATGTCAAAAGGCAGAACGGTGGGTGTCCCAAATATCCTGCTATCTGGGCCAGAGGAAGGAAGCAATATCCCACTTGGCCATTGCCCCAAATTCTGAACCAGCAGACTGGGTCAAAGCCAATGATGTTTATCTTTATATTCAGCTGTCTTAATACCATCAGGCATAGTTTATCAAGCACCTACTATATGCTAAGTCTTGTGCTAGGCACACTTGCAGAACCCATCTCCATCTTACCACATCTCAGCAAGGTAGTGCTTTCTAGTTCTGGACGTGTATCTGCATACATTGCCACTGAGCCTCATTAACAATCCCGTACGGAAGGACTTGGGTTATCATTGGCTCCATTTGCTTTCGACGAAGATACCGATGCTTAGAGACATTAAGGGGCTGGACCAAGATCACTTAGGACTGAGACTGGAAGGCGGGTCTTCCGACCTCATTCTGTGCTACTTTTCTTCATGCTATAGAGTCTCGGATTGAGCAGAGTACCAATAATTTTATCTCCAGACAAATACAGCATATGCTCCATCAGAAGAGGGATGTGGGGTAGTCAAGAGAGGTCAGACAGCAAAGCTGACTGGGAGGCTCTGAGCCTGGCTGACTTGGAGCAAGAGGGACATTAATAGAAGAGGGGGAAGTCCAGAGAGGAACAGGCGTGGCAAGGGGGAAGGGGAGGAGTCGGAGGTCTGAGCAGGACAGCCAGTGGGGGGATGGGCTTGAGCCCCTTCTATCCAAACTGATTCAGCCTCCAAAGGTTGGGGACCAAAGGAACGATATTCATGAGGATGTTATTTCTTTGGAAGGATTTCCAATTTGCGGGTCAAAGTTAGGGTGGCCTACTTACCCCAGGGATCGCCTTGTCATCTAAGGTAAAGAGCTGAAGTCTACTGAGCAACAAAACGACAAAGGGCTCATATCTGTAACATCCGACCTCCCTGAGGCTGAACAAACGTCAATGACAGCTGAAGTTCACTGATTCATAGCCCAGGAATCACACATTGGTAGCCTTAGGACTGAGTCCAGCCATAGAGGGTTTTCTTGGACCGGATAAATTTTTTCATCTGAACGTCAATGCCTGGGGATCGGACCTGTTCTCTCCAAGTCGGCCCCGGGTGTCATAACTTCCAACTGCTCGTAGAAAGCAGTATTTTGACATTCTCGTTTCTTACCTGGTTCTTGTAGACCTTTGAGCTTGGGACCTCTGGATTATCCAGCCTGACACGGAACACAAACAAACCACTTCTCTCCCATCAAGGTAGAGACCCAGAGACAACCGTTTGGAGCTGGGTAATTGAGCAACGAGTGCACTAAAAACCGAAAAACCACAACTATGTGCAATATCCCTTGTAATCGGACTCTTACCGAAACAGGAGACCAAAAAAACACAGTGGGGCTCGCCGGTCCCAAGATAAGCCATGTGACCACGGCTTTGAAACCACGTTTCAACAGAAACATTGGCCAGCAGCAGTCACCGTCTGATCTCACCCCGAGTCCTCGGCTCCCGCAAGACCCCTGCCATCTAGAACGTCGCAGAACACAAGCCTGGCAGCCAGCATCCAAGCCAGGCTTGGCAAAGGAAACAATCCCTCTATTCAGGGGATCCATAGTCGCCAACTAACAACACCCAAGTTGGAGCCGTTCGCATCCAGCCCTGAGCCAGTCCGGCCACTTGGTAGCTCTTGAAGACACCTGTAGCACACAATGCAGAAATCGCTGTCTCCCGTGTGTCCGTATGTCCTGGCCCAGGGGAGTTCGGCTCCCTACTCTGCACCCCACCACAGTTCCGCACGACGCCTCCCCTCACAGCCCACGCAGAGCCCCAGAACCAGAACGCAAGGGCTTGGGGGAAGCTTTGCAAGTCCTCTCGTTCAATCTCAACTCAGATTTGCTCATCAATGAGAAATCAGGCCCCGGAAGTTGATACGGCACGTCCAGAGCTCATCGTGCAAGTGTCTTAATGGGCCCGAGAACCTCCAACTCTGAGACCTCCGTTGTGGAGGCGGCCTCTCTGTGATAGAGCATCATGCCTTTAAAGGTGCCCGTGTCCTTCTGGAGCCTACCCCTGTGTCCTGGACTGGATTCCTGCGAGCCGCGGGTGCAGTCTGGCTCACTCGAGGTCATCATCAGGGTTTGGGTCAAAGCCCACCTATAATAAAGGGCTTCTTGGCCCTGCTTGGCTTTCTGTGTGTCTAGTCCCATCAGGAATGTGGCAGGAATACTAGCTAGCTGGGGACATGGCTCTGGAGTTTGGAATTCCATTCGCTACTCATGGAGGTCATGTACAAGGATAAACTCCTACCTCTTTTTTTTTTTTTCTTAAGATTTATTTATTTATTTGACACAGAGAGAGCACAAGCAGGGGGGAGTAGCAGGCAGAGGGAGAAGCAGACTCCCCTCTGAGCAAGGAGCCTGATGTGGGACTCGATCCCAGAACCCTGAGATAATGACCTGAGCCGAAGGCAGAATGAGCCACCCAAGTGCCCCCAAAGTGGTGTTTTTCTTTGTACACTGCGCCTTTTTTCTCCCCCTGGAGCCCTTGTATGTTGCCCTAGTCCCTTCCCCTGACCTTGACGGCCATTCTCCTGGAGGGATCATCTAGAGTAAACAAAATAACATCCTGTACAACTGACTGCCCTATTTTGTTTATTCGTGTGCAGTTTCAAAGTCAACATTATCCAGAGTCCAGTAATATCAATTAAAATAGATAAAATAACCAGATATGACAATTAAGCTCATGTCTATAAAACATAAGGGTATTCTTTACAGGAACAAATAGCCGTATTACATTGTTTTAAAAGAAAAATTATATTGGACTTCAGTGTTTTATGGGGACATACAATTACCATAGATGGAAGGGCTGCCTGTAATTAATTTTCTCTAGTTCTTATTCCCATTGTTCAGCGCTTACAAGACCAGGTCTATGATACTTGGGGGATGCTTTTTTTGACCTTTGAGAATTTCCCTTCCTGATCTGCAGTACTGTTGGGGTTCAAGGAGGGTATGTCTTTGTTCTCCTTGATAGCATCTGTGTCATTGTCATGGGGGTGGGAGTGGGGGCTGGGAATCCAATATGCAGGGCTCCATTCACTGTATTATTAGACCATCCTCAGTTAGCAAATAAGAAGCAACAGGGGAAAACAAACAAAAAAGAAACAACCACAGAGAAAGGAAGTCTGTTCAGCAGACAACCCTGGCCCATTCGACATCCCTCCTATCCGCCCTCCTTGGGGAGCAGTGTGCTGTTTGAGGGAAACACGGAGCCCATTCCTAGCTCTCAGGTTTACCCCGACCATTTCAACTCAGTCACGGTAATCCTAGCCCCCTTGCCGTAGAGTGACTGGTTTATTTTATTTTTTTTTAAGATTTTATTTATTTATTTGTCAGAGAGAAAGAGAGAGCACAATCAGGGGGAGCGGCAGTCAGAGGGAGAGGGAGAAGCAGGCTCCCTGCTGAGCAGGGAGCCCGATGCAGGACTCGATCCCAGGACCCTGGAATCATGACCTGAGCCAAAGGCAGATAGATGCTTAACCGACTGAGCCACCCAGGTATTCCGAGTAACTGGTTTAGACAACCCAAACCTATGTCACTCACCAACCCATTCTAGAGCCAATAAAGTGGCTTAAGACTGGGCACTGAGACATGAGAAATTCGCTGGGGGCTTCTGGAAAAGGTCACTTGCTCCTCTGATAGAGCTGCCAGAAGCCAGTTGTCTCTCTCTCCTCCTGGCCAGTGCCTTGTGCACGTGAAGTCAGAACTGCCGCAGACATTTAACCACGGGAGAAATTCCCGAGGATGAAACTCAACCACAGAGGGCAGATTAGAAAGAAAATGGGTTCCTGACATCACTGAGCGGCTAAACCCAATCTCGTTCCAGTTATGCAAGCTAATAAAAAATTCTCTTTTGTATGAGCCAATCCAAACTGGAGTTTCTCTTTCTTGCATAATAAGAGCCGTAAGTGACAGACCATTCTGGACAGTTAACGAGGAGCACGCTGGAGGACTTCTAATCTTGCCGCCGGCTTTACCACGTGCCCAGCCCCTAAAGGACAGCGGGTAAAGGAGCTCCAGAATACACAGACGACCAACACTTTCTCCCCCATTTCCTCAAGCTGGCTGCCTAACGAAGTCAGAGGACAGCCTGGAAACCCCCTCTCCTGCAGAGCCAAGTCTTGCCTGTCTGATGGCAGTGACAGCCAAGCACAGAGACCCAAGGGCGGGGATGTTGAGCAACCTCAGTGACACAGACAGGGCAGAGAGTCTGAGGCACAGGATGTGGGTCCTCCACTCCCAGCATGGCGCTGCCCCACCATCCCTGACGGAGCCTCCTGAGGGACCCGGGAGGGGAACATCCTTGCCATGAGGGGTGGCTGCCTTCCTTGCAAAAACAGCAAGACTTGAAGGCAGGAAAAAGTAAAAGCACCCCCAGGAGCGCCCACTCACCGAAAGACCCAAATGAAAGGATCCCAGGGAATTGTGCCCTCAGGCTCCAGGGACAAACAAAGAGTTGGGGCGCCTGGGTGGCTCAGTGGGTTAAAGCCTCTGCCTTGGGCTCAGGTCACGATCTCAGGGTCCTGGGATCGAGCCCCGCATTGGGCTCTCTGCTGGGCAGGGAGCCTGCTTCCCCCTCTTTCTCTGCCTGCCTCTCTAGCTACTTGTGGTCTCTCTCTCTCTGTCAAATAAATAAATAAAATCTTAAAAAAAAAAAAAAAGTTTATCTTCTGAAGGGACTATGGCTTCTGGAGGACACAAATCAGGGCTGATCCTGATAGTCTGAGGTAGTGGGATTTCAGGGCTCATTTTAAAAAAACACAAGCAAATGGACATAGGAAATTAACTTGGTTGGCAAAAAATAAAGAAAAAAAAGAGAACGTACTATATAAACAAATATATGTGCCAAATAAGATGATGTAAACCTCATATTACCTATACTGGGAGCTTTGCTTTGGAAGAAAGGGAAGGAAGGAGCAAGAGAGAGAGTCATGAGTTAGTTTTCTCCATAGGATGGGACTGTCCTGGTGCCAGGACCTCCTGTGACTCCGTCCACAGGAGTCAGGCTGTGGCCGATGGAGAGGAGACCGTGCGGGTTCTCCTTTAAACAAGCACTCCCCTGACCTTCATCACGAAGTGAGTTTAGAGGATCTGGCTCACATCCAGAGGACAACAGTCATAAGATCTAAAGAAGGTGGAAAGGGAGGGGGGACTTGAACGGGCTCACAGTAAAGAAAGAAGATGAAGAATGTTGGGCAAAACCGTCCAGGTCCAGCTGCATTTGGTGACAACCAGGGGCTCTCTCCTCACCTAGTGATCCTATTTTCAAATTCTTTTTTTTTTTTTAAGATTTTATTTATTTATTTGAGAGAGAGAGGGAGGAAGAGGAAGATAGGATCCCAAGCAGACGCCCCCCTGTCCAACACAGGGCTCGATCCCATGATCTCAGATCATGCCCTGAACCATGGATGCTTAACTGACTGAGCTACCCAGGTGCCCCTATTTTCAAAATCATTTTAAATAACTTTCACTATTCAATCTTACTACCTCTCATGACAAGAACTGATCCACCCCTGTAAGCTGTAAAAATCTTACGTTGGCTATATCCAAGTAACTGCACAATAAACGTAGGGAGCCTTCATGAGATTGTAGGTTTAGGGGTTTAACCTCTGGCAAAACCCAAAGGATCTACCTCCATACCAAAATGAAGGAAGGCGGTATTGGGCAGAGGAGTCCTCTGAGAGGAGAGGTCTGCTCCTTTCCGTGTGTGCCATGGTCATCCTGAGGGAAGGACCAGGATGAAGCATGCTGACACAAAGTTGTTGGAGGACCCCAAAGCGCCAGGCTAATTTGGGACCACTGCACTTGGAAGCCTGAGCCTCAATGGGGTCGTGCATCCCCACAGGGGCAGGCTAGGTCGGCAGGAAGAACCCTGGGTTAGAAGGCACATTCTCATCCCTGCTCGGGCCCCATGATGCTGACTAACCACAGACACCTGACCTGATTTCTTTGTCCTAAGTTTCATTTGTCAAATGATGTTATGCTAGATTGGATGGCTTCTCCTCTCATGTCAAATGTCAAATTCATTTTAACTGTCCCCATGGCCCAAGCTGATCTGGCCCCTTCCCATCTCTCTGGCTCATCTTTCCTCTGATCAGCCCCCTTGCGGTTTCAGGAACACACAAGGACCATTCCCACCTCAGGGCCTTTGTATCTGCTTGCCCTCTGCCAGGAATGCTCCTCCCCAGGATATTCACATGTTTGGCTTCCTTACACCTTTAGGAGAGACTAATATCACAATCTCGGCTAGGACACACAATTGCAAATCCTCCCTCCGCCCCCACCACCAACAGACATGGACAACAATCCTTATCCCCCATTTTAAAGATTTTATTTATTTATTTATGTGTCAGAGAGAGAGAGAGAGCACAAACAGGCAGAGTGGCAGGTAGAGGCAGAGGGAGAAGGAGGTTCCCTGCCGAGCAAGTAGCCTGATGCGGGACTCGATCCCAGGACCCTGGGATCATGACCTGAGCCGAAGGCAGCTGCTTAACCAACTGAGCCACCCGGGTGTCCCCTTATCCCCCATTTTAGACTTAAAAATTTTTTTTTCCTCCCTTGCACTTACTTAACAGAATCCCACCTATTACATTTTTTACTTCTATGTTTATTGTCCAGCTTTCCCACTAGAATGTCGGTGCTCCAAGGGCAGGGATTTCTTGATTTACTTATTTTATTTATTTTTTTCTCATGAGCAGGGCTCTCTATCTGCTCTCATCACTGGTATATCCCCAGTACCCCGAAGAGAGCCTAACAGGTAACAAGAACTCAGGAAGTTTTACTGAATGGATACAGACACTGATGGATGTAAGGGAGGATGGGTGGGGTACAGTCTTCTACAGTGTCTTCCAGCTCTGAGGTCTGCGGGGTGTGGTGCCTCTCGTGGGAGGGCTCTCCTCCACCACCACTGTCCCAGGATGGACTCCACCACCTCCAAACATCGTCTATGAGAAATGCTTTCTATTGGGATTCAGCTCTATTCTCTAGAATTAAAATTAATATCACTTGGGGGGGGGCATAGTTACATCCATCTCCTCTAATTCCTTATGTAAAATTCCTAGGGAAAAGAGAAGTGAGCTTCCCTACCGCTAAGATACCCCATTATTTAACCTGAAGTGAAGAGGTTAGCAGGTGCAGTTCCGGCCGGCTCCACTAGATGGCAACATGGTCAGCGCCCACGGGTATCCAGGCGTGAAATTTACTAGCAACACAGGCAAGAGGAGCTCCCACAAGCCTCCCCTGTCCTCCTCCACACACAGCCCTCGCCTCTTCTCCCCTGGTAGCCTGGAGATTTTCAACCACCAGTTTACAATCTGCTCTCATACGGTTCACGCTCACTCACTGATTACATCTGACTTAATCACTCCAGTCTTGGAAGCTTTAGGCAGGCTGCTTCTTTCTGCAAAAGTGCGATACTTACCGCCCTTTGAAACTCCCCGCCGCCCCCACCAAAACTCACTTCTTCCAGGAAACCTTCCCGACCACACCTGGCTCTGATCCCAACTGCATGGACGCCGTGAGCTACAGTCACAGGCATATAGCCATTTTCATATATTTGATAGAATGTGCCTAGATACATATGTAAAGAAAGCAGACAGAGAATCACACGCACAGCTCTGGGCATCTGGTGAACAAATGTACATTTACCATAAAGGATGTGCAGGTGACCACTTTCCATACAAAAAAAGAAGTCATGGCTCTAGGAAATTGCACTGGCTGCCAAGGTTCAATTAAAGGGCTAAGAAACTAGATATATTGACCTTTAGCTACGTCTTCCACTTTCTAAGCCTCTTCTGGTATTCAGCTGAAGCTCTAGAAAGTCTTTGGAGCAGACACATTCTAGAGGAACTTCAACAAATATCTGGCATAGACTTGAACAAGTGTGCAAAATCCCTCTATAACTTTAAGGGCTATTTAAATTGCTTTATTTCCATGCTCAAAAAGTTTTCCAACTTACCTCAAAAATGAAACTAAGTCTACTTGTAGAAGCTTTAACTATGGCTGAAAACAAGCCCAAGACATGTTTTAAAAGTACAAAAGCCCATATACCTGTTAAGTGAAACTGTTTATTGGCTGTGAGGGAGAACAGTATTCTGACCAGTATCTACACACCCGGAGACTAGAAATAAATATCCCCGTGTTTGCAGGTCCCTGCCCGACGCACTGGGACCCAGAGACATCTCACAGTTCACAAACACATGGGACATATAAAAAGGAGACACTTTTAGTGAAACAGCTCTCCAATCTTATCAGAGTCCCATTTCTGAAGCATTTTGACCCTTCATTTGTTTACAGAGGGAACAATCGACATGCAAACTTCAGATGCCATTTTTTTTCCACCCACAGTGTACGTACCTCCCTAAGCTTAACTCCAGGTCCCCACACTCAGTCACAGAAAAAGAAAAGCGGTGATTTGTTTGACACAACCACTTTAAAGCTGTGACCAAATGTTACTCCCTTGCAGACAGCAACACTGTGTCACTGAGTCATCAGAACGAGAGTCTGAGGGCCGTTGGAACTCACCGAGTTTCAGCATTTTCCCCCTGTCCTCGGTCAGGAGGACAGCTTCACGGTGTCTCGGTCGTCGCACGGCCAGGAGGAACGGCCACGGCAACTCTGTTGACACCGATTCTATGGTAACTGTATCGCCTTCGGGAAGAAGTCAGTCTTCCCCGAGAATAATTCCCAAGAATTTACACCATCCTTTAACAACAACAACAACAAAAATCCACCGTACGCTTCGCGAGCACACAGAAGACACCGGTTGACAAGAGTCACTGTAAAAGTTGTCTTGCTTGTTATTCTGGGAGCTGGGTTTCGTCACCTGTAGTGCAATGCATTGGGTAGCCTTTAATTGTGAATCCGGAGAGGTCCCCACTTCCACAATGGGGAGAGCCAGGTTGCTGCCCGCACTTGCCGCCTGTAAACGAGGGCTCCACAGAAACACAGGGATTACCTGTGATGGGCGAACAGGAGATGTTTTCAAAATCAAGGAGAAACAGGAAGTCTTAACGTTTAAACATGCTAGAAAAGAAGAGCCGATACTTAAAAAAAAAAAAAAAAAAAAAGCAGCTCCAATCATAGATGCTGACTGGGGAAAAAAAAAAAAAATCAAAAAAGCTCTTCATTCCTACCTGGCCAGTATAAACATGAATGTCTATTAATAGTAACTACCGCTCAGAGGTGTTCTTGTTCTCAGGAGAAGCAGAGAACAGAGTTTGGACAATGTGGTGACTGAACCATTAGTCTCTCACTTTTGAAAAGAGTATAAGGTCTTTATAAAGAATGTGACTGTATCCAGGCGTGCACAGTACACACAGGTCCTTACGGAAAGATCTATGCGCATATACAATCTAATAGTCTCTTCAGAAGCTTGCTGATTTGCCCGAGCCTTTGGCAGTCATCACCACCCACAAACCGTTCCCTTATCCATCCCCACTGGGCAAGATTCTACCAGTCCTGCAAGGCCCACTTCCAAGGGAACCGCCTCTATGAAGACCTTGAGGGTCCCAACCAGCTATGTAAGATCTCACCTTCTCCCTTTAACCCCCCTGGCACCTCCCTTGAATTTCCCAGGAAAGACTTTCTGGGTACCTATCACAGCTGTCCATGAATTATCTTTAGTGGCCTATCTGTCTTATCCCCAACTACACGGTAAGTTTCTTGACTTTATTTTTATGCTCTGTAGCAATAATACTGTCCTAAGGCTACCAGGGAGTCGGCAAAAAAAAGATACCAAGTGAAAAGCAATGGACAAAAACTCTGGAATCTACTGGTCCTGGTTCACATTCCAGTGACGCCACTGCTGAGTTACGTCGCCTCTCTGAGCAATTTTATTCTCTAGTCAAATGCGAATAACATCATCGACCTCATAGAATTGCTGTCGGGATGTGAAGGGGACCACGGGAAGCAAATTACACCTTGCCTGATGCACATGGCGGGCTCAAAGAGCAATGAGCATTATTGTCGATCTGAATTATAAACCGAACCCCTACTATGGATTCGGGGGGGAAGGCTGAAAGAGACACCAGATACACATCAATTTACAGATACGTCATCATTTCTTACGGTCTTCTGCCTACATTTTGGTGTGACTAATTCATGGTGGTTTGAAGCTTACACCTGAGAAACCATCCTTCCGCGTTCCTTATGTTATCTACCCAAATTCTCCCCGGCACCTTCGTGATCTGACAACTCCATCAGAGACCAAGGGTCACGGGAGCTGCCGAGAAACTACGTGCCTCCTCTTGGAAAGACAAGATTCTGAATCACTACGACTTTGCAAACCCTAACCCATTGTCTGGAGAGGCTAGAGCTGCACTGTGAAGGCTGGGGAGGGGAAGACTGGACGAGGGGCCTACGGCATCACAGAAAACAGCCGCCAACATGGCGGCAGGGCCCTCCCACACGCTCCAGGCCTCGTGGCCCGGTGGTTCAGATTCAGCTTTGCTATGGCAGTTTGTGCTCGGGCATGCGCCTGGCTGCCTTTTCTGGGGGGCACAGCTGAGCACCCCAACCCCCCAATCACCCGCCCCTGGCACTGCTAATGATTAGAAGCCATCTTCTGTGGTATTTCTTCACCATCCACTGGCAACCACACGACTCTGGAACACCAGATTCTCCTCGGCCGTGTGCATGTGTTCCAGGTTATCTAGACATCTCAGAGCAAGGCACTGTCACTTACACCATCTCACGGTCCCCGCACCCAGGGAAAGTGGGTGGCCATCCCAGTTTCCACAGAGACTGGCAGAGCCAACAGGACGTTGCAAGCCCTGCCCTTCCAGAACCATCTTCTGGGCGCACGCTCTCTCTGGCCTAGTTTCACTGACTGTGTATCACGTACCCCAAGAAAACTACTGCCTGACAGTTACCCACATCCTTATCGGCTGCACGGTCAACAAAATCACCACAACAATCATGAAATTTTGTGCCTGCGTGAGAAAGATACCTGCATCTGTGTACTTGATCTGATTTTATAGCCTTAGAGACAGAACTGGAGATGGCTATGAAACACCTTGACCTTCCCGCCCTGGCATTTCCAAGATGCTCCCTAGTCCCTAGAGTATGCCGCCAAGAAGAGGGGTGATCCCCTTCCCCTTTGGGTCCTCTCCAGATATCCTCTCCTCCCCCTCCTCCAGCCACCTCAACTCTTTCAGTGGCCTCCCAAAAACCCCACCAGAGCCTCCTCCTCAACCAGACTTGCTTCTGTGTGTCCCTCTGCTCTTCTTCAAGGACAAAGAAGTCATGGGCAGAGCAGGGAAGAAAGCGGGCTGAGTGGGAATCATTCCAGAAGAATCAGTGCCTGAGTTTGGCAAGGTGCTCCAGGAGATCTCAGAGATGCTGCTACAAAGACAGCAGGTGCTCAAACCCATCCTCTCTCACCAGGGAGGCTCGGCACTGGCGGAGAAGCATGTGGTTCATGCCCAGACCAGGGTGGGAAAATCCCACTGGTGTCAGGCACCCTCTCGATCCCAGGAAACATGCATGATGCTCTCCCCACATTCACTCAGTCCTCACTAAAACCCCAGGAGGGGGGCGCCGTGATTCCCAGGTTACAGGTGAGGAGCGTGAGCTCGACACACGTAAGGTGCCTGCTCAGGGCAGACGCCAGCCTAGGAACCCAGGTCTGGCTCGCCCTGAATCTGTTGGCTTTACTCTCTTCGTATCATATGCACAGAAGTGTCCTTGGTGGACCAGACAGAAAGCAAAAACAGCTCAAGCGTCTATAAAATAAAAGGAACACCTGGCAAAGCCAGGAGAGCAGTGGGTGAGACAGTGTGAGTCGGAGCCCAGGGTTGGGGGCGGGGGCAGCACTGGCATCAGAGACAGGACTGCGGGGGGCGGGGGAGTGACTTCTCAAATCTGTTCCCGTGTCTGCTGCTGTTCACAGCCTCTCCCCGAAAACAGGCTGTGCAAATAAAAAAGCATGGGGTGGCAGACCTTTCTATCACATCATACGTGTTTCTATGTTTCAAGCGTAAATTTTATATGATGCTACTCAGAGCCCCTCCCCCCCCAGAAAAGACCATCTTTCCCCTTTCTTTCTTAAAATTCACACAACCTCAGTGTTGGCAAGACCTCTGATATCCAACCTTGTTGCACAAGCAAGGAAAATGAAGCAGCCCAAGGAAGCCCAAAGTGGGCCCCAAATCACACTGCTAGCTGGTGAAACCGTGTAGCTGCAGTGAGGACCGGAACCTGGGACTCCAGAAGGAGCATTTATGTCTGTCTTCCTCAGACACAGGCTCCAAGCTCTCTTCACACCCGCACCACCAATGAAAACACCAGAGCAGCATTTACAAGGCAAAAACAAAAAAAAAACCACCGAGCATCTGCTCTAATAACTATGCTGGCACTCGAATGTGGTTTACTTTCTGCTGAACTGAATATAAATGGAATCCTGACACTTTCTACCATTCTTCCATTGCAAACCTCCCTGTGAAACCGAGCGAGGGAACACTAAACTAATTAAACTTTCCATTTGCCAAGAAAAACTTTCCAATTGCACAGTCAATTTCTCTATAAATTTCTAGAATTTCTAGTTAATATACAACATATGATATTTCCCGAGCTGAATTCCTCCACATCCCTCCCCTGCCAGATCCAATTATTCTCCTCTGTGTTTTAACCTCTCTGGCTTCCACTACCATCCTGTCCGTGGTCGCTGTGGATTCCTCTCCCGGCCTGGATGGTCATTCGTTCACCAAGTCTTGCTGCCTGCCCGCTGTGCTTCCGCTGTTCTCCTTTTCATTTGGATTCTGTCAAGCCCTTTGCTTTAGAGGTGGCACAAAGTGGTTTCTTGAAAAGACAACTTTCCAGGGAATGCCAGCAAGCAGTTCTACTGGTCCTTCCTCCTCAGAGGATAGAGAGCTTTGTCATTATGCAGGTCTTTTTTTTTAAGATTTAATTTATTTATTTGTCAGAGAGAGAGAGAGAGAGAGGAGCACAAGGGGGGGGGAGCAGCAGAAACAGAGGGAGAAGCAGACTCCGCGCTGAGCAGGGAGCCTGATGTGGGGCTCGATCCCAGGACCCTGTGATCATGACCTGACCCCAAGGCAGATGCTTAACCGACTGAGCCACCCAGGCGCCCCTGTCATTATGCAGTTTTACGCCCCCCCCCCAGTTATTTTCAAACCTAAAGTAAAAAACAAAACAAAGCAAAACAAAACAAAAAGAACCAAAAACGTAACTTTCAGAAACTTGTCCATTTAGAGAATCATCAGAAACTACAGCAGATCTCAAGTAAAGTTTCTCAGATTTTTCCCTTCAGGAAAAACACGTATCAGGTTTGACCATTTGCAGGGAGAGTGCGCTGTGTCACCCGCGTCTGGTGATGTTTGTACCCAGAGTGCTGTGCTCATGCAGCCGACACACAGCCACCTGTCCTCCACCCAATCTTCCCCAACCTCATGACTAAACAAATTGACCCCAGGGCAAGCTGACACCAACAGGCTCCTCCCCCCTGGGGAGGGGTGAGAGCCCCATCTTTAACTTCCCACTGGGCGGTCAGATGAGAAAGGGGCCATGGGAGCCCAAGCCTGCTATCCCGTGGTTTATTTCTGGCCCCCCCTGCTTCTCTCTTCCCATCACCTGAAGCCTTTCAAAGCAAGGGAGGGCACCTGACCTGGTTCCATTTCCAAAGCGCTCGGAATACAGCAGAGGAGTGGACCCAAACTAAAATCCTATGCTCCCGCCCTCTGGAAAGGCTTCTCCTCTGGAGCCCCGAATCTCACCTACCCATTAGTCATGCAGACCGGAAACCTCAGTCACTGTGGACCTCTCGCTCCCCCTACCCACCCCAAACCCTCCTGTTGCCTCACCTCTGAAATGCCCCTTCTGCCTCCCTCGTCACCCACCTCCAGCCAGGCCTCATCTTCTGGCCGGAATGGGTCCTTCCACTTAGCTGCTCTCCCAGGACATTGTCCCAAAGTACAGCTCGGTCACCTAACACCACCATCTGTGCTTCCAGATCCTCATTCACATGCCGTCCTCTGCACGGGACGTGGGGTGGCCCCCAGTCCTGGCCACCACCGCCTTCCCACTGCCCTCCCTCTGGACCTCCGCTCACCTGCACTCCCCGGCCTCTCCTGTCCCTTCCACCATCCTCAGTGACAAACCATGGCCAGTGTCCCCAGGCTCCACTCACACGAGGCCGGCAGGATGCTGGTAGCCAGAGACCAGCTCCTACTCCGGACTCCCTAGGCCGCTTGGAAGCTTTCGCCTAGCATTTGTCTCATTTTGCTCCAAGGGTCAGACGCTGCTGTCCCCGTTTCCTCCTCTGCACTCCACTGTACCTTCGCAGACGACAGGGAGCTTTCTCCATTCATCTGACAGCCTCCGCCTGTTATTTATCCAGTACCTACTGCATGCTCACTACCGACTTAGACTCGGGGAACAGAGCGCGAAGGAAAATACACGAGGTTGCCTGAGCTACGAAATTAACATTCGATGGGGGAAAGAGACGGCAGCCGACGAAACACATAAGTAATTGAAGGACAGATGGTGAGAGGTGCCAGACTGGAAATGAACAGGGAGTGGTGATGGAGCCCACTCTGGCAGAGGTGGCCTGGGGGGAGTGTGCCAAGAGCCAGAGGAAAAGCAGGCCAGGCGGCGGGAGGAACAGGTGCACCAGCCCAAGACGGGACAAGCTCAGCACGCTGCAGGGAAAGGAGCAGAAAGGGGGCCGGGGGGTAGGGGGGGCTGCATGTTGGAAGCACAGGGAAGAAGGGTGTGAGAAGCAGATGGGAGTCAGGCAGAGGCCAGAACAGATAGTGCCATATGGGACATGGTGAGAGGTTTATATGGTGAGAATGTAAAACAGGACCAATGTCTGGAAGGCAGAGGGGCAGGAAAGATCAAAACCTGAAAACTCCACATGTCCTTTGAACCACTTCCAGAAATACATCCAATGAAACAGGGACAAGTGTGGGCAGCTGTAGTCCGAGAAAGTTGTGTGGTGTTCTTATTATAATGCCGGAGCCTGAAAGCAGCCTGAGTATCCGTCTGGGGGATGGGCTAAGGGAATTATAGCACGTCCGTATCGTGGCACGTAATACAGTCTTTCAAACCGATCGCGCCAAGTAATTAATAACGTGAGAACTCTTTGCAAAGCCTACAAAGCAACAGATAAAAGAAATTTTATTAAGTACCACATAATTTTTGTAGCGAAAAACTAGAGGTGTACAGGAAAAGCCTGGAGTGATATTCCCTGAGGTTTTTTTTCTGGGCGGTGAAATTAAGGAGTACCTTCCTCCCCTCCCCCCCCATTTTTCATTCTTTCAGTTAAATGATAGTTGATAAATATACTACACAAGCATGTGATACTTTTGTGATAAACAAACAAAAAAAAAGTTTTTAAAAACCTTCGAGTAACAAGGAGGCATAGCAGGTTAGGTATCCTAGGAGATCAAAAAATAAATAGAGAGGCGGCTGATCCAAAGATGGGCCAGGGTGAGCTTCTGTCTTTTCAGGGAATCTTCAAAGCCAAACAGAAAAACAAACCATAAAAACTCCCAAGAACTTAGGGCAGGAAGTGTGTCATTCCCTTCTTGCTTATCCCTCTGACTCAGCCCTGACTGTTGGCCCTTCTAAGCCTTGTCATGAAGAGGTTACAGATAGGAGTTTGAAGAAGACGGAACCGTGGAAACCTCACCCAGGAGCTCCCAGCCCTGCGGGGGAAGTCTGAAACACAGACCCAAATCTTCCAACGGAAAAAAAAAACCCTTCCCTATTCAGCTTTAGATTCATGACAACAGAGACAGAGAAAGTCCCCAGTATGTTCCTACAGGTTAAACACGATTAAGTTCTTGTCTGTTCCTTTTCAATCAGATCGGCTGCAGATAAGACCCAAGCACGCCTGTGGTGTTCCAGGCTCCTTCCCAAACAGGTTTGAAAAGGCAATCAACAGTTCGGACAGGTCCCAGCACGTTTCAGGCACTCGGATCCTGGCTTACACATGCCCACGTTGAAAAAGCTCACTGCAGAGGCTCACGCCACAACCAATCTGCCTCCCTGCCTCCCGGGGTCATGAGGGTGGTTGGCTTCCTCTGCACTGTCTGGCCAGCCTCCCAACCTCCACCGCCATTCAAAGAGCACAGACTGCAAATGATTTGCTAGCAGATGCCATGTACTTCTCTCAGTTCCTTTTTTTTTTTTTTTTTTTTAAATAATCCCCTGGAAACTACGGAGCTGAGGGAAACCCATACACAGGACTATTCGACAAAACGGAAATTTGACTCTGGAAATCTTTCAGTTTTTAAGGCAAGGTAAATCAGAATCAGAAGATGGTGACGATTATCATTCAGAGCTACTGCCCTCCCACATTTAGTCAACAAATGTTTATTGAGGTCTTACTGGGCCCCGAGGTACCCCTGAGGATTCATGATAAACAAGGGGCCAGAGGAGGTCGTGTGCGTGTATTCGGGTGATGGCACTGGGGGTGTGGAAGGAGGGAGGCAGATACTTCCAAGAAATTCCAGCAGGTCCAGCCCGCTGAGAATAGGTTATTAAGGATCCTTCCTCTAAGTGCTGTTTAAAAGTTCAGACTTAATTAGAACTCCACTAAGGTATCTTACGCAGGGGATGACACCATCAGATGGGCATTTGATAAAGACCAATGATAGCACAGAAAGCCAGACTGCTGTGGGGGTGGGACTGGGGAGACATCCCATCCATCCTTGAAGTAATCTAGGTAAGAGGTAATGGAGATAGTTTGGTCTTGGTGGGTGGCAGTAGACAGTGATAAGCAGTGTATAGATTCTACAGCTATTTCATATTGGCAATACTGATCACAGTGGCAATGGATGGGGCATGGGGACGAGGTAGAAGGAGATGCCTTGTAGATTTCGGGACAGTCAGCTGCATAATTCACTGGGAGGAGACTGGAAGAGAGGGTAAGTTCACGTCACTTCACATTGAAATTGAGTTGCCTGTGAGACAGCAGCTGGACATTCAAGTCTAGAACCTGGACAAGAGATTGGGCTTGAAATATAAATTTGGACGTCATTGCCAGGGAGAGAATCTGGAGCCTCAGGAATGGGTAGGAAGAGAGTGGAATCAGAAGAACAGCAGAAAGTCAGACCAATGCCAACACTGAAGGGACAAAGAAGAGGGAGGGGGCTGCAAAGGAGATGAAAGGGAACAGAGAGAAAAGCAAGAAGATAACCAGGAGAGTAGATCATTAAGGAAAATGGACAGAACTTGCTATTGGATTTGCTGTGTAGCCCCGAGGGAAGGAGGAAAGGGACTCAAGAGGTCACCTAGGCTTTGAGATTGAGAGCTGTGTATCCAATATGCTGATTGAGAAGGACAAACCCGGGGGGGGGGGGGGGGAGCCGGTGTGGGGGGCCAGAAGGGGTGAGTGAAATGAAGGTGCCCATCCCTAGAGGAAGTGTAAAACGGACAACAGCATAAATGAGCGTGGCATCTAGAAATTAAATTCCATAGATTAATTGGGAGTCATTAGCTGGTATTGGGTATTGATTCCACAGGACTAGATAAAATCACCTGGACTCTCAATCCTGGCCACCCACTAGTAGAGTCAGGTAACAAAAACAAACAAACGAAACAACATTTTAACAATGGATGTTCATGGTCTTCCCTGGGGATTCTGGATTAATGAAAGAGGACCTACCCACCCTCGCAATTTTCACAGCCCAAGCCAGGTTAAGAACCATTGCCCAGAGTGTGCAGAAGAGCAAAGGACAGAGCTGGGGCCCCTCAGAAAGTAGAGAGCCTCCATAGGGGAGATTACTGATGTAGGTGGTAAAGAGGAAGCCAAGTCAAGAAGGTATTTTTAAGAAGTGGGAGGGATGGACGATGCTGAATATGGCGGGGGCTCTGAGGATGGAGAAGCAGCCATGGGATTTATTAAAAAGGAGGTCTCTGGTTTTGGAGAGTGGTGGAGTGAGAAGGGGCACCGAGAAGGGGAGACTGTATGCAGAGACAACTCTTTTGGGGTTTCCACCACACTGGAAAAGTAAGACAGGAGCCTGAAGGCTACTCTGGGTTGAGGAATTTTGCTTGTCATTTGTCTTTCAAGGCAGTGGATAAACAGGCGTGTTCTGATGCTGATGAGAGTGTTCCTAAATGGAGAAAGAAGCTGATGTTGGAGAGGAGGGGGTATAACTGCAGGAGGACTTACAGAAGCTGGAGAGAAAAAAAAAACATTAGGCAACCAGAACTCTTGAATCTGAAATGCCCCTTCAAACGCTGGTGTCCTCACTCTTCACTTTTGGGTGATGCAACAGGTCCTAAAAATTGCAGAACGGCTAGACTGGAAAGGAATTTAAAGAGCATCTGATCTAATGCTCATTCCCAGGTCCACTGCTCAAATTCCCGTGTCCTGTCCCATTCAGGGTCTTCTTGATGACCCCCATTGGAAGGGAATTCCTAGAGTTCTTCACTCCATCATCCACCCCTACCCTTCACCAACCCATGCTGCATGAACTCTTTGGACGCTCTCTGAAATGAGCTAGCATCTCTTTTCCCATAGTTCAATCCACTGGCTCTGGTTATGTGCCTTCGAGATACATAGAAGTTGTCGCTCACTCTTCCATGCGTTTCACACATTTTCAACTACAAACTCTCGTCCCACCCTTTACATCCTTTATTCCCTAAGCCAAATCAGTTCTTTTTATATACATGGGTAAACAGGTCCTCATTCTAGGAAAGATCTAGATAGGGGCTACCAATCGACCTAGTTGGTCTTCAGTATGATAAAGGTATAGACAAATATATTGAAATAAAAGTTATACCCATATATATATACGAATAACACACAATAACACTGGTTTCTAAGAAACCAAAATGGCCCCAGACTATTTGTACTTCAAGATTTGGGCTGGATCTACTTGCTCCTTAAGCACTAAAGTGATTCTCATTCTCCTATTCTGATCCCAATCCCAGAGAACAACACACTCCCCCAATACAGACAAACACACACACACCCCACATAGGGTCACTCACTCAGAGAATATGTGACCAATTATTATTGGGTAGGAGAATATGTGACCAATTATTATTAAGCACACCTGTTATGAAGCAGACTTTGTATTGGTTCTCATGACACTTGAATTTTTATTTTTATTTATTTTTTTAAAGATTTCCTTTATTTATTTGACAGAGAGAGAGACCGCAAGCGAGGCAATACAAGCAGGGGGAGTGGGAGAGGGAGAAGCAGGCCTCTCACTGAGCAGGGAGCCCAATGGGAGCTCAATTCCAGGTCCCCGGGATCATGACCTGAGCCGAAGGCAGATGCCTAACAACTGAGCCACCCAGGGGCCCCATGACACTTGAATTTGAGGGAAAAAAAAAATCTCTATACCATAAGCATGGGTTAATTTCCTACATACTTCATACAACAAAACTTCAAAGGCAGAGGAAAAGCTTGAATGTTTACATATGCAAGAGAACTTCCAAAAATGCAATTATAAATTAAGTTAAAAGCACAGCTACAAAAACCAGGCTTGGATAAGGGAGTCATTGCTAAAACTCCATGAAGAAACAGGATATGTTATTCCAACCCTGAAATTTGGAATATTCATGCCAAATATCACATGAGCTGTTACTGTTCTAGCCTTAATTTAAAACTTTCCAACCAGTAGGTGTAAAAGGAACATAGCACACAAGAGTATTGGCTTAGTGCCCTCAGGTTATACTACACTAGGCTGAACAAGTTTTATAGCTATTATACTAATTACAGCAAAATGCACATAGTGGGGCTTGAAATGTTTACTGAATGAATAAACTGCATTACACTGGAGTCACAGTTTATGCAACAGAAAAAAAAAAAAACAGGAGAAAACTGAAGAACGCTTATAACTCCAGATTCATACACACGAATTAAATTCTAGAACAAAAGCTTGATGCGGTTGATGGAGAGCATTAAAAGTACCACTTGAAATCTCTTAAAAGGAACAAATTAAAAAAAAAAAAAGAAAGAATCCTCAATCAACCACCAGCACAATAAGATCAATGAATTCAGAGCAACTTCAAGAGCCCTAACTACTCACTTTTATCAGTTTTTGGAAACACAGTTTTGGGTATATGTAATATGTTATATGCATATTCAATATTAAAATTCAGTGCCTAGGCTAAACACTTTTTTTTCAAGATTTTATTTATTTATTTTACAGAGAGAGAGAGAGAGAGCACAAGCAGGGGGAGCAGCAGAGAGAGAGGGAGAAGCAGGTTCCTCGCTAAGCAGAGAGCCTGATGTGGGGCTCCATCCCAGGACCCAGAGATCATGACCTGAGCCCAAGGCTCAATCGACTGAGCCACCCAGGCTCCCCTCAACTAAACACTGTAAACTTCCCAAGTGTATAAAACACACAAATAACTTATTTATGGCAAAGATCTTTTAACGTGTCACACTCTGGAAACTTGGATGTGTCCAGAGTAAGCCAGAGTTCATGAGATTAATGATTCAATATAATAAATACAGGTTAAAGTTAACCTGTTATAAAAGTATTCCAGAATGTCTCAAAATCAAAGAAAACTATACTGTGCTAAAATAAAAAAATGCCTTTCCTAGCCTCCTGTTTTCCAATGGGAAGGAAAGAAAAAGCCAAAGAACTCTTAACAGCACATAAAATTGTATTTTTTTATAGCCCATGCATAACCACTTTCAAATGGCTTACTCCCTTACTTTAGAAAACTTTATATTTTAAAAAAAAAAAAAGAACAAGCCACTCGCAAGCTTATTTTAAAATCATTTATTTTGGCTAATTTTTATAGGTTTAATTTTCCTAACTTTTGGTCTTCTTCCAAGCCATTCAAGAACAATCAACTTGTGGAACCACAGGAAGAGATCCTGCCCCAAAAATCAGAACCAGGAGGTGCACCAGTTACAAACACAGGCCAGGACCTCACCATCGGACCTCATCATCGGACCACCATGGCAGCAGGCGCAAAAGAGACTCAAGGGGGAGAGGCATTCACGAAGCCGTATCCCTTTCCTCATCTTGCTGGGAGGCCAAAAATGTAAACTTCTACATGCTGTGACTTCCTCACCATGGGCATATACATTGCTCTGGCATATCCTATATTTTAAGTCCGATGATTCTGGAGCATTGCTTCTCAACCTCAGTCCTCCTGACATTTGCATCCGACAATTATTCATTATGGTTGAGCTGTCCCATGCACAGTAAGATACCCACCCACTAGATCTACCCACTAGATACCAGGAACATACCCTTCCCCTAGTCGTGACAACCAAAAATATCTCCAGATATTGCCAAACATCCCCTGGGGGAGGGTGGGGGGCTGGAAAGAGGCAAATTGCCCCTGGTTACGAGCCACTGTTCTCAAGTGCTGGTTCTTACTTACACTTTGGAAGCACATGAGGAATTTCCAAAAACACCGATTGCAAGTCTCACCCTGAGAGATAGTGATTTACTTCATTTGGGCTGGGTCCTGGGCATGTGGATCTCTGAAAGCCAGGGGATGCTCCCAGGCAGCCAAGTATGAGAATCCGGGCCCTAGAGGACATCGATGACTCCAAGTAAGTCACCAAATCAATGTCATGCAACACCAAAACGCGGTCTAGTCCCCCAGATTAGAGTAGTCCTTATCTTGGTATCAGAATCGACATGGTGACAGTAAATAGAAAAAAAGCAGAGGAAACAGAAAAAGATTAGCTCTGTAGCTCTGACCTGAAAACTTCTTTTCCCTTTTGATTGGATGGGAACTAGAGCATAAAGATTTATTTGAAGCCCAGCGCTGCCTCTTGCAAAGCTCTACCGTGCGGGGGATACAGAAATCAAGCTGCAGAGGTAGGAAACTCAGAACTCTTTCTTCACAGGGTGGAAACGCCAGCTCTCCCAGGAAGACGGTTTTTTAGCATGTGCCACTAACACAGCCTTGGAGAAATGCTGAGTTCATTAAAAATAATACACAGACCATCTGTGGGCTGGGAAGAAACCCAGAGAACTCTCACGGGAACTCACTCAAGCCCTTCCTGGGTGGGTGGACGGGTGGGGGTTCATCCTCACAGCTGATGACATGACCAGCGACCTGCCTAGAGCTGAAGGCAAAGCTAGACTCCTGGGCAAAAAATATTCCACGACCGCGAACGTAGAAATTCTCCCTTCCTCGCTGTTACACTTCGGTTATCTTCTGCCAGCCTCCTCGGTCTGCTCGACAACACTGGGCCTGGTTCCAAGTTTTGCAAAGAATGGCATGCCACGGCCCCCAAGGGCACATTTCCCCCCAAGTGCCGGTCTGGCACCCGCCTCCCCATCGACCCTGTGCCAGCCTACTGGTTGTGCTAACAGATTCACTGGTGTTTCTTTAATTAGGAAAAAAAAAAGAAAGAAAGAAAAAACAAGTAGACACACACATGCAAACACAAAGGACACGGATTCTTCTCCCAGTTCAGGAATAGTAAGCATCTGTGAACGTGACTGTTTACTCCGCGTACAGTACTTTGCTAAGCGCCGAGCACGCAGTAGCTTACGGACTCCCACCAGTGCCCTAAAAGGAGATGCTGTTACTGTCCCTATTTGATAGACAAGGACAAGATTGTCCTTCCTAGCCTCCTCTGTGGCTTCGGCAGTGTAAGAAACTCAGCCAAGGCAAAATCAGGACCCATTTCTAGCGGACACCAAAGAGTACGGGCTCTTCCCACCGTACAATGCTGCCTCTCCTGGTTCTCCAAAAAGAACCCAAATCAGTGATTGAACTCCACCAACTGTGAATGTTTCAAGCTGTCACTGATTTGGGTTAGAAACACTAGGTCGGGAGAAGATTTTCTAACTATAGAGAAGAGGCATAACATCCAAAGTTTGTCCCAGACTCCATCCACGAGACCACAGGGCACCCCGTGTGGGTCTCCTGTTCTTGACTTCGGTGAACTTGGCGTTCTGCTTTGACCCTTCATGCTCACCAAGCTTTACTGATTCTTCCTTCAAGCATCCCCCTCGTGCCCTATTTTCCCTGCGAGGACTCTCATTTCTCACTCCTGGGTTGGCAAGTGCCTC
>CM052895.1:8823672-8850771 GCA_028534135.1 Potos flavus | reverse complement strand
TTCACAGGTACAAGACTGCCAGAGTCTCAGCAGGATGGGGGAGAATGCTGTCATCTGCACCAAAGCTAACATTTCCTGACTCAAGGGTGCCTGTGAGCTCCGCCACCTTCACTTAATAATGTTCTTTTTGTATCTATTCTCAGCTGGGCAAGAAGCACAAAATACCACATGTTGAGCCCTAAGACGTTTCCTCTTCTGTAAGTTAGAGGTGGGGGCTGGAATCTGCTTCTAAATTCTGTATCTCCAAGTGACATGGCAGCACCGTTTGTCAAGCTGCTCGATTTTTCCTTGAAATAAGGCTCTTTACGAAAAGAAGTCTTGCTTCCAAATTACAGGTGCAGATTCTAAAGGAGAGTAGTCGCTGCTGATAAAAAGAGGGCATCTGAAAAACTCTGGCTGGTTTCCAAAACTGCTTCAACGGGGAAAGAATAAAACTCTATTCTCATCATCAAACCGGAGTAAGAATCATTTCCAAAGAAGTCTTGAAGGGCATCTACACATACACTTAACCACATCGTATTTCGTCAGTTCCAAAATGCCATTGATTGCAAGATACACAATTTACTATTATCACTATTATTATACACCATCCTCTCTACAAAGGACCCTGGCAGAAGCTATTCATCTGTGTGTGGGTTTCCGTTCTAACACCAAAAACATAAGGAGCTACTCAAAAAGTCTTATAAAAGTTGCACCAAAAAAAAAAAAAAAAAGGTATTGTGTGCACACCTTTTGATCTCACAATTCTACTTCCAGAAATATACCTTATATATATAACTGCGTGTATACACACATACAAGGACGTTTGCTGCAGGATGCCACGGAATATGGAAACTTCTAAGTATTATGAATGTTCAAGAATAAGGAAATTCTTAAACAAATCATGATACATTCATAAATTTGGAATACAGGATATGTAATGTATTTGGATATAGATTTGGAATATGAAATACCACTCAGTAAAAAAAAAAAAGTGAGTCTCGGAAGAGTAACTGCCTTTCTTTTATGAAGAGTAAAATGCACATTTGTTCACATCTCAACATCTGTGAAATTAGAGTATATTATACAGTCAAATGGCCCCTGAGAGCCCCTGAAATACGGTGCTGTGATCCCACATGTATACACATATATACAGAGACACTTTCTGGAAAGCTACTTGTAACTCTAAAGTAAGGGGAAGAGAAAGATGTTTTATTTTACTTTACCTTATATTCCTTAAGCTTTCATTAAACATATTATTTCCCAATAAAAACGTAACAAACCAAGTGTTAAGTAGTTTCAGGCTTCTTCTTTTTTTTTTTAAGATTTTATTTATTTCTTTGACAGAGAGAGAGAGACAGCAAGAGCAGGAACACAGGCAGGGGGAGTGGGAGAGGGAGAGCAGGCTTCCCGGCAGGCCCGGTGCGAGGCTCGATCCCATGACCCTGGGATCATGCTCTGAGAGGAAGGCAGATGCTTAACCATCTGAGCCACCCAGGCGCCCCTAGTTTCAGGGTTCTAAAAGGTAGTTGCTTGGAAAACCACCTTCAGGCTATCTCTTCTGGGGAAACCACGCCCATGGGACTTTTTATTTTGTAAAAAATGAAAAGCAAAGGACCAAAGAAAGGGGACCTTCACTAAAAGGGATTCTGAGCACCTAGTAGAGTTTTGCTGCTTCTCTGTTTCCTGATCATTCAGTAAGTCTTGCCAAAAGCTATCGCCTGGTGTCTATGCTGGGGGTAGAGAGGGTTGGAGATTCAGAGGGAGCCCTGTCTTCTGGGAGGATGGCTCAGCAAAGCAGAGTAAACGTTCTACTCAGAGAGAGGGGGAGAGGGAGATAGTATCTGGCCAAGGCCAAGTATACCCAACAGAGGTTGGCAACCAGAAGGACAGGGTCACGACCTGAGCACAGGTAGTCTGGGGCCCTGATGAACCCCCAGAGGGTGAAGACCTTAGGCCAGTTTCCCACCTGTGGTCCTCCATCCTTAGCCTCACCAAGGGAGGCTGGTGAAAATGCAGCTTCCCCTGACCTACCCAGGACTGGGGCAGAGTAATTCCCACAAACCATCCAACAGTGGCCTGTGCTCTCGTGATCTGAATATTTGTATTCGTGACCCAAGGTGGGCAACCTTTATAATTCGTGAAAAGTAGATCTGAGGCAGCAGAGTTTCACAAATTTCGTTCCGAATGACTTTTAAAACTACAAGTGATACTACCCCTCGAATAGGAAGGACCTAGATCTTAGGAAACACACCTCCTCCAACAAATTTGGTTAAGAAAAATGGTCTCTTAAAAAAATCTGTTGCTTTTTTTTTTTTTTTTAAGATTTTATTTATTTATTTGAGACAGAGAGAGAGAGCAGGAGCAGAGAGGAGGGGCAGCAGGAGAGGAGAAGCAGACTCCCCACTGAGCACGGTGGACCATTTAGGCTCAATCCCAGGACCCAGAGATCATGACCTGAGCTGAAAGCAGATGCTTAACCCATTGAGCCACACAGGCGCCCTAAAAAATCAGTTCCTTAAAAAAAAAAAAAAAAAAAAAATCAGTTCCTTTTTAAGAGGAGGAGCTCCTAATATGAGTATGAAAAAGATGCTTTAAATACCCTATATTTTCTCAGACCTCCCATTATCTTCTGCAGATCAGCTTATTAAGATTCTGCTCAGAGGGTGAGCCCATAACTGGGAGCTCAGCATTCCAGAACTTACACTTCAAAAGGCTCTTCCTCCGTGTTTCAGCTGAAGTCTGAAGATTTAAGTTACCTCACTCCCTCTAAGTAATGTGCTATTATTTTCTCCATCCACCATGATGGAAGGCATAGCTCATCGGCTTACCTGCAAATGATTTAATTATATGTCCTCCCCCAAAGATAATTTCCCCCTCACCCTTCCTCAAGACTTGTCTGTTCTGCTGCAATGCGGTTTTCCAGCCCAGGGTTAGAATTTAGGAAAATGAATCATTTACGTTCAATCGTATTAAACAGAGATGTGGTGATTGGCTTCCTGATGCATCTAAGAGAGAGAAACCTGTGTTGCCAGATTTAACCAGAAGATGACTGAAAACAATCTCTAGAAGGATACTGTCAGTTTTTTGAAAAGAAATCATTCCCTGAAAAAAAAAAAAAGAAAAACTAAACAAAACCAGGGGTAGTTATGCTAATTTCATCTGATAGAAGGGAGTTCATGTAATCGTGGTCCTTGATTTCACAACATTCCTAATGAGACAAGAATGATGATGTCCATACGTGGTATTCGGTATGTATTCTGAAAGCCTTAAGGACTTTGCTATGAGTTGCAGCAGGGAAAGGGTTCAGGTTCCCCTGTGGGTCAAGGTCATCACTTCCTTCTGCGGCAGTCAACATTCTACACCCTCTCCCACCCCGCACACACACAAGCCCTTCTCTCTTGAGAGTTCCATCTGTCAAGACAATAAGAAGACAATAAAGATTTTTCTTATTAATCAAGGGAAGACTGGTAGGGGTCACACCAAAACATGCCAATCACCTATGAGGAGGCAGTCAAGTTAAAGAGAAGTTTATTTTTATTTATTTATTTACTTTTTTATTTGAGAACGAGAGATAGTGGAAGAGAGCAGGAGCCCACGAGCCAGGGATGGGGCATAGAGAGAGAAGCAGACCCCCCGATGAGTGGGGACCCCATTGTGGGCCTTGATCCCACGACTCTGAGATCACGTCCCGAGCTGAAGGCAGACACTTAATGGACTGAGCCCCTAAAGAGAATTTTAAACGCCAGTCTGGTATATCCCTTGTTTCGCACCATCCCGGCTCTACAAGTTCACAGTGCAACATTGCACTCACTCGTTCATTCCTTCCTATAAACATGGTGCGCCCAGTGGGCACCCTAAAGAGGGACGCAGCCCCTGCAGACACAGGCAGTGGGTGCAGTGGTCAACGCTGTGGAACCAGCGTGCCTGGGAGCAAATCCTCCTTGTACCAGCGGGTAGCAGCAAGACTTTGGTTAAGTTGAATAGCATCTCGTGGACCCAGTGTACTCACTCAACTTTAAGATCCAGAAAACCACAGTTTCTTTTTTTTTTAAAGATTTTACTTATTTATTTGACAGAGAGAGAGATCACAAGTAGGCAGAGAGGCAGGCGGAGAGAGAGGGGGAAGCAGGCTCCCTGCTGAGCAGAGAGCCCAATGTAGAGCTCGATCCCAGGACCCTGAGATCATGACCTGAGCTGAAGGCAGAGGCTTAACCCACTGAGCCACCCAGGCACCCCAAAAACCATATTTTCTAACGTAAAGGGTTCCTCTGGGGATTAAATGAGTTACTACAAATAAACCCCTTAGAAAAGCATCCAGGGATGCCTGGGTGGCTCAGTCGGTTAGGCGTCTGCCTTCGGCTCAGGTCGTGATCCTGGGGTCTTGGGATTGGGTCCCGTGTCGGACTCCTTGCTCGGTGGGGAGCCTGCTTCTCCCTCTGCCTGCTGCTCCCCCTGTTCATGCTCTCTCTCCTTTTCTCTCTCTCTCTGATAAATAAATAAATCTTTAAAAAAAAAAAGCATCTAGTGTTTAGTAACTGCTCAATAAATGCTAGCGACAGACAGTTCCTGTCTTAGGATGGTTTGACGCTTTTTCAGCTTTACGATGGTGCTAAAGTGATATGCAGTCAGTACAAACCGTCCTTCGAATTTTGAATTTTGATCTTTTCCCGGAATAGCGTTATAAGTACGATACTCTCTTGAGATGCTGGATGGCAGCAGGGAGCCCCAGCTCCCAGGGTAAACAGGGTAAACAGGGTAAACAACCCATACACTCTCAACCATTCCAGTCTTCACTTTCAGAACAGTAATCGATAAATTACATGAGATCTTCAACACTTAATGATAAAAGGCTTTGTGTCAGAGGACATTACCCAACTGGGGACTGATTTCAGTATAAGTATTCTGAGCACAAACTAGGATGTTCGGTAGCTTAGGTTTATTAGATGTATTTTCGACATTAGGGTATTTTTAACTGACGATGGGTTCGCGAGGATGTAACCCGGTGAGGTAGAACAAGAATTGTCTGTATTATGACTGTTAGTGGGGAAGGCAGGCCAGGAGTCCCACATTTACAGGAGGGGAGTAAGTTCGTGATAGAGACCCCGGGGAAAACTGGAAGAACAGCATCTCATTTATTTGGGGGCACCAGGGATTTATAGGGGAGGGGGGCCGACTTGGAAGCATCTCAAAGCTTGGGTCCAGAGGAATCAGCCAAATGAAGGTCAGGCAATCCAAGCAGAAGAAACACTATGTGTAAAAGTTTAGATTCATTTAACCGTAAGAAATAGTTCAGAGAGGCTGAAGCACAGAGTGCCTTTGGAAGAGGGGAAGGAAATGAGGCTGGGAAGTTGGACTAGACCCAGATCATCAGACCTTTATTATGTTAGGTAAAGGAGTTTGAACTCGATCCTAAAAACACTTTTGAGAATTTCAAGCGGGGCAATGACAGAATGGGATTTGTCTCTTAGAAAAATCCTTGAGCCCTCAGGAGAAGAGCCGGGGAGGGCAGTTTTTCTAATTAGAGAGAAGAAAAAAGTTGAGAAAATCTCCATTCAAACTGCTTGAAATGTTGACACTTATCTGGTAAATCTACTTAGGTGAAATATTTCACCCCCTCCCAATGGGGGGAGGGGAAACTATTGCACAAGGTGCCAGAAACTAATTGTGCCTGTTTTATATTTACTTGTTACTATCGGATTCACTTAAACAGTGTGACCGGTAAGAACTTGCAGAAAGGATGATCATCTCATGAATGCATGTGCCCCTTTGGAGGGAGGTTCGCCCTTTCTCCCCATCAGTTCCTGTTGCTGCCCATGATTACTCTTTTTCCTTAGCACATGCCCTGGGAAACTGCTACTTAAACTCAACTTGTTTTTCCTCTCTGTTTTTGTTGTCCAAAGCAAGCATTGAACCTTTCTGATTTCATGCTGTTATCTATTGCTTTGGATTTACTTTACTCACTTGCACCCACAAGATGGCGGAAGAGAAAGTACTGTCTCCGAGGGATCTGGGATTCAAGTCAAGATCCACAGTTGATCCACAAGAGGCACAGGTAGATCTAACTGAGCCCAGTCCAGAGCACACAGCTGGGCTCACACTGTACACCTCAGGAGAGAGCAGAGGCAGAAAAAAAGGAGCTGAACTGTTTTCTGCATAATACACTACCAGTAGCAAAACATTAACTGGAACCCAATCCGCAGGCTTCTGAACTCCAAGCATTTTCTATCAGACAACATACACTTTAAACAAAACACAACGCTCATTAAAGTGTGCATATTTTTCATGACCTCACTGGCATGGGTAATAGAAAACTGAGAAGTTATCTCTAACTGAGTTGGAATGTTTATTCTGGCTGCAGAGCTATTCCCCTAAAGGAATCTGCCAGGAAACCAGACCCTGGTTCCCCAATTTCCTAGTTTGTGCTCCACAGTGCAGGAGGAGTCTTTCTCAGAGAAGAGAAGCAGAGGAGACAAGTGGGGCTTTTCAAGCAGATTTCTAAAACTATATAATAAAATCGAATTAATAAAGACAGAAATTATAGTCTCTAATGACTCAAAACATAACAATCTACAGGATCAGCTCTCCATCTAGAATTTGAAATCCCAATTAGGAGCTATCTCTCCACACTCATGCCAAATCAGGGCAGGGAGAAAGTCCAGGAATATTTTCACTTTTCTTCTTCTCTCCTCAGTGTATGACAGGAGACTTGCTTGGCTTTGCAATCCTGGGTTTTCATTTTTGTGGGTGAACGCTCTTAGATCATACACTTGTTAAGTGCTAATTAAGAATGGAAATGAATGCAAGGATCCAGCTAACCTCAATGAAAAAATGACAGTCAGATGAGGAACACCCTGCAGGTGAGCTCATAAAATGCCCCATAGGGGCATCTGGGCGGCGCAGTCGGTTAAGCATTAGGCTCTTGATTTCAGCTCAGGTTATGATCTCAGAGTCCTGAGATAGAGCCCAGAGGCAGCTCCAGGCTCAGCGGGGAGTCTGCTTAAGATTCTCTCTCCTTCTCCTTCTGCCCCTCCTCCTTCTCTCTAAAAAAAACACAAAACACACAATGGGAATAAGTCGTGAAGGAACGTCAGATGCTGATCCACTCTAGAAATTATCTTCTCTAATAAAGGGATGTGCATATTACCGGATTATCTCTGGAATATAAGCCTTTGAGGCTGTGACCCCTGAAAGCACGGGGATCTCTAGTGCATAAGATGCTAGTAAACAGTTGCAGGAAAGCTACACCTCAGAACCAAATGACCTGGACATACAGGTGGTTTGAAGGTCAAGTTCAACGCACTGGCCAGTCTGACCCCAAATAGGTCACCAAATTTGGCCCTCTGATTCCAGATATCTAGAGAGTGAATAGTCAACCCTTCCTTTCTCTTATTTGCTAAGATGAGGACTGAAACCTCTGAAATGGCAAACCATTTCAGGGTTTGACAGGATCTTAGCAATTATGTAATTGAAGTGTTGTCTTCTTTCCGGAGGACAAACTGGAAAATTCCTAGTACATCTATCCTTTTCCGGTTCCTGGATTCGCATTTTCCTCCACCTTCCCCAACACAGAACAGTTAGATGTGACACTGGACTGGGGAAAGGGCACATCGGGAAAATCCTTGGTATCTTGGCTACTATTTGGAATATATTTCACCCTAAGAGAAATAGGACTACACTTCCAGTACATTATGAGTATGTGGCTTAATACTTCCAGATTATTTCCAATTCTTTTCCATATAAAAGTGATTTGTTAAAAATCTTTAAAAATCATAAATGTCAGGGTGCCTAGGTGGCTCAGTTGGTTAAGCGTCTGCCTTCGGCTCAGGTTATGATCTCAGGGTCCTGGGATCAAATCCCACATCAGGCTCCCTGCTCAGCGGGGAGTCTGCTTCTCTCTCTCCCTCTGTCCCTCCCCCCATTCATATGCTCTCTCACTCTCTCTCTCCCAAATAAATAAAGTCTTTAAAAAAAAAAAAATGAAATGGAATGTTGCTTCCAGGTTGCAGGCATAGAAAAATCCAGCTATCAGAACTTTTACAAACAACGTAGTTTTAGGTCTACTTCTCTAAGATTGAGACTTCCCCTGAACTAAAGTTTACTTTAATTTTATCCTTTCCAAAATGTATCACACTTACTAAAACAGAATATGCCTACGCAAATTTAACCTTCTTCCTGATGATGTGATCACCGTGGTTTTCTCAAGTGCTTGCTCAGGTATTGGGAAAAGCTAACACAGCTAACACATTAAAAGTGACTTGATATTCTGTGGATTTGGTGTCAGTGGGGGTTGAATCATATCCCAAGAGTGTCTAGAACATTCCCCACTGTAAAATGTAAAACATACGCTGTAAGTGTTATCTGACCACCACACAGTAACAGGCTTGTGATTGCCTTTTTTGCTTTATCCTTAGGTTTTTTAAACTCTTTTATTACGTAAAGTTTCAAACACATGCAAAAGTAGAAAGAAGAGTATAAGGAGCCTCATTGCCCCTCAGCCACCTTTGACAATAATCAACATATTGCCAATCTTGTTTCCCTTCTACCTCTCCCCCCACCCCCCCCCCCCGGCCTACCCCTTGTTGGTCACTTTGTCCTTTGTACAGCTTTATTGGGGTATAATTTACAAGCATACAATAGAAGCGCATACAATTGTAATTGTACAATGCCATGATTTTGGTAAACTTAGAAAGTAGTACAACCATCACTACGAGCCAGTTTTAGAACATTTCATCATCCCCAAAGTGCCTCTTTGCAGTTAATTTCCATTCTCATCTCAGCTCCAGGCAACTAGTAATCTACTTCCTGTCGTCATACATTTGTCTTTTCTGGACAGTGCTTTAATTAAAGGGAACCATACAATACATAGTCTTGCGTCTGGTTTCTTCCACTTAGTGTAGTGTTTTTGATGGTCACCCGCTCTGTAGCTGATAAAGCGCATTCTTCTTTTTTCTTGCTGAATAGTATTCCCTGCATAAATGCCTAACAGTTTGTTATCTGTTCACCAACAGGTGGCTCTTTAGGCTGTCCTCCAGTCTGGGGCTTTTATGCAGAATACGTCTACGCATATTTGCATGGAAGAGTTGGCGTGGACATATGTTTTCGGTTCTCTTAGGTAGACACGTCAGAGTAGATCCGCTGGGGTTTTTAGTGCCTTGCTTACCCAGGAGAATCACAACATATCGGAGGTTGGACTTTAAGCATTGTATGTTCCAACCTCTTTTTAAGATTTTACTTATTTGCCAGAGAGAGAGAGAGATAGAGAGAGAGAGAGCAAGCACGAGTAGGGGGAGGGGCAGAGGGAAAGGGAGAAGCAGACTCTGCCAAGCAAGGAGCTCGATGTGGGACTCCATCCCAGGACCCTGGGATCATGACCTGAGCCGAAGGCAGACGCTTAACCAACTGAGCCACCCAGGTGCTCCTTCTCCAACCTTTTTTTTTTTTTTTTAAACAAACAAGGAAAGGGAAGTCCAAAAATATTGATTTGTTTACATTCACAGATCACTGGTGACAGAGACAGGATTCAAAACCAGAACTTCCCATTCTTTCTTTTTTCTTCTTTTTTCAGCAGTTTCATTGTTCGTCCCGGAAACAGCCCTCCAGCCCACTCAGGACTGGCTGCTTTGTTCTAGATCTGCCCTGGAGGGACGTCCCAGCTTCGTTCTCATGCAAATCCTCTTCACTCCCTGCCCACTCTGACACCTCCTCTCCCACCCTGAGGCCCTGGGCCTCTCCTCTGTGGAACCCAGGAACCCTCATTTCTGGGTCTTCCTGAGACTCTGTAGGCACATGGGTTGATTGGGGCCCGCTCACTTCCCACTCCCACAGACATTCTCTGCTTGACCCCTTTTTCTCTGCAAACTCATTTGCTGCCACTTCGTCTGCTTTCTCTCTTCAAGTCCTGGGTGGTTCAAGGTTACAGAGGTCTGTTTTTGACAAGAGTCTGCATTCCTGTGTTTTTGCTTCTTGCGTTGTTTGATGGAGATTTTCAAGAGAACACTGTCTTGGCTAGCTTGAAACCAGACCTCTCCTGCTTTCATGGGACTAGGGTGCAATCCTGACTTGCTCAATGAAAATACATGGACAATAATCATTTCATTCAAACTGAGGAAGGAGGGAGGGAGACAAAACCCAGCCCCAAATTCTGAACGAGAGCTTTATTCCCTAAACATCTTCTATGTGTATGAATGAGCCTGCCCTTCACTATTGAAAGAGACAAGCCGCCCATCTTTCGCTCTGTCGCTGGTTATTACTTCCCTTGACTCAGTGAGGCAAACTAAGAACTCTCTTTGAAGCTGAAAATAAACCATGGTTTTTAAAAATAAAACTATTATTCCAAGTTTCCTCTATTTTGGCAAATGCCAAGCACACAAAACTGGTTTGGAACACTTTTTTTCCAGCTTACATAAATTAAATCCACCGCAAACGGCTCGCTCTTTTGAAAAAGGTTTCACTGTAAATCATGCGCCGCAGGCGGGAAGCAGGGGTTTGTAGGCACACGTGGTAATGGCTTGCTATTATCCAACCAGTGAGCAAATATTTATTGGGTGCCCAGTGCACTAGGCACAGCAGGGGAAACAGAAATGGATAAAGATATGGCCCTTATGGCCCTTGTAATCTACTTATGATAAGGCAGAAACATGAAAACCTAACAGTCCCAGGTAGGATGGGATCAAGGGCCACAGGCGGAGAAGTGCTGCAGAATTTTCGAAATTAGAGGGGTGCCAAGCTGGATGGTACAAAGGGGCCAAAGGAAGGAAGGGCATGGAAAACCTAAAGCTCACACACAGATTAAAGCCCAAATAGACTGACTCATCCCTGATAATCAAAGAAAGTCCAAACTCCCTGGCCTGGCCTTCGAGACCTCACAGCTCCTTGACCTTGTCAGGCTTTGCTCTGGCAAATGCTCCTCGAACACACGGATGCCCGTCTCTTCCCGACCTTCTTTGCTCTTGATGCCCCAGCCTTCTCAACACTCTCTCCCAGGACCCCAGCTACTGAAAATCTGCCCCGTTTCACAGCCCGCCTCCTCCTGGAGGCGCCCCAACACTGACTTATCATTACTACCCAAGAGCTCTGCCTCTTGGGAGAGCCAGTCCCCAAGACGGCCTGCAATGCTTCCTACTTCCCAGCGTCCCCGCCCTGCTGCACCCTCCACCCAGGATGGATGGCTGTGTAACCATCCTGTGTAACCAGTAAGATACTGTGCGGCTGCTGACGGTCAAGATTTGACCTTGAAAGATGGGAGAAGCTTCCACTTTGACATGCGGAAAGCCATTCACCGCGTCCTGAGGACACGGCGAGGAGGCCTCCGGTTCACTGCCAGCACAGACTTGTAGCTGTGCAAGTGAACCACCTTGGAATTAGATGCTTAGGAGAAAACGTGCGTGTGTGCACACACAGAAAAAAGAAAAAAAAAAAAAAAAGGAAAAATCTTCAGATGTCTGCAAACGTGGCCAATTTGCTGACTCCCCAGAGAACCCAAGTCAGAATCCCCCAGCTAAGTTGCTCCCAGATTCCAGGCACTTACGTAATAATAGATGCTTATTGTTGTTTTTAGCTGCCAAGCTTTAGGGCAATTTGTTACGCAGCAGATAACTGATAGACCTCTTTGATGTGGTCTCCATCACATTCCAATTATTTGTATCCTAACCTTTTTCTTAGAACTAGATGAACGTTTTCCAGAGGGCAGGGTCCTCCTTTGTTGTTGTTCAATTCTCTGCTATCTTGAGTAAATTGCTCAGTCAACATTAGTTGATTGACTGCATGATAAGAACAGAAAAAGAAAACAAAACCCTTGGTGAAGTTGTGCCTTGGGTTGACTTCAGAGAGGCTTTGGATAGTTTTGTAATGTTTTAATTTTCTTTCTTTTCTTTTCTTTTCTTTTTTTTCTTTCTTCCCTTCCTTCCTTCCTTCCTTCCTTCCTTCCTTTCTCCCCCCCTCCCTCCCTCCCTCCCTCCCTCTCTCTCTCTCTCTCTCTCTTTCTCTCTTTCTTTCTTTCTTTCTTTCTTCGATTTGGTCTTATGGAAGGAGTAACAGTTGTAGGCTGGACTCTGGTCCCAGCCCTCCGTTTTAAGAAATCCTGCCAGGAACACAGAGCGACCTTGTCTTACCTCGCCCCCAGGACTTGCCTCCCACCCAGATCTCCCTAACTTATCTCAGGGCAAGAGTGGCAAGAGTGGCTTTACCATGTCACAGGTGATAGATGGGCCAGAGTCAGAGAAGGTAATGAGGGGAGGAGGCCGGCAATAATAAACAGCAACCAGGTTAAAAGGTTTGCTGTCGGCCCTGTCCAAACAGCCCGAACCTGGCAGAACCCCCCCATCGCAGGCACCCTGGCCCTGGTCCCAGGAACTGAAGCTACTTCATAGACTTCTAATTGAGAAGATTTCTTCTGAATCCGCCAGTATTTTAAAGAGGATTCCAGCCAAGTGTAGGTCTTCTCCTGAATTCAGGAACAAGTTAGGATCTAACAGAGTCCTTCTCCTAAGGACTGTCTCCTTGGGACTCACTGTAGCTGGTCTGGGTGGCTAGCAAGACTAAACACCTCTCCATAAATTAAAACAGAAACAAAACAGGAACAATCTTTTGAGGGTCCTTTTATAGGCCAAGCCATGGGAGCCACACCGAGAGGCAGTCACCCCTCTGGGAAACACAAAGAAATCTGATCATCATCCCTGTGCTAAGTTGTAAGAGTTGATATACAGTAAGTACAAAAAATCAAGATAATTATAAAGTATACCAATCCTGATGGGTAAGCCGACCAGGCAGGCAAATTTACCTTCATCGTCCTTTGTATTAGTGACTACGAATGATGATAGAAATCGCAAAAATAATTAAGAGCCCCCATATAGAAAAACTACATCATCATGTTAGGAGACAGTTGGTTACCATCGTAAAAAGGAGTCCATGTGGCTTTAAGTCAACAAAGGGAGTACAAATCTAGTCGAGTTAGCCTAAGGCCAGAGCAAGATTAGTTCCAACAAGGAATGTATAGTGCTAGTCAGGATTCTGTGTAGTTAATTTTAAAATCCCCACTCTCTCTTTAGAGACTATATGCACAGACCTCAAAGAGATTCTGGTAGTTAGCCCTAATGATTTCCTTATGTACAACACACCTCATTGCCTACAGGCACCAGCCAGATTAGTTTCTTCTGAAAAAGGAGGCTAGAGATTGATTCTTCTATGTAAAATTATTCCATCCTATTAGTGCTGGAGCCCTGAAATTCATTAGCAAACGACTTGGGGCTGATAAGGGAAGGCTGCCTTCCAGCTGTTCCCAACAGGCCTTTGTAAATATTAAAAAGGCATTGCTTGGGAAAAACCCAGTCTAATCTCTTAAAGATGTGTATTTACTGAAAAAAATGTTTTAAAGCGGCTCACGATCTTAATCTCATTTACTGGGCTGCGAACTTCAATCAAATCGCGGGTTCCCATTTGTGCTCTAGTACATCTCAGCAATATCAGAATGAGATCGCGTCTTTTAAAAGAATATACAAGGCTGACATTCCTTCCCCCCCGGCCACAGCTCTGTTCTACAGGTCCCATTCCTTGCTGGAGAAAGGCAACAATGAACTGAATGCCAACGGTTTCATGAAGAACCGGAATCAGATGTCCATAAAGACACGGGAAAATGTGTAGGAAATAATGTTAAGAGAAAATAAGAATATTAAACTGCGTATGCCCTATGGTCTCCGCTCTAATATGGATTATAATATAGATCCATGTAACTGTGGGTAAGAATGGAAAGAAACAGGAAAATGAAGCAGCAGTTTTCTCCCACACATCTACAGCCTTACTGCCTAGTTGCTTTCTAAATTTCCTTTACCTCTGCTGGGAGTTGTCCTAATAGTAGGTGTAGTTTGTTTACTTTTTTAAAATTATCAGGATAAGATCTCACCTAATCAGATGAGCACTTATGAGCCAGTTACTCACCTAAAGGGTGGCAATTGCCGGGACCACCCTAGATAAATGTCTGCCTGTCTCTTCCCGAACATTCTTCAGGGACAGCAGCTCTACAAGTTCCAAGTTTAATCCCTGCCAGGGGAAAGAAACTCTGTCTACCCTGCTAATAATAGTGCATTTCAAGGAAATGTCCTTTTTTTTTTTTTTAGCTTCGAACTAAAATAATCCTTTAAATGAAAGTAAAATAATACTTGGGCAAATCATAAAAATGAAGTCACTCATTAACACATACTTACTGAGAATGTGGGAACAAAGGGGAGGTCTAGAAATGAACAAGACTTAGTCACTGTGCTCAGGAAGGCTATCTAGCAATGCTTAGACAGCTGTAAACTAAGGAAGATGTCATCGGTGATATAATCATTATAAAGACAGGGAGACGAGAATGAGCTATTCTGAAGAGGAAGAGAAGACATCTGGCCTTTTTTTTGTTTTTTTTTTTTTTTGTTTTTTTTTTTCCTGGTAAAGCAGAGAACCAGGAAGGATGGCGTGGAGACCACATCTGAACTGAATCGCAAAGGATAGTCTAATTCTGTCCAGGAAGGAGAAGTGTTGGACCTTAAAGACTAGAGAGACATAGCCAGCAAAGACAATAGCAGGGAGGAATGGGGTGTGTTCTGGGACAATGCAGTTTAGGAAAAATGGGGGTCAGACCCGGCCTTGAACGTGGGGGGAAGGGTGGGGCAAGTGAGCAAATATTGTCCTTTGGGGCCTGGGCGAGGAGCCTTCCATTTGGTGCTGTATTTACTCCTGACAATGAGTTTTTTACAAGAAGATTTTTTTTTTTTAAGATTTTATGTATTTATCTGAGAGAGAGCGCAAGAGAGCACAGGCAGGGGGATGGGCAGAGGGAGAGGGAGAAGTAGGCTCCCCGCTGAGCAGGGAGCAGATGTGGGGCTCTGTGAGGGGCTGCTCCATCCCAGGACCCTGGGATCATGACCTGAGCCAAAGGCAAATGCTTCACTGACAGAGCCACCCTGGTATGAAGTAGGAAGTAGGAAGCTTCTACGCTGAGGCTCCAAGAAGTCAGATATAGTCTCCGAACAGCATGTCATTCCTCTCCATCCCAGAGCAAGCACTGTGCCTCGTCCTTGACGAATGCTCCCCCAGGTCACTGAAAGCAGACAGACCATAAGCCCATCATCTGCTGCTCCATCCTGTTTCTCTCCTGGTTTCTGATGGACACTGAGAGCCACTGACAATCCTGTATTAGAGGGATAACGCAATCACTGGAGAGGTGTGTTGAGAGGAGTAGAGTAAAGGCTAGGGAGGTGGCATGGGGGGAGAAGGTTCCTGACGTTCAGAGCCTCAAGTGTTTACAGACAACATCTTGCTTTTGCTCAGCAGGCTCTGTTTAGACAGATTTTTCTCAAGAAGTATTAGAATGCCTCAAAAACCCAACTGAAATCTAAAGTCTCTCCTCCACCAAACATATTTCTACTATGAAATATAAGCGCTGTGGAAGGTATCAAATGCAAAAGTTAAACTCCTTCCCAATCTTCCAACCCAAAGCTCCACTCTTCAGAGCATATTGTTTATTTCTGTAAAAAAAAAAAAATGCTTATGCACGCATAAACATATAATATGCTTTTTAAAAACATAATGAGATCATTATTTTGCTTTTTTATTTAATCTCTCTTGGAGATCTCCTCTTATCAGCACACAGAGACCAGCTTTGTTATAAAAGTGTGTAATGTTTCAACTCAAGGAAGTACGGTAATATATATTAGCCGTTGATGCATACTTCAGTTGTTTAGAGATTCTCCCCCCCTCTTTTCTTAAATCGGCACTGTAATGAACTCTTTTTGTCCCAGAGTGAATTCACTCACGGTTAGCTGCATCAGCATCTTGGATAGATACAGATGGGCTCTCTCGTGTAAGACATAATTCAGCCAATTTCCTCATATATTAATGCGGTTACCAATTGCTTATCCTAGCAAGGAAGGGGAACATAAAGATAATCTAAAAATAAATTCACTCACAAGAGTATCTCAGGATGCTTTTGCGCCCTGGAGCCTCCTGGAAAGGCGCAGGGCCAGAGTTCTGCCCTCCGAGCCTGAGGCCCCTCATGCAGAATTCCTCATTCCACGTTGGGACAGGACAGCATGCCTTCCAGAGGGTCCCAGGGCTCTCCCTTTCTTGCTCTACCAGGGGCTTCAGCCACCCCAGCTAACAGGCTTCAAATGCCAATGGAAAGTACAGGTGATAACAACCAGAATCAAAGAATTTCAGAGCTAGGACGGCGGGGGGGGGGGGGGGGGTGCAGGCAGGTTTGAGATTATAGAGTCGACACCAGAGGTTTGAATATCCCAGTGAGATTACACAGCCAGTCACTCCACAGTCCACCTTCCACACTCCCGTCCAGAGCTTTTTCCAGCATATAGTAAATCTGCATGCTTGTCTTAATTGCTTCAAAAAGATGATGGAAGCAAAATTTGTCTATACTATTCCCTGGGTAGAAAGAATAATGCTTAAAAAAAAAAAAAAGAGGGGAGGAAAGTATAGGGTAAGGGCAAAAGAGGTGAAGGGCAAGAAGAGGTAGAAAAACTTGTAGTTACAAAGTAAATAAGCCGTGAGGATGAACAGTACAGCAAAGGGAATATAGTCCATAAAATTGTAATAATTTTGTATGGTGACAGATGGTGACTCCACTTATCTTGGTGAGCATTCTGTAATGTATATATTTGTCAAATCATTATGTTGTATACCTAAAACTAACATAATATAATATGCCAACTTTCCCTCAATTAAAAATTTAAAAATAAATGCAGGTCTACAAAATAAGGCTTGCTGATTGTGCGTGGCCCAGCTTCAGGAGTACCATCTAAATTATTATCTTCATGGATGGTTTCCCCTGCATTGTGCAGTGCACAACCTAAGCGGCCTTACCTGGTCATCCTGAGAGGAGGAAGAGAACATTCTGAGAACATATACATATAGAGGGATGGCACACATAGTAAGAAATCCAACCACCTTATTTTTAAGTCATTTTAACTTGCTTCTCGACCAAATTCACTACTAGAATGTCTAACAAGTTTCAGAATTTACAACTTTAGGTTTCACCTCAGTCTCTTGTCCCCTGTTGAGGTGTTAAAAAGCAAGGGCTGGTAATAGTGCTGACCTGTAACACTTGATACAACTGATTTTCAAACCTGGGGTGACGCAAGGCTGCGAGACTCCAGAGCCGTATTTGTATCACCCCCCCTCCTGCTGATGTTACAGAGTCTAAATCGGGGATCTCGAATCGCTCCGAGAGAAGTCTGTTCAAGATCTAAATGTCATAGAGGAGCCAGCTCCACCTTCCAATCCTTGGAGCCCAGCTCTGTCACTTAGGGCAAGCACCTGCAAACTGGCTAGGAAAAAATCTGTGTTTTTGCAAAAGGAAGTACAGCGATGCGGTTACGAACCAATAGATTTAAATATCAGCTTTGCTTTTGACTTGGGTAACGACTTTGACTCTTGCGGTCTCAATTTCCTCGTTTTTAAAATGGGTACGACAATGACAGAACCTAGGACTTGGCAAGGTATCTAAAAGCTTAGCCCAATTCCCGGCATACAGTAAGCACTCAGGAAATCCGGAGCCTCTACCGTCCTAGATGGTTCACACCTGGGCTAAGCAGAGGCAAAAGGCAAAAAAATACAGGCATCTAGGAGCAGGAAAAAGAAGAAAAAGCCTTTGGTATGGTTTCTGCTGAATTAATAAAAGCAGACTGGAAAATGCTTACATTTTCACACAAGCCCATAGTCATCCATGGAAACTCCTAGGAGTAAAGAGTCATTCCCAGGACCGTTTGCTAGATCTGGGGAAAACCTCACGAGGGCAGGTCAGCCACGGGAGTGCAGAGTCTGAGCACAGCTCCTCTCCTCAGGGCCACTGACCAAGAACAGAAAAGTGGGGAAACCAGAGTTTTTCTCACATCATGGGCAGTTTTTCCATATCGATGACTCACTGGTGCCAGTGAGATATCTCTGATGTGTTCCAGGCAATGGGGTTCCAGTCTTCCTGCATACCCGAGATCACCTCACTGTTCACATCCATTGGAGAAGAGACACTATTCCATTACTTCTGGAATCTTCTTCTTTTTTTTCTAAGATTTTATTTGTTTAGTTGAGAGAGAAAGCATGCACACAAGCAGGGGGAGCAGCAGTCTGAGGCAGAGGGAGAGGGGAAGAGGGAGAAGCAGGCTCTCGGCTGAGCAAGGAGTCCACTGTAAGACTCGGTCCCAGGACCCTGGGATCATGACCTGAGCCGAAGGCAGATGCTTCACCAATTGAGGCACCCCACCCGGGCGCCCCTTTCTGGAATCTTCTTATCGTTGCTTTGATAGGGTGAATATTTGCAAAAGCTACGTATTACAACCCCCCCCCCTTTTTTTCCTGATAATTGTGTGGCACTGAGTCGATTAAGATGAAGGGGGAGAAAAAAATCTGCAAGGCCCATAGGCCAGGACCTAATGAAAAGAGCCAGGGTAAGGATGTTGCTGAACTAGTGCAGGCCAGGCATAAAAGTGGACAGTTCATGGGTCATGTCCAATGGCAAATGCTCTGAGAAGTATGAGATAGCTGAAGTCAGAGGTTCTCAATGCAACTGTCTACAGGAGGCAGGCAGATGAATGAAATGTGTGGCTGCCCAGGCTAATTTGGTGACAAGCAGCGGAGGCTTTGGCTATACTGGCATCCATGCCCCACTCACTGGCATTTAATTTTTACAAACTGAACACAGTGCGCCTGTTGAACCAAATCCATAGGGCATCACATGTGGTCCTGTTGTGGGTTCTGGCCGCCAAGAAGTGAAGAGCAGAAAATTCAACCAAGAAAGGAAAGGGCAGGTGGCAGCTTCAGTCCCATGAGAGCCTAAGGTCTGGGCCCACATTGCCAGGGGCCTGGGCCTTAAAATCCACAAGAAGAGGTCAAGCTACGGTCAACAGGGAGTGCAAACAGGAAAGGGGCCACAGTGGCATTTCGGGTGCGGCCGGACCCTCTGTGAGCCAGGGGTTCCCAGGGTGCTGGTAACATGAGAACATGGCCTGACAACCCAACCCTAGCACAACCCAGGGCCCCAGGGGCGCTGCAGCTGCACACCTGCTGCTGGGGGCGGAGCCTGCCTCAGTGTGCGGCCGGGTGGGGGGGGGCAAGCCACGCCTGATTGGAGGAACAGAGCCGAAGGGGCGGGGCAATGCCTGACAGGCTAAAACGGAAAGGAAAAAACCCACATCCTTCCCCAACGTTTATTTCATAAACAAGTATATATCTAGCGCTAACTCTGTGCACTTTACAAGGTACAGCTGAGGTTACAGAGATAAGAAGCTATACTTACTCAGAGTAAGTGGCTTATTTTGGGTTAACAGGAGAGAGCGATTACTTGGCACCAGGGCGGGCCAAGTCATTCGCCTGGATTTGGTAACATTTTAGCTCACTAATCAATGTATTGGAAGAGTAGGTAGATAGTAAATGGAGGGAATAGGCATGCAGTAGAAGCTCTCAGAAGTGCTGAAAGAACAGTAGGTCATATAGAAGGAAAGAAATTAAATTATCATCATCAGAATTTTGACAATACTTGATCAGAAGAAAATGAGGTTACATATTTAAGATTCTCAAGAAAACAAAATGTGGGCCAGGGACATTAATATAAAGGTCACAAAGTGCTATCAAAAAATTAGGGGGTGGGGAACGCAGCTGGCTCAGTCACTGGAGCGTGCAACCCAGTCTCAAAGTTGTCAGTTCAAGCCCCATGTTGGGTATAGAGATTATTTAAAAATAAAATCTTTAAAAAAGAAAGAAAGAAATTGGGGGGAAATAAGGGAAACAAAAAAAAAATCAGGGAATTAATTAAGGAATCTATCAGAGTAAGAGCTACAATCAAAATGTCTAGAGACACTGATATGAGGAATCATAATAAGCAAGACATACATAGCAGGAATAAGACTAAATGAGCATCAAAAGGGAGATATTTTACTATATAATGGCTATAGGATCTGACAGTGGAGATATAGTACAACCATAAAAAAACAAAAAACAAAAACTGGAGAAGAATGAGTAGGGTGTATGCCAAAGACATTATTTTTACTGTTCCAGTAATCAAAACTGATTATTTGGAGACAGCTTATGTATAATGCAGGGCAATTGAATGGGTAATTATGACATTCTATCTCCTCTGTGACTAAAAAACCAGGATTCTAAGTCTTTAAGAAAGAAAATACAAATGTAATAAAGAAGAGGTTAAACAAAACCCCAGAATCTTGAACTTGCCTTGGAAATATCATTATGAACTCACAGTACATTTTATTTTTATATGTGCATATATATGCTTGTATGTAGATGTACATATGTCTATGTATATGTTTTGCCAGCTCTGACCAGTAAAAAGACCTAAAACAATGAGCACTCCAAGGAATGAGCATCCCTAGTGCCTGGATTATGGTCTTGAAAGATCATTTCTCATTAAACAAACAAACAGGGATTCTTGAAGAAATGGCTGATTCCAGATCTAGGCAGGAAATGTACAAGACAAGACTGGATAACCTTAACATACCGAAATAGTATGGAAGCTATCAAAGATTACCAAGGTCAAGTCAGAAAGACTAAGGAGCCAACTGGAAGAAGATCCCACTGGTGAAAGATGGGACTAATCTGATGCTTGGTAAAATTTAAAATTTCAGTGGATTGAAACCCATCAAATATATTTAATTCCATAATTGTAACAATAAAAAAAAAAAAAAAAAAAAAAAAAACCACCTAACTGGTCACCTTTTGAAAACCACAGGAAACCAATTCTTGAAAAGTGGGTAAATCAAAGGAAAGAACCAAATATTCACTCTGGTTTTTCTACATGAACTGTACCACTGGGTAACCAAATAAGAGTTTGAAGGGTAGTCTATCTTTATAAGATGACTGCAGCTAAGAAATGAAATCAAAATGGTGCAATTAGAATATACCAGTCTGTAATCCCCAATGAAGTAACAGATCCAGACAGCAAGGATCAACAGCTGCAAACAGCAAAAAAGAATTGGAGAAGCAGACACTTATGCCTCCCGTGAAAGAATCCAACGGCACCTGCCACCTTGCCAAAGCGATCAGACTTGAGTCTGATTAAGCCTCTGGACCCCAGATGCAGGAAACACACAGATGCAAGCTGAACTTCACCATGAGCACACATCTTGTTATCAACACTGTGGGAAACTCTATAGATCAAACAGCCCAGGTCCTTCAAAAAAAACAATCAAAATTTAAAAAAAAAAAAAAAAAAAAAAAAAAAAAAATATATATATATATATATATATATATATATATTATTATGGGGGAGGATGTTAAGGGAATCTGTAGACTCAAAGAGATCTAAAAGACACACCAATTTTTTTTTAATGAGCAAGACCGAATTATCATGACTCTCATGGGTCAGGCTGCTCACTTGGGTGATAAAACCATAAAGAGATACAGGGAAGTGATTACTATAAAAGTCAGGCTGGCATTTGCTTTTGGAGGGACAAAGGAGAATATGACTGGGGCTGGGTATGTGAAGGCACTTTGGGGAGTGGCTGGCCAAATGTTATTTCTTGCCTGGAGGGATGGTGATAAGAGTGCTTGTCTTACAGTAAGTCACTAAAGTGTGTATTTGCTTTGTGTGGGTTTTGGTATTTATGTTTCATTTTATAATAAAAAGGTTTATTAAAAAAAAAAAAGCATTAAGAAAATCTAGGTGTGTCAACAGAGAAAGAGCTGACTGCTGGAGGGGATCACAAGGTGTAGAGAGGAAAGCATCCCAGCAGTAGATCAGCCGGGAGCAGGCATATGATGAAGGCCTTCGGTTTCAGTGAGCTTCTCGTGTTTAAGGTAAAAGACTATAATGTTCTGATTAAAATTCGCCTTATAACACTTCCAAGAATTTCCTAAAGCTTATAGCAAATGGTGTGCTCCAAAATATTCCAAAGGCAATCTCAGGGCAAAACAGTCCTCTCGGGTGCCTGATGGAATGGTCAAAAGCTGTTGGGTATCAGGTTCTCACAGATGTCAGAGTCTTCACTTGACTCAAGGTCCTAGCATTCAGCCTACCCGCTTTGAGTTCCCAGAATTAGCCAAGGAAGAGACACCCTTTACCCTCTCCCTTACTGGGCCCCCAGGGCAAGCTATTAGCAACAGGAGATTAAGAGAGCGAATGACCAGAACTTTTCCCCTAAACTTTAGCAATCCTCAAGTCTAACCGAACTGTCATACCCAAGGTGCTGTTACAGCTTTAGCAACGTGAGTTCAGGAACTAAGTGAAGAAATACAGGCTCCCAGGGTTGGCCGTGGTTCTGAGCTGTGGGGACGGGACGTTGGAGCCTCTTGCGTTCCTGGCATCAAAGCCACGGGACCAGATATACACCAAGCCTCGCATCTGGTGTGGCCGACCCCCAATCGCCCAGGTCTTCCCCTGAGGGGCAGGGGACAGTCTCTGCACAGTGACTGTGAGGAACCTGTCCCTGCTCTTAGAAAATGTGCCTCACGCAAAGACTCTGTAAACTGGAGGGCACATTTGCCACCACTCACACGGGCACTCGGCGGCACGAGCCAATGACAAGATACATTTCTCTGGGATACATACGAAAACTGTCCACCTTTTTCCCTTTACAAAAGAGGACATCAGAGTTATCCTCTCAATGTGAGAAGCTCAGTTCTGTGGGGTTTGAACGTCTACCTTCCTAACTTTAAAAGGTGAATTATATCTGAAATAATCCTAGGACTTTTATCCATCAAGCAGATAGTGGCTGGCGGGAGAGGGAAGAGGCTTGGAGAGTCCACAGGAAATGAGGGAGTTCGTAACAGGTTTTCTGAGGGGTAACGCACCGTGGCCGTTCAGAGCATATGTAAGTGGGATAGGTGAACTTCCACCATACGAAGCCCAGGGCAGCCAGGCATCTGTGGGCTTACTTAACCTCCCCAAACCTCAATTCCTCAACTGTAAACACGGATTAACACTCATACCTTTCTCCTGATCCGCTATTAAGTACTTCATAAATGCATGTCATTATTGCCATTATGGTCGTGAATGTTTCCAGAAACATGAAGAACTCTCTATTTGATGGACATCTTCCAGGTTTGAGTGTAGGATGCCGTCTCTAAAGTAAGTTGTGCTATTTTTCTAAATCCATGACCCTTCCCATTAAAAAGTCACTACCAGGAGTAATGAAGTTTATCTGGTTTTCAACACCTCCCACATCTTCGGTTTTTCTCCCCACTACTCATCATGGGCGGTTAGCTTTTATTCCAATAAAATTTGGTTTTATCATTCTCAGGAATAGTGAGGGCCTTAGCCACACAGCTTCTAGAATGTGGGAGTCTGGGGCCAGTGAGGGTGCTGTCTGCCCACTCGTCATGCCCTCTCCCTTCTTCCTATTGGCACAGCCAACCTCCCATAGTAGAGTTTTCCCCTAATGACTGCTACTCACTTTCACAGTTTCTCTTGTAGCCATGACTCAATTCTGCCCCATGAAGCCTGAGGAGACTTCAGGAAAGATTCTACCCCTGGACAGAAAGACAGGGACACTGCAGGAGAACAGATTCATCATTGCCCTCTACCCTCCATATACACACACACTTTGTGCCTCTGGATGGGGTTGGGAGCAGTGTGCAATACCTGGTGCTGAGGACGCCCTTTTCTGCCCATGAGGCAGCAAGTCTGCTGAAGGAAAGGTAACATACTAACAATGGGAGAGCAGAAGGATGGAAAGAACTTGGTCCCTGGTGATACTATTTGAGCCACTGGTTCAACCTTGGATTGGACCAACTGCAGACTGCCCCTCATGAAAGATAACTTGATGACTTTACTGTTCAAATCTGTTAGTTGGGTATTCTCTTAAATGCCGCCTACAGTATCCTGATTGTTACGACCTGCATTGTGTCCCCCTCCCAAATTCGAATGTTGAAGCCTGAATCTCCAGTACCTCAAAACAGGACTGTATTTAGAGATAGGATCTTTAAAGACATGATTCATCTAAAATGAGACCGTTAGGGAAAGCCCTAAGACAAAATGACTGGTGTCCTTCTAAGAAGGAAACTGGACATACAGACACGAAAGGCGCACGCACAGAAGTTAAGAGCATTTGTTCCCTGCAGGTCTGAGCCACAAGAAATAATAAAGGAAGTTCTTCAGGCTGAGAGACAAGAAAATACCTGGATGGAAATGGGTCTATGCTAAAGAATCAAGACCCGAAATATTGTAAGTAAGTAGATATTTCCCATGTTTTAATTTTTTCAAAATAGTCGTTTAAAGTGAAAAATAGTAGCTGTGAATTCGGAACACTCTACATAGTAGATGTAAATTGTACAATGCTGACAGAAAGACTATCATTTGTAATACCCTTTACGAAGGTCATCGTTAGAGAATTCTGTCCTCCAACAAATTTGTATTTGGAAGCCCCAACCTCCAATGTGACCTTATTCGGAGATAGGCCCTTTAGAGAGAGAATTATGGTGAAATGAGATCACAAGGGTGGGGCCCTAATCAGACAGGGCCCCTGTCCTTATATAAAGAGAAACACCAGGGATGCCCTCACAGAGAAAAGGCCAGGGGAGGAAATAATAGAAGGTACACATTTTCCTGGCCTTCCAGCCTCCAGAGCTGGGAGAAATACAGATCTGCTGTTAAAGCCATCCAGTCTGGTATTTTGTTACAGAAGCCTGAGCAAACCGAGAAGGTGATATAGCATACTATTGATTATCAGGACTATACAAATCCTAAGAGCAAACATAAAAGGCAACAGAACTTACAACGCATGGATGGAAGGTAAATTTGGGGTAGGTGTGCCTGGAGGAAGCTCAGAGTCCAGGTGTGCCCCCCGCCGTCCATCTCCAAAAGCCACTTCCCAACCTCTTACAACTGCCCCCTTTCCCAAACTGCAAGGCTCAAAGCCCACCCCCAACCCCCTGCCCCCGGTGTGCTGCAGGATGGCTGCCTAGAGAGGGGGGCTCAAGCATGACTCACAGTAGTCCCTTTTCATCCTTGTTGATCCCTAGTCGTATAATTAAACCTCGAGGGAAAGACAGAGGCTCCTAAAATCAATATTATGCATCATCAGAAGCAGATCTTTAATATACTCCACAGCTCTTACCAGAGTGAGAAATGGAGAAGTGACCAGAATTCAGAAATAGGGAAAAAAGTCTCAAGCACTGGCCTAACTCAAAATGCAAAAAAAAAAAAAAAGGAAAGAAAGAAAGAAAGAAAGAAAGAAAGAAAGAAAAAGAATTTTAAAAAAAGGAGAAGTGGGAGGAGGAGGAGGAGGAAGTGGAGGAAGTTACTGCAAGGTGGCTTGAAAGAAAGAAACTGTGTTCTACATTTTGCCACTGCCGACCATTTTGGCTTCCCAAGAACAGGACAGCCTCGGAGGGGCCGGGACCCCAGGACAGGGAGTGGACCTAGGGTAGGCCTCACTGGCCACTCGGTGACTGAGTCTTGGGCCTGGAGCTCCTCCTATCATCTGCCACTCTTGAAAAAGGGGCACCCATCCATCTACAAAGCCACAGGAGATGGCCTTCAGGTGGCCAGCACCAGAACCGATGATGTCAGCAGAACTGGTGACTGGTAATCTAGATTTTTTTTTTTAAAGATTATTTATTTATTTATTTATTTATTCATCAGAGAGAGAGAGAGCACAAGCAGGCATAGTGGCAGGCAGAGGCAGAGGGAGAAGCAGGCTCCCCGCCGAGCAAGGACCCCAATGTGGGACTCGATCCCAGGACCCTGGGATCATGACTTGAGCCGAACGCAGCCGCCCAACCAACTGAGCCACTCAGGCGTCCCGGTAATCTAGATTTTTAACTAACGAACCCTGAGCTGATTCCCCGGGGTCCCCGCGTCACGGCTCTCAATCCCTGGATCTATCCATGGGACACCACTCAGGGTTTTGGTGGTTATTTTTTCGTTTCATCAGGGGCTAGAGCTCCCCACCTGACAGCAAGTCAGGATCCCCTGGGACCCCTGATACCAAAGGTGCAGGTTCCTGGGCTCCACCTACCAGAGCTGGGCCTGGGACTCTCTATTTCTGACCCCCCCCCCCACTCCTGCCTTGACTAATGCATAATTTTAATTCCCAGGCTTGGGGTTTAGCATTTGCTATGCATTAGTCAAGGCAGGTGGGGAGCTCTAGCCCCTGATGGGCCCCGCACTATAGCAGCACACCGGAAAAGTTCACGGCTTCATTTGGTCTATCACCTTTGTGGCTGCCCAGATACTCACATGTTCGTTTCTGACCTCACCGTTGGTCAACATTCCTCCACCTGGTGAGGACCTACTAGAAAAACCACTTTGTTGTTTCTTAGGATGGGTGCACAGGTGTTCATTTTATATGAGCTCATTTTAATCTTCTTTAAAGTTTTAAAACCACTCTGTACTTTCAAGAGATTTGCTCTTCCCACTGCCAAAACCACCCCCGCGCCCCCAAAAACAAACAAAAAACAACCCTACAGATCATCTGTTGCCTGCATAGTTTTCTTTACAGAACAAGACATTAATTGATGGTTTGGACCATCAAAGATGGTTCTGAACTCCGCAATCTATTGCTAACGTGGCATCTGCCGATTTTCTCAGAAGACTGGGATCTCTGCAGAAGTCCTTAGTCACATCTCTGTGTGTGTATGTGTGTGTGTGTGTGAGAGAGAGAGAGCCTGGACGCAGTCAGCTCAAGGGCTTGAGCTAGGGAAGGATGAAGACAGTTACAAACGCACACCACAACCCCTGCCTCCTTCGTTTTGGTATTTTGGTTGACAGTCATATTGTAAGAAACTTTTTCTTTTTAATACTCAGGAGTGGAGAAGGTTGGCTCATTTCAAATATACACGAGGGTATTTCATGCCCTGGAGACAGAGAGAGAGAGAAGTGTGCCCAGCAGACCCTGACCCAGCGGACAACCATGAAGAGGCATTCCCGCCCTCTGGAAATCTCACAGCTTCCCCCGAGGACTTGCTAGGCCGGGTTCCCTTGTGACACCGAGGACAGCTGAGACATATCTGCCTGCCTGTGTTGGATAATTGGGTTTCATCCAATACCTGATTTAAACAAGGGCCCCCAGAGGTGAAAGACCTCTGCTCGCATCTTAACTGCAACAGGTTTTTTAAAGCTTCCCTCTTGGGGCACCTGCGTGGCTCTGTCGGCTGAGCATCTGACTCTTGATTTCAGCTCAGGTC
>CM052895.1:8769758-8823572 GCA_028534135.1 Potos flavus | reverse complement strand
TTTCTCTTTAGCAGCAGCAGCAAGATTTCCCTCCATTATCACATGACCCTGCAGCTGGGAATCATTGAAATTGTGCTATATTTACCCCCTTCTCGGGGCTCCTCTGGCATCACGGAAAAAAGAAAGTTCATGCTAAAAACACATGTGGTACAAGTTATAGCTCTTCCTCTCCCCTTCACTCTGACCCAGTACAAACACCATCCTTTTGAAATGAGCCCAATCAGGCCAATCTGGAGAAGCCCAACCTTTGCTGGGCGCCTTCCGCACACTGGACACCAGGAGAGGGACATTCTGCTTAAATCCACATCACAGAACCCAGGACGTAACTACTATCCCCAGTTTTGAGGTGGAGAAACAGGCTCAGAGAGCTTGAGTGGACTATCCAAAGACACACAGCCACAGTGGCTGAGACCGGAAGAGCGGAATCCTGCAGAGTCATGTGAACCAACCACGTCGTGACTAACCTAGAAGTCATCCTTATTCCCAGTGTTTACGGAAACTACAAGTGGAATTTTGGATTTAATTCCATTCTTTGTTATTAAAGAAACAAACCTCGATTTGTTTATAACTCAGCTTGGGGTGCTTAAGAAGAGGCCCATTCCTGTGATCTCTCATCCATTTTTTTTCCCCTTTTTGGTGGGGCAGATCACTGTATGCCTGGGGCCCCCCTCACCGCCTCCATCACCTTGAGAGAACCATCCCGTGTCGGTCTATCACCTCTCTTATTCTAGATTTAAGAGCACATCCTAGGAAAAACTTGTAGCTGCCCACCCAGCTTTGCGGCTGGTTCCGAACCTCCACTCCCTCGATCCTGAACCATGAATCCTTGCCTCTAGAAAAAAAGCAACAGCTCTCTAAAACGACGGGTGCGTATTACTTGATTATTGCAGAGCCTTTGACGATTTAAAGCAAGTTTCTCAGGTAACTTCTCTGCTCCACAGGAAAGGCCAGGGAAACAAAGTCCCCTGGAATCAGGCTGATGGCAATTATACCCGGGGCCATTTGAAAGGGACATCAGAAGAAAAGTGCTTATTTCTACTTCTTATCATTTTGAAATAAAATTATTTTGAAAATGGTTCTTCTATCCTAAGAAAGTGCCTTTACTTCCCTTGGTGAAATGGAAGAATTCTAAACCCACTTTTGCCACCATCAACTTACCTGCTGGGGCCTGTTCTTACCAACATTTTTCCCTGCAAGTTGTCAGCCCTCCTGTGAACAGGAGAGGGCTGTGCACACAGCAGGAGCTCTATCAGTGCCTGCAAGCTGGACAAGCAGATACACCCCCAGATTTGTATAAAGGCAGACATTATGGTCTTAGCCCCGTGGGCCAGATGGTTTCTCACATTCCTGGAAGCCTCTTGTTTCTAGAATTATCTACCCTCCACTTGTAGCTCATTTCCTCCTCTTACTCCAAAATGTCCACTGCAAACCGATGTCCACTGGATACTACTTGACCTCATTTATGTTTTGCCACAAGGTTCGTTGAATTTTTTTTCCCTCAAAGAAGCATCCATTTTCAGCTGTGGGTGAGCACCACTCACAGAGAAGAGTCTAGAAACTGCAGTCAACTCAGACTCCAGGGCCAGAGTCATCAAAACCAGGGACAGGAGAGCAGAAAGAAAACTGTTACCCACAGGGAAACATAAAGGTTGGGGTGTTAAAAGCTCATTTTTAGTGTTTGTTGAGTTCTCCTGCATTTGGTATTAGACGCAGGATGTGGGCAGCGTGAGGAGGGGCGAGGTGATAAAAGTTAATCCAGCCCCACACACAGTGCCTTCGGTCAACTTCTGTCTCAGAGCTGAGCTGACTGAGAATGCCAAACAGGGGGGTCAAGGGTCCACTTATTTTTATTTATTTATTTATTTACCCAGCTTGGCCCCTGTGCACGGCCCCAGGGCTCAAGTCAGTGGTTCTGGGACTGGGGTTGCACTAATGCTGGCTTTCGTTTCTGTGAGAGAACAGGTGGCCCTCACTTGTTCTCACTGAACCTCCCCTGCCTCCCGAAGGTTCCCTCAAGTTCCATTCCTTCACTGTGCGCAAACCTGGAGGGGATGGGGAACAGATTCTTCTGAGAGGTACGCCAGCAAAGCTTAACTCTGACTGACCACATATGAAATCTTCAAGAAGCAAATGTCTTCATTCCGAAAGGCTGTCCCAAGTAGAAGAGGAGTAACTGGACCCATGAACTCAGAGAAATCCCTAGTGCCCAGCATGGTGGAGACTCAAAGGGCAGGGAGCAACTATCTGAAATTCCCCTAGCCAGAAACCATCTAGAAATCGGCCCCTCCTCCCACATGGCATTTCCTAATGAGTGCTGTTGGATGCAATCATTTCTCTCCACACACCCTTTCCTCCAATTTCAACAGAACGAAGAACTGCAGAGAATAGACCTCAGAAAACACTCTTCCAATGGGCAGCACGCTCACCCTCAGCTTCTTGGCCATTCTGTCAGGAGCCCAGAAAGGCCTGCACTCACGACACCTCCCTACAAAGATGAACACTGTATCTGGCAACACAATCAGAAAAGGAAAATCAAGGGACGACGAAGATGAGATTTTCCAGCTCACGCCACCCCATTTCTCATTGAATTTAAGCACACAACACCAAAAGGCACAAGAGATGAAAATCTCTCTTAAAGAACAAAATTTCAGGGTCCACTTGTGCAGAACCACTACACTTTTGGGGGAACCGATCTCAAATGCAGTGATTTCTCAATGATTCTTAAATTATCCAATAATCTAGATGAATATAATGGCTTATGAGGCCTACATCTGTTCGTGCAAAAACGGTGAATACAAAACAGTCAACATCTAAAGCATTCACATTTTACAGGGAGGTAGGTGGTATCCACTTCCTGAAACTATTTACTCAAATAACAGGTAGAAACTCAAAAGGTGGGCCAGGGGTGGGCGGGGGGCAACTAATGTGTACCAAGGGGAACAGCCATCCAGAAAAATCTACAAAAAAGCTAATTGTGTTACCAGCTAGAAAATTAGCAGTAACTTGCTGACTTAACTCCCTATGTCAAATCTAATTAGAAGGTGGCAATAAATGTTTCCAGGTGTTTAATTAAGTGTGATAATTATTCCTTTCCTTTAAGAGAGATGGAGTCATATGTTTACATTTCACAGCATAATGTTTCCTTAGTTAAAACACTGTGGAAACACTTTTGTGTAACACAGGATTGAAACCAGGATAAAAATATCTGCTGTGATAAGCAGCACTTAAAGTGATTTATCAGCTCTTGCTTTCATATGCCAATGTACAATGGCAACGAAAAGGCGGCTCTGTGCTGGTGATTTCCTTTAGCCACACAGCTTTCTGCCACCCGTCCACCTCAGTGAAAGATTTCTATTCGACATGTCATTTAATTATCAGCATGTCTTAAATGAATTATCAAGGAAGTGGGGAAATTTTATGGGAATCTCTACTTTCACAGTAAGAACATAGCAAGAATAAACAGATACAGAAGAATTCAGAGACTATCAGTAGTGGATGGAAACTTCTCAGCAACCACGGAATCATTTTAGGGATGGATTCAAGTACAGTGCCGCTATCAATTAACCTTTTTTTAAATGCAGAAATGTACTCTACATTGAGATAGTATTGATACCCCCCCCCATAAAAGAATTTACAGAGGGATGGGATTATCAGTCTTAAGTAACTCAAGGATTTTGTTGTTCCAGCTGGGTTCTCAACTCCTGTCCCCTTCCTTCCATCATCCCGCAGGGCCCTGCTCTTTCTAACTATTGCTGTGTTTTAGGAAATCAGTTGGCGCTAGCATTACCGTGTCACTGAATGAATACACATCCTTTAAGTGTCAAAGTTTGGTTGGTCAGCCTGGTCTTGAACATGCCTATCAGCCTCCCTGGGTCCCCAGGGGCTCATCAGGTGTTCCTCCATCAGGTGCTTAAGGCTCGAGTATCACCCGAGCGCGCGCAAGGACACACACACAAAACTTTCTTCTTCAAAGGCAGTCTCTACCGAACGATCTCAAGGCAAAAACTCTGGTTGTGCCCGTTTTACAATGCAGGGCTGGATTACAATCTCAGGCCAGCATCTCGGTCTGCAATCTGGGGCATCGTGATAACCCGGGCAGTCCTTTGGACAGCGTGAGCTGTTAACAGGCGGCGTGACACATAGCGGGGGCCGAGTCCACAGAAGGAAGGAAGGACTCGCGAGGGGGGCTCAGAGGAGGAGGTGGAAGTGAAGGGAAGGCTCGACCCGAGTCTGTGGTAGGGGCTGCTAGTCGGAGGTCTCAGACAGTCGCCGCGGCGCAGAAACTGGGTAAAACTTCGGGGAGTTTCCGGGGCTGTGCGCGCCTGCACACACTCTTACACACACTCGCTCACAGGCACCCACGCACACCCACTCACTCCCGAAAGTCTGAGGGAGCGGAAGGCGCGCCCCTCGGAGCAGCCGGCAGCCCAGCGGCCGGGGAAGCCCTGAGAGGGTGTGTGTGAGAGACCCGCGCGCCGGGAGGCACTTACTCGGAAGGGAGGGCGCAGCGGCGCCGGGACCCAGAGGCGAACCTGGTGATCTGACGGCGCGAGTTCCTTAGTGGCTCGAACGCTCGCGGGCTTCCGCGGACGGATCAGCAGAGCGCGGCCCAGAGGCGGCGGGAGAAAAGGAGCCAGGGGCCGGGGGCGGGGCGGCAGGGGCGGGAGAGAAGGAGCCAGGGGCGGGGCTACGGGAGGCGCGAGGAAGCCCGGGCGGGGGAAGCAGGACGAGCTAAAGGGTCGGGGTCGGGGCCACGAGGAGCTAGGAGTCCAGAGGAGGAGCTGAGAGGAGGAGCTAGGAGGGTGGGGGCAGAGCGGTCTGTGGCGGAGGGGCCAGGGGCGGGGATAAGGCGGGGCTAGACGGTCAGGGGCGGAGCTTAGAGGAGGAGCCAGGGAGCTGGGGGCGGGGCGGGCCAGGGAGGAGGAACCGGGTCGGGGGTGTGGGAGGAGCTACACTGTCAGGGGCGGGCTATGAGGAGCAAGAAGGTCGGGGGCGGAGCTGAGAGGAGGAGCTAGGAGTCCCGGGGTAGAGCTGACTGGGTAAGAGGAGCGGAGAGGCGAAAAAGGCGCGGGAGAGCAGCGGCGAGGCTAGCGGAAGGACCTAGGAGGTCAGGGGCGGGAAGGGTGAGCCGACTGTCGTGGACTGGGCGAGCCCAGGCTGACACCGGGGTGGCACGGCAGGTGCTCCGAAGAAGGCAGAGGAGGGCTGGGCTGGGCAGTGGCCTGGGAGCTGGATCTGGACTGGAAGGAGGGACGTCGGGACGCCAGGGGTCAGGACTGGCTTGAGGGACATGTTCGGGCCTCGGTTTCTTCAGTCGCAAAAATGAGATACCAGCCTCATTGTGTGTTGAGACGGTTAAATGAGCTCATACATGTTTACTGTGCCTGGCACGAAACAAGTATGCATGACTGTTACCCACTGTTGCCATTATTATTGATTAGAACTATCTACATAAGCCTCTAAATCCCACCTGCTCCTACTTTTTTTTTTTTTCTTTTTCAGCTTCTACTGGCTTCAAGTCTACCCGGCGATGTCTGACGCATTCATGATTCCCGGTTGCCATTCGCGGAGATTGTAGGGTTTCCTCTCTCAGGTAGAGGCTCATTGGCTCCTGGGAAGCCGGTCTGGTCTCAGTCACCTCCGCGGCATTCACTGTGACTGCTCCTGCCTGTGGGGGCAAAGGCTAGCTCTCAGCTGGAATGGGGCAGAATCTGCCTTCCTTCTGCGGAGGAGCCCCGACCCAGGGTAGAGGTTCATGAAGGTGCTGACCTTCGTGGGAGCACAATGAACCCATCCATACCGCAAACATCCATAAGCACCTACTATATGGTGGCTCTGTGCAAAGGGCTGTTAATAGTAATACTAGCAAAACTTAGTATGTGCAGGTCACCGTCCTAATCCTCACAACAGCCTATAATGTAGATCTTATAGCTACCTTAATTTTACAAAGGGAAATGGAGGCATAGTGAAGTAAAATAGTCTGCCCAAAGTTACACATTTAGGAAGTGGCCCAGTATGCCTAGGAGACAGGTAATTAAACACTTTGTAGGTGAAGTAGGCCAGAAAATCACAACACATTTGTGTTCAAAGCCCCAAATAATATGCACAAGATTTAGAAAAGAACACTGTCCTGTGGTTATAGCTATGGAGAGGGGACTGTCAGGAAGACCTTCCTGAAAGAGGTGATGTCTGAGTTGGGTTTGGAATTAGGACTAGGAGTTTCAGGAGCATCTACAGGTGGAGAAATGGGCACAGTCATCATTTTTCAAGCATTCAGAAGGGTTGGGGAAAAGTAGGGTGTAGACTGGAATGAAGCTAAAATAACAAAAGAGGACCATTTAAATTCAAGTGTGTGGTTTTTTGTTTTTGTTTTTCCTTCTTGCTATAGAAACTAAAGAATATTAATTTGACCCTTGGTTAGTAGAAAGCCAGAAGGATTTTAATCATGGGGGACATGTCAATTGTTCCAGAAAGGTTATTCTGAAAACAGCAAAGAGGATGTCAGAGCCTGGAAACTTGCTTATGAAGTTACTGAAATCTGACAGGTTGGGATACTGCGGTAGGCCGAATACTGAATCCGGGAAGGATGTCCACTCCCTAATCCCTGGAACACTTTGCAGATGTGTTTAAGTGTAAAGACTATGAAATGCGGAGTTTATCCTGGATTCTTTGAATGGCTCTGATCTAATCATGTGAGTTTGTAAAGTGAAAGAGTGGGTCAGAGAGATTCAAAATATGAGAGGAACTGGACCTAGTTCAGCAGCCAAGGAATGGGTGGCCTCTAGAAGTTGGAAATGGATCTCAGCCAGCAAAAAGTGGGAATCTCAGTCCTACAGCCACAAGGAAGTGAATTCTGCCAATAACCCAAAAGAGCAGGGGAAAGGGGATCCTCCCTTGGAGTCTATGGAAGGGAACTCAGCTCTTGAGGTGACACTTTGATTTTATCCCATTGAGACCCACACTGGAATTTCGAACTACAGTACTATGAAATAATAAATTTGTGTTGTTTTAAAACCTTATATTGGCGGTAATTTGTTGTGACAGTAATAGGACACTAATACAGATGCTGAAGGCCTAAACTAAGTGGTTGGAAAGAAGGTGGCTCAGGCAGGCCCTGGAGATTGATGGGATGTGGGGGCTGAAGGAAGGAGAGTCATCTAGGTTGATTCATGGGGTTTCTGGTTTCTGGTTTGGCAGGCTCAGTCTTTGGTGGTGCCACCCATTAGAGGGAGGGACAAAGGCATTTACTTTCTAAACACTTTTTGACTCTGCAGTGATGCAACTAAATTAGGATTAAAAGAGTTTGTACATACCCATCCTTCCCCACCCCCAAATAATTAGAAATGATTCCTGCCTGAATGCCCGTGGGCAGTGATATTTGTCACCACCAACTGAGAACTGTAGTAATCTGCCGCGTGTAAACTGGACGACTTAGGACAAAGCACAAAGCTTTAAGGAGACCTGGCTTCTGCTGAGATAGGAGGAGGCGAATGCCTGCAGGACTGCTCTGAGAGGCAGCCAGGAGGTCATGGTGTCTCCAATCTCAGCTCCAGCAACTGTCCCCATTGCTTCACTGCTGTCTCCCTTGTTCCTAGCTTCACCTTAAAACAGCACTGCCCAGAGCCCCTTCTATCTTTATCACGGTTCTATAATCTATCTTCAACATTCTTTTTCTCTTTTTTTAACATATTTATTTATTTGACAGAGACAGAGAGAAAGCACGAGCAGGGGGAGTGACAGGGAGAAGCAGACTCTCTGCTGAGTAAGGAGCCCAATGCGAGGCTCCATCCCAGGACCCTGGGATCATGACCTGAGCCAAAGGCAGACACTGAACGGCTGAGCCACCCAGGTGCCCCTGTCTTCAACATTCTACACCCAGACTAGTCTCTTATCCTTGGCTTAATTTTTGACTCTTCCTTTACCTCACATACACTTGCATTTCTCCAATCTGCTTCCTCTCCTACCCAGCCTAACTCCAACCACCAACACTTCAGCCACTCACTGCTAGTGCCTCCTATTCCTTTAGCTCATTGTCCTTTCCTTGTACTCACATGGCAAATTTCCTGGCCATCCACATTTTCGATATGGACTCAGGAAGAACCCAAAAGGTGACACTTGATTCTCTACAGACTCATGACCTCTAATCTCAGCTAAGTCTGCATCAGCCTAGATACCCTCCTACATCATAAGTGGTACAAAGGGGGTTAAATTTTTACCCCTTTCCTTGAGACATCTTTCCCACTCCTCGCCTTTCCTGCTCTTGATATACCATCTTACCTCCTAATACAAGATATACACATCAGCGATAGTTTTCTCGACTTCCTGTTGGAGCTAGCAAAAATACCATCTGCATCTACTCATCTTGGTTTCCTTTCCTCTCATCCCAGTGAATCAGAGTAAACCCTCTGATCAGTTCTCTGGGTTCCCCCAGAGCCCTTGCTTCTATCTTACATGGGCTGCATTCGGTTAAATACACCTTATCTCATTTTTCTTAAAGATTTTATTTATTTGTGAGAGAGAGAACAAGCAAGGGGAGTGGAGGAAAAAGACATCCTACTGAGCAGGGAGCCCCATGCGGGACTCGATCCCACGACCCCAGGATCATGACCTGAGGCGAAGGCAGCTGTTTAACCCACTGAGTGACCCAGGTGTCCCTCCCTTCTCTTTTGTCCTCAACCTCTCAAGTTCTATACTTTCCTTGCAAAACTTTCGGGGAGCCTGAGAGGGTGGCTCAGTCGGTTAACTGACCAACTCTTGGTTTCGGCTCAGGTCATGATCTCAGGGTCATGAGATGGAGCCCCATGTCAGGCTCCCCGCTGAGTGTGAGATCTGCTTGGGATTGTCCTTCTCCCTCAACCCCTCCCCCACTTGCACGCTTTCTTGCTCTAAGATAAATCTTTTTAAAATGCTAAATATAAAAAATAATGCAAAGTTAAAAATTTTCAATGGACGCTACTACCTTCACTCACTACAACTCACTTTACTAGGGCCATCCAGACCTGAGAGGCCACAGGTGCTGCTCATAGAAACAATGCAGACCGGCCATCATCTCAGGGCTTACTTTAGGAGTCTGGGGAAGGAAAGGGACTCTACAATCTCAGGCACCTTGCATTACTGTCTTAAAGAATTATTTATTCTTCCACCATATTCACAGTGTGATATTTAGAAGTTAGCAAAGACATTAACTTTCCTACCTTACTTGAGCAGATAAACACTTGGATCACTTCATTTTCAAATTAGGTCTTGTGTATTTCCAATGTGGGGTCATAAAAATAAAAAGTATTAGAATCTAGGAATCTTCTAATCACTAGGTCGATTAGTGAGTAGCTAAATATATTTTTAAATCCTTGCAGCTCTGTCTGGATTAATGAATCCTCAGGCCAAAACTCCAAGACACAAGACCCCAACACCCTATAAATCACACGAAGTAGAGATAGCTCTAACTCTAGCTGCCTACCCAAAATACCTCTGTGCATGCCTGTTTTTGCTTCTACCCAGCTAAAGGTAGGAACTAACTTTAGACACATTTTTTTTTTTTTTTTTTAGATTTTGAGTTAGAGAGCAAAAACAAGAGAGAGACAGCACGAGTAGATAGGGTAGTAGATAGGGATAGGGTAGAGGGAGAAGGAGAAGCAGACTCCCCGCTAAGCACGGAGCCCAAGATGGGGCTTGATCCCAGGACCATGGGATCATGACCTGAGCTGAAGACAGACGCTTAACTGAGCCACCCAGGCGCCCCAGGACTTATTTGTTAAGTTTTTAAAAATCTTCTAATCCCGTTTCTCCTGTACTCTCTTCTTTGAAGCCTCGACTGAACTTCCCTGAAGAGCAGCCTTTTTTTTTTTTAAGTGCAAGCCAAAAACTACATGGTACCGTGATACGTGCAATAAAAATGTATGCACATATACTCTGAGGGGAGAGTGGAAGTGACTCATATTCCCTGGATGAATGGGGAAGATTTCACAAAGGAGCTTCCATCCAACCAAGTCAAAAAAGATGAACTAGAGTTTTCCAGCAGAGAGAAGGGCACTCTGGGAAGTGTGGAGAGAGAGAAGATCAGGTCTCACATTTTCCAGCAGGCTAAAAACACTGAAGCAAGGCTGTGCACCTTAAACACAGCCAAGGGAAATGCCCGTGTAGCTTTTGTGCTTTAAACACATTTTCATGGAAGTCTGTTAATGAACGTGCCCGATTCCAAACATGGCTGTAACTTCACCATCCTCCCAACTCCTTATCTGATGGCCTGCTGCTTCAACTCTTTCCAGGCCTATTTCTCTTCTCAGAGCATTATCATAACACGTAATCTTGTCCTTAACGTAACCACATGAGTAAAAGGTATATACATTTTTCTAACTAAAGATGAAGATTAGGTTGGGTAGGAGAATTGTTCAATGTCAGGCAAACTAGAAACTCGACGATAGAATAAAAATTTGGGGATCAATGATCTTTCCTGGGACTTCCATAGACTGCAACCCCCACTCATAGCTAGTACAGATCACTGGTGATCATACCTTCATCACAGAATATTTTTGACTCTTTATTCAGAATTACTTCCCTCCCTTGATAACTGTCACTAAAACACACCTCTTCTGAAGAAAGCTTGCTAGAACTATTGCCTGCATCAAAGGACGACTTCATCCACAATCTTAGACAATTCCGTCAACCACCCTCCCCAGGAAAACGAGTTGTCTCCATGTTTTCAGATGTTCAACTTTTGAGCTATAGCAATTAAAGTGCTGCCCCTAGGTATTTTTCTGTGGTCGTCCACTGGACTCCTTGTCTATGTGGATTCTTCCTCACCCGAATTTTCTTCTTTTTGACTGTCTCAAATCTCTCTTGAGCCTATCCCAAATACTACAAAGCTTAGCTTTGTTTTGTCTTTGCGTAATTCTGCTTTGAAAAGATATTTTTCTACAAATACAGTCTAAAACCCCTGGAGTTCTCTTGTGTACTTACCCATGAAATGCTAGTCCAAGTTGGCAACCCTGCACTTGACTTTAAACCAGGAAGGCTCCCACCTTACTGTTTGAATACTCCTGGCACAGCACCCTCGCCTGGTGGGCTCTTGTCCTCCTGTAACAGCCTCTCCCTTTTCTCTCCAATTTTCAACCTTCAGAGTAGAGTTGCTGGGCTAGCTCCTTGTATGTGTGAGTTATGTGTGTGCGAGCACACATGGGTCTGTCTCTCTTCCAAACAATGGCTTCATGGATATTTTTTTAAAAAATTATCCAGTATTGTAGTGATTATAAATTGTCTTGTAATAGGGACATGGCCAACATTGTGTTAAGTCCTTTTGTTGAGATCTCAGAAAAATTTAAGGGTGTGCCATGCAGACCCTTTTCAAGAGATATTAGATTTCTAAGAATCTTAATATGGTATACCACAAGGACCTTGGAGGTAGCTCAAGGTAGCTAAGAGCCCGTTTCAGAAAAAAAGTATGAGTGTGGCTTTTTTCTTAGTGGATTAAGGAGAAACACGGCAAGTTTTTTGAAAGCAATTTTACTAGACTGAACTATAAGGGATAGGGATAACACAAAAAGTAAAGAGGACTCTGAACCCTGAAACAACTCTTGCCAAGAACAGGCTGATACCCTTTTCAGTTAAAAACATGGGCCACTTTTACAGAAAAAAGCTCACTCAGAGTTTGAAAGAAAAAACAGCCCAAGGGTGGAGCCAAGAGTTGTGGAGAATTAATGTGAGGATTACGCAAGGGACTGGTGACTTCTCAGCTAAACTTCAGAATCTCTATGGACCAGGTACTACTGTGTGACTCCTATTTGCCCTCTTTTAGAGTGGGAGCTAGTCATACTATCTCTGTCTCACAACTTTGTGTTTGATGTGTGCAAGGCACATAACTTGTCTCTTTAGTTCATAGGTCTTGAGACTGAGAAGTGCTCTACACAAGGAACCTCATTCAAGGAGCCAAATATACACTTGGACCTGATTTTGATAATGGGATCCTGGTGCTAAAGCCTGACCTGGAAGCAATTAACAGGATGAATATACTGGAGTTTTGGGGAGTACTGTCTATGTGGGGAGGGATATAGATTTTAAAATGATTTAACACTTACCTGGGGCTGATATACTGTACTGCTTAAGTTCTGTCACAAAGGTCATACCTACACAGGATGGACAATTACACAGGAGTAAAACATCTCTACTGTGGAAAGAAATGGGTTGTCACACCAATGATTTCTACCACTCATCTGTATTTGCTGTGGGAGAACCTAAGAAAGTATTTCTTACTCCCAGGAGCCTTGTGAAACAATGTGATACTCTGACTGATGAGCTCCTTCAATTATTGGCCTTATATACACAGGAGACAAACAAGCAAGCAGCAAGGGGGCGGGAAGTCATGATAAACTAAAATACAGATTTAGTTTTGAAAATAACTATAGTAAAAGATACACATCTCTAGAAGACATTTAAGTAATGTATGTTCAACTTTTTCCAAGTACTCCAAAGGGCAACGTTTTAACCTTTCTACTTAAATAAATATCAAGCATCAAAGTACCTCAAGCCAAAGAGTATTCTTGACAAGGCCACTTCATTCAAAAGAGCAGCTCTTGGTCATAAGTACTCTGTGGTTTAAAGATACAGATTTTCTGCCTCTTTGGCATCCTGTTACTCAGTGGGGTTTAAGGGAGTTTGGAAAAGTATTAGCTCCTTCTTCCCTTCTCCCATGTTGACCTTTTGTGTATTCCTCCATACATATTTCTTTGTCTGTATATACATATAGGAATGAAAAACCTGAAACAATACGGGATATTTACCTTTAACTGAGTAATTTTTCTTACTAACCTCTTTTCGGATCAACAGATACAAATCTGGCATTCTTTTAGTGTTGAGAGAATATTCAAGTCCATGGATGTTTGACAATTTATTTAACCATTTACCGACCAATTAACATTTAGATTTCTAGTTTTTTTTCCCTCCAGATAGCTCAATAAACATCTACGTACACATATTTATGTGCATAGATGCTTTTACCTTTATAGGATAATTTCCCAAAAGTAAGACTGCTTAGTGAAAGTACATGTATTCAAACTTCACACGCATCTAGGTGACTCTGGCAACTTACTCCTACCAGCAGTGTTTCAGGGTGCCCATTTCCTTCCATCTCCACCAAACTGATGTTGTCCCTTCACTTTATACCAGTCTGATGGATGAAAAGTGGTATCACATTGTTGCATATTTTTTAACATTCCTTTAACCATTAGGATGAACATACTTTATACTTTCTGACTTTTTCAATGTCCTGTTCTGTGAATTGATTTCTCCAACAATTTCATTTTAAAGTTCTCTTTGCATATATGAACATTAATAATTTTCCTATTACTACACAAATAGTTCTTATAGTCTACCTGTTCTTTTAACTTTGATAATGGTCCCTTTCCATGCCATACATCTTTTTGTTTAGTGAAATAGGTCTGGCTTTCCAACCCTGTTAAAAACATCATCGCCACTTAAAGATCGTATAGGGATTTTCTTAAAGTGGGCATCTTTGTATTGTACTCCGACAGTTGAGACCAGTGTGAGAAATTCTTGCAATTTTTAAAGTACTTTTTTATAAAAGGAGAAATCAATTTGGGGAAAACAAGGAGAACAAGAAAGGAGGATGGAATTGACTGTCCCATATTTTTACATAAGAAAAATCCTCCATTTCAGAAAATGAGACTTGCAATGTTGTAAACTTTTCCATCATTACAAAGCCACATTCTCAGAAAACGCACAATTTAAAAAACATACGTATTTTGATGTACCCATTCTATTAATGTGGATAAAATTTTACATATACATAATTTTATACTTAAATATACATTTCAACTTTTTATTCTCACCTTTTTTTGAATAATGCTTATATATTAAGTTAAAAAGATTATAGAAAAGGAAGAACAAGGTGTTTGGGAAAATTACTCAATCCTTCCTATATTTACCAAATATAAATACAGAAATTCTCTATTTTAAAATGTCACATGTCCTTTAAGTCAACTAAAGTTGCATAAATATTACTTAAAACAATAGCATGCTAAAAAAAAAGTCACTGCATGATTGTTTATTTAAAATATTATGACTCTGATGTAAATACATATGGGCTTACATAATTTATTACTCATATAAACCCTCAATTAAAATGCTTAATTGTTCATCCACAATGCCTTTTTTCTAATAATAAGCATAATAAATTTTCTATCTCATTGAAAGTGTTTAAAGCCTTTTGAATCTTGATTTGTGCAGTTACTGAAAAATAACTTAAGCTGACCTACAGAACACAGCAGTATCGTTTGCAATGCTGCCACAGATCTCTCTGCGGCCAGTCACATATGGTTACTGTTATTGCACAGTTATAGATACAGGTTATTATGTGCACATAAACTCTCTACATAATCAGTGACAGTGTTTTCACTGCAACTAGCTTAACACATTTAAAATTATGAATACAATTTACAAAATCTTTAACAATATACTTTTAAGATAAAAGTATCCTGAGGATATTACAAAATTCATTTTACCAGCCCTTCATTTCTTCACTTTGACTCTTTAATTTCCAAGATAATAGTTGTTCATATTTTGTTACATAAAAATGTTTTTATAGTTCCTATTAACAAAATATATTTAAGCTACATTGTATATAATTGTCCCTTAAACACTTAGTCCCATCTGCCTCCAGTCTCCTTGGCTAAAATCAAGTATTTATCAAGTTGTCTATAATTTTTAATCAGAAAAGGTATAGCACAAAACAGACAGAAATAGGGTTATTAGCATATTTAAGTTAAAAGCATTGTGCATTTTTAATATTTTGGTCATATTTTATAGTAAAATAATATATTTTGGCAAAAAATAATAAAATATAAGGTTTAGTTTATTTTCTATTAATGGTAGATCTGGCAGGTATTTTACATTTGTAAATATTATCTATTTATTTTGACTTTTCACATTTGTTTCTAAAAACACTGCTATAAGGTGTTCAGAACTTTGAGACTAAAAGCACCTAAAAAAAAAAAAAAAAGTAAAATGTTTGGTGCTCTAAAATCCTTTGACAATTTTATAAACTTACTTTTAAGTGTCTCATATATTCCAACACAGAATCGTTATTGCCTGCTAAGACTTATTTGACTCAAGATAATCTTTAAAATAATAATCTCGGATGTCTTCCTGAAATTATTTGAAAATTAGGATGGGAATTCAAAAACTAAGAACAAAAAAACATGGGAAAAAAACAGTTGCAAAAAAAGTTGCTATCTACTGGCAGTAGTTATTATGGCACAAAAACACATGAAAAGACTTGTAATTTTCTCTGATATATACACTAAGTTCAAATAAGATGTGTAAGATATATTACATATATACAAACATACTGGGGCTTCAGGCAGGAAACAGGGAACTTTATGTAATAAGCCACTTGGGTCATGTATCACTGAAGTCCCAATGACAGTTTTTAATGAAGATGTTCATTATGATTTCTGTTCTTGCCCAATTATCAATCTATCATTAACTAACAGAAGAAGAGTTTGAGATGTATTAGTTTGAAAAAAGAAGTAAGGGCGTGGTGAATTAAGTGATGACTGATGTCAACTGCCTTTATATAAAGGGTATTTTTACTGTTGAAGAAATTCATACAGAGACATCTGCAGAAGAGTTTATCAACAATCAGAACACAAAACTCCTTTAACACTATGACATACTCACTATAACATACTATAAATATGTATTATTACAGTATTACTTATACATTCTACTTTAGGCAATGTAGTCTAATTCTGAATGACCTTGTTAATTTTTAAGGCATCAGTGCATCAAGTGCAAAGCTCCATAAAATAAATATGAAAACAAAAAAGCATTAGCTTATCTGTGGCAGAGACAGTGATCACTGTACATTATATGTGTTGGCCACTTCCATGGAATAGGGAATAAATTATACATCTTATTGTCAAAATGTTACAGCATAAATTTCACATCATTTTTCAATACTTCATTTAATGGGCTAAACTGATCCGGCAGTATCCTCATTTTCATTGTTCCATCAGCTCCACATGAAAAAATGTGATTTGCTGGCCCTGTCTCAATTTGCATCACTCCAGTTCCAATATTTCTGAAAATGGACTGCCGGGAATGTTCATTGATAAAAGTGTGGAGAAGACTAAAGGTAGACAGACTCCAAATCTGAAAGACATTAGGAACAAAATTAAAAATTGAGGTTGATGATTACCTTAGAAATCCAAATGAAAAGTTTAGGACTGTTTTCTTGTGCAAATAAGGAATTTCTAAAACAAAGATGGATAAAAAAAACCTATGTAATCCTAAGGTCATAACCTTTTCACTGTTGCTATTTTCCAAATCCTTTGATATTATTATTCTTCAAAATCCATCCATTTAGAAAGGAAAGTATTTTAAACCTTGCACTGGAGAGAACTTAGGTAGAGGAGGTTAAGTGTACAATGCTATAGAAACTTGTAATATTACAGGGACTCTCAGAAAAGCTTGTGCTGTGTAGTTTATAATGGGGTAATCCTTTATAATACTCAGCAAGGGATTAGAACCACTGGAAATAGGGCCTCAGAAAGGGCAAAACTATGTTCCCACTGCAAGATAAATTATCACAACTTTAGTACACTTAATTTACTGAGATTTTCTATTTTTAGCCTCTACCAAAATAAATGTGCCTGTTATTAAAGTAAATTACTTACAAAGTAATTTATAAGCAATTTCACTTATGTGAAGGACCTAATGCTTTCAGAACATCTATTTTAAGTTTAGAGAAATCCAGTTAGTTCCTGATTTTTTGAAATCACTATTTTTTTTAAATATTTATTTCCCCTAAGAAATTATTTAGTTCATACTACTCTAGACAGGATTGTTAAATTGTGACTTCTGAATACTACATGGTATACTTTCAAGTCTTTTTTTACTTAATTAAATAATAAACCTCAGGATCAGAGCACAAACTAATCTGAAGAACTAATCTAAAATATAATACATCTTATTCTAAACTCAAGGCAGTTCAATAAGAAACTAGCTTCAAAAAAAAAAAAAAAAAGAAAGTAGCTTCAAATGCAAGGAAAAGAATTCTGTATGGAAGTTGGTGTATATAATTGATTGAAAAGCCTTTTCAAATTCCAAAATTCTAGTTAATTTTTTCTGGCTGATAATTATGAAAACAATATGCAGGTTCCAACAAAGTAGCCCAACTTATTCTTACTAAATTGTCTCACTAGGGGTTAAAACAACGGATTCTAAGAATGTAGAGTCCTTCAGTGGGTTGGTGACCATTACAATTAACTTATGGACTAGTGTAAACTGACTTAACCCTGCAGATCTTTCCAAGTGTGGCCAGAGGACCCTCCATCAAGACTGCTACATATGTATTATAAAAATGCACATTCTTGAGTTTTAGAGTTACCATCTGAGTATCTCTGGGGTGGGACCTAGCAACAGTATTTCTAGAATGGGATGCATTTTAATAAGCTGCTTAATATTTTAAACAACCTCTAAGATTTAAACACAGTGGAGTTTAAGAAGGACAGGGTTTATCCAGGTACATTCGGAATTCATGAATCAGAGTGGCTGGATGCTAATGCTATAAATGAAAAAAAAAAGGGGAGTAATTCAGAATAAAGGAAAATGTTAGTACATTTCACAGTACCTGAAACTGAGTTCAGTGACTCTGAAAATGGGAGTCAAGACTAATTCCAATGCCTGAAATATGTTTGTATCTATGGAAAATTAAGTTCTTTTGCACATTAATTAAGCACATTTGAAAACAGCTGAAAAAGAGACATTTTTAGGTTAAATATTATGTCATTCATTAAAAGGTTTATTAAATAGCAACTAACATGTTGACCACAAGTAGGAGTTACTATTTCTATTATTTAAATAGACTGGTATCATCAATCTGATTAAACGCTTAAGGTTTCCGAAGATTTCTTTGCATTTTGGAGATACCGTGGCATTACTGTATTTACCTTTATGTTGCCTTCAGCAGATCCTGTGACAAAGTACTCTTCTGTCGGATCAATGGCAATGGCTTTAACAGGAGAATCATGGCTCTGGAAAAGCTGCCTTTGCTGTCGTTGCCGAAGATCAAAGGCACATGTAAAGCCTTTTCTGCCACCTGATATTAGTAGCTGATGTTTTGGAGCATATGCTAAAACAGTAGCTCCACTATCATGGCATGTAAAAGCTAAAAAATAAAGTAACAATAAAATAAAATAAAATAAAATAAAATAAAATAAAATAAAATAAAATAAAATAAAATAGAAAAGGAAAAGCCATTTAATGGTATAAGAAACAGACTTCTGGCTTCTGGCCAAGGTAGAATAATAGATCCCCAGATTTACCCACCTACCTGAAACAATTTAAAAAATAAAATGATATTTGGAAACAATGGTTTGAGGCACTGGACATCAGGCAAAGAAAAATGATCTCTAAGAGATGGGAAGCAAACTGGGGTGAGCCTTACAACTGCCCCTGTTTACTGACTACAGAGTGTTTTCTGGCCATGGCACAAGGGGACCCCAAGTTGGTTTGGGCTCCTATTCCCACCAGCCATTGTGGAAAACCTTGTAATTCAGAAGGCACAGAAGAGAGTACTCAGAAGGGTCTGAGTAGGTAAAATTCATAATACCTGGCATCTAATAAAAAATTAACAGGCATGGAAAATACAATCCATAAGAAGAAAATCCATCTACTGAAACAAATCTAGAAATCACACAGATGATAGAATTAGTAGATAAAGAAATTAAAAGTCATTATAACTATATTTACTACGTTTAAGAAGCTGGATGAAAGATCAAGCTTGTTAAGTAGAGACATGAAAGATATAAAAAAAAAGAGATACAAATAAAAGGTTCAGAGATTAAAAACTATAATATTCAAATGAAAAATATACTGCATTGGATTAAGAGCAGATTAAACAAGGCCATAAAAAAAAATAAACCCCAAACTGGTGAGCTTGAAGACATATCAATATAAGTATCAGAAATACATAAATACAATGAATATTTTTTTTTAAAAAAAAGTCTAGCCTAACAAATCTTAGGGAAAAAAGTCTGTAAACAGCTCAAAGACAATATAGCATAAAGATGAATAATGAAGATTTGGGAGTTAGAATGTCAAGATATAAATCTTGGTTTTTTGCTGGGTTTAAATGTATAACTTAAGCGAATTACTTTTTTTTTCTTTTAATGTAAGTCTCAGTTTTATCATTTGTAAAAAGAGATAATCCAGCCTGCTTAATTGGTTTATGTGAGGATTAAATTAGTTAACATATTCAAAACATGTAGAGTGAGAGGCATATACTAAGTACTCAATATACTTATTGTAAGAATCTGAAGAAAAAATTATAGAGAAGGGCTTTTTCAGTTTTACTAGCACTTTGAGATATAACTTATACAGAGTTAAATGCAGAAATTCTAAGTGTACACCTCTGATGAGCTTTGACAAATGGAGACATCACTGTAACCATCACTCAGGTAAAAACACAGCATGCTGTCATCATCCCTCATGCCTCTCTCTAGTCAGCACTCCTCTCCCACAACGGCCATCACTATTCTGATTTCTGATTAGTTTTACCCGTTTTTGAACTTCACATAAATGGAATTTTATGGTTTATACTCTATTGTCCCTGTCTTCTTTACCTTCAACATAATATTTTAGAGGTTAATGAATGCTGTCCTATGTATCAGTAGTTCATGCCTTTTTTTATTGCTTAATGGTATTCTATTACATAAATAGACCAGGTTCCTGTTGGACGTATTTGCATTGTTTCTGGTTTTTGGCTATTATAAATAAAGCTGCTAAGAACGTTCCTATACAAGTCTTTTTGTGGACACATGTTTTCATTTCTTTTGGGCATATATATAGGTGCATGTTTAACTTTGTTAGAAACTGCCAATCAGTTTTCCAAAGCAGCTATACCATTTTACACTCATTCAGCAAATCATGAGGGTTGCAGGTTCTCTACATCCTCGCCAACACGTGGTATTCTAGAATCATTGATTTTGGCCATTTTAGGGTATAGAGTAGTATCTTATGGTGAATTTAGTTTCCATTTTCCTAATGACTACTGATGTTAAGCACCTATTCATATGCTTACTTGCCATTTAGATACTGAGGAGAGGGTAATTTTAAAGTCTTGAATATATCATTTCTTTCATAGATAGTGCTTTAGAGTTTGTATCTAAAAACTCAGGACTAAACCTAAGGTCACCCAGATCTTCTCCTATATTTCCTTCTAGGAGGTTTAGTTTCTGTTCCATGATCTATATCTATTCTTAACCCATACATAATGTCTTTCATTACTGTAGTTTTATATTAAGTCCTGAAATCAGGTAGTGTGAGTCCTTCAAGTTTGTTTTTTCTCAGTATCTAGTATTCTAGGTCTGCTGCCTCTCTACAGGAACTTTTAGAACCAGTTTGTTGATATCTACAATACAGTTTGCTGGGATTTTGATTAGGACTGCATTTAATTTGTAAAGTTGGGAGATAGTGACATCTTAACAACATTGGCTAACAACACTGGATATGGACTAGATCTCCATTTATTTAGATCTTTGATTTATCTTTTTTTTTATAGCTTTCCCCAACAGAGGCTATACGTATTTTGTTACATTTACACCTCAGTACATCATTATTTTGAGTGTTATTATAAACGGTGATTTTTTAAAATTTAAAATCCCAATTGTTCATTGCTAATATATATGAAAGCAAATGACTTTAATATGTTGACCTAGTATCCCATGATTCTACTATACTTGCACATTAGTTCCAAAAGTTTCTATTTTTTTTTGTAGATTCTTTAAGATTTTCTACAAAATCATGTCATCTGTGAATGAAGGCAGTTTTATTACTTCTCTTCCATATGTATACCTTTTAATTCTTTTTCTTGTCTTACTGCATTTGTTAGGACTCCCAGTACAATGCGGAGTAGCAGTGGTTATCAGATCCAAAGTAAAAACATTATTTTTATATTATCTATGTTCTACTACTGTCCTTCATCAGGTATAATAAAGAGCTAATTACATATCTTGCATTTTTCTGCTTTCAAACTCTGCGCCACTGTAGGCAAAATAAACCTCACAGGATAATAAATGTATGTCATTAAAGACAAACTCATTAAAAAATTCTTTTACTTTATGAATTTCTTGACTTGCAGAATTTATAAAATGCTTTCCAAACTTACCATGGACTAAACTATTGGCAGGTGCTACGAGAGTATCCCACAAACATATGTTCCTGAAAAAAAAAATTATTTCTTGAGTGACACAAAATTTTAACAGAATAAAAAGTAAGCTTGTTTCATATAGTTATATTAACATTTGAACCTTGTTCTCACAAAAAGTTCTTAAATTTGTAAAAGAGCCAAATACAAGTAACCAATATATTTATGCATAATTAATTTTCACGCAAAATTTAAAAAACTACTGACTTAAAAAACTAAATAACTTTATAGACTGACATTTATTTACAAATAATGCTATACGAAGCCTGAATACAGAAACTACTTTTTCTATTTGTTGATTCTCTAATCTAACAGATGGACTGACATATACCAATAGCAGGATACACTGAATTTTTTGGAACACAAAGAAAACTTATTTCTGCTATGAATGGGAGTAGCTTTTATTCCTTTCTATGAGTTGCAAAGGAGGCACCAACAAATGTAAGAATTTCTATGCAAGATGGGCTGAAGACTCCATATTCCTACAATACAATTTCTAGTGCAAAGTAAGGCCTCACAGATAAATAGAAAAGCCCAGCAACCTCAGCAGGCATTCACTCAGAACTCTGCCACACAAGGGAAGTGAAACAGGCAGTTGTGGAGACTGAGGCAGGAGGAGACATCTTCTTACATATTTAAGGTTTCGGGGGAGATGAGGACAGGCTGCCACTCACTAGCTACTGTTCAACCAGAAAGTCTTTTGAGTTTCTAGTTTTTTTTATCATGAAAGACTGATAATACCTACCTAATAGAGCCACCATGAGTATTAATGAAAAAGGTGGACCAATAAATAATGGTTCTTTTTTGCCTCAAGTTTTCTTAACACATAAGGAATAATACGGAGAAAAATTAATTTCACTATCAAATCCTTGTCTCCTAAAGTCTTAACATTGCAATATTAACAACACAGAAGGAACTCATTTTTTTAAGGCCACCAGAATTTCCCTAGCTTTACAGTTAGAACACTAAAACTACTCTAAGAAACAAGTCTTTATAATAAAATATTGAAAAGCATAATTATGAAAACATTCTTGAGACAAAAAAATATAAAGCAAATAAAAAATAAAGTCCAGCTATACAGATGCACACTTGAATTTCAGTTATAATCTCTTACCTATTGTCAGTTGAAAGACCAGCTGTAGCTATCAAAGAGGAGGAACTAACAAAGACAAAATCATTGGCTGTTTTGTTGTGACACTGCCAAGTCTGGAACAGTTAGAAACAAACAAATGTTACTGCTGTCACTAGCAATTTTATAACCAGGTAGACGCTTTAATCAAAAAGGGATCATGTAATCTGTGGCTTACTTAAACCTACTGAGTCTTTTCCCCCCAAATTTTAGACAAGTTTAAAGAGTAATACAGAGAATTCTCATATACCATTTATCCAGTCACCCATTTTGAACATGTGCCACATGTTTTGCCTCTCCTTCTCTTTTTCTCTCTCTCTCTCACACACTTTCCCTGAACCATGTGCATTATAAGTCTTTATGAGACCCTGTGCTTTTGTTCATCTAAAAGTTCAAAAGAAAACAAAAGGCGGTTAAATGTTTAATATTTCTCAATATTTGTGAAAATTTGTTTCTTAGAAAAAACTAGAATTTTAGATTATCTCAGATTAAATTGTTTTCAGAAATGTTTAAACTCTTAAATTTTTTTTTTTTAAAGATTTATTTATTTATCAGAGAGAGAGTGAGAGAGAGAGCACAAGCAGGCAGAGTGGCAGGCAGAGGCCGAAGCAGGCTCCCCGCCGAGCAAGGAGCCCGATGTGGGACTCGATCCCAGGACCCTGGGATCATGACCTGAGCTGAAGGCAGCCGCTTAACCAACTGAGCCACCCAGGTGTCCCAAACTCTTAAATATTTTTTCTTTTTTTAATTTCAATGACCCAACATATAGCACATCATTTGTTTCAGATGTAGAGTTCAGTGCTTCATCAGTTGTGTATAACACCCAGTGCTCATCACATCACGTGCCCTCCTTAACGTCTGTCACCCAGTTACCCCATCCTCCCACCTACCACCCCTCCAGCAACCCTCAGTTTATTTCTGTTAGTTAAGAGTCTGTCGTGGTCAAATAATTTTTCCTCAAATATGTGAATACAAACATATTATTAAGTCAACAAAACTAGAAAATTTACAATGTTTGTGAATACTCCATCAAATAGTAACTTAAAATGAGAGGTTTAGTCTATTATGAAGATTTCCAAGCTATATTTGTTCAGATGTTTCACTTCAATAAAAAATGATTTTTTTAAGTATGTCAAAATCATCACATAAAAGATTTTTCCTTTGAGTCACTTCCCCATTTCCCTTGATTACCCTGACTACCACTAGACATGTCCTTAAAACAAACAAAATACACTTTAACCCCACAAAACCAATAATGTACATTTTCAATCCAATTTATCTTTTTTTTTTTTAAAGGCAGTCCCTAAGGGAATATAAACATATATTTAAATCCATTGGCTTAATAAAAATGAGGAAAAATATTCTTTCAAAGTACTCTTATCAAACATCCCCTTGCTTGCTTTCGCTTAGATCAGTACCATATCCCAGAATTTAATCTTGAATGAATTACCAGAACCTTAACTTATATTCTTAATATTTTCCTAATAGGTATTGCTTAGTCCTATAAAGGGCTTCATTGAAAAATATATTAAATACAAACTCAGTGTTCTCTGAAGCTGCAGAAGGTTCATTACGCTTGTGCAGTCCTGAATAGAGATGTATCAATTTTTTGAAAAAAGACAGGGCAAGAGGCACGTGGGTGGCTCAGTCAATTAAGCTCTGACTCTCAATTTCCACTTGGGTCATGCTTTCAGGTTGTGAGATCGAGCCCCATGTTGGGCCCCACACTCAGTGTGGAGTCTGCTTGTCCTTCTCTCCCTCTGCTCCTCCCTCTGTTCTCTCTTAAATAAATAAATAAAATCTTAAAAAAAAAAAAAAGACATGGGCGAGAAAATAATTGTGCCAGCTATAGCATATCCTTTCTACTTTGTTCTTAAGGGCTAATTGCAAAAAAAAAACCCAGCAGATGCATAGTCTGTTGATCATTCTTTTTAGGTATAATCCTCACTGTAGCTTAGTGAGGCTGGAAAAGGGCTTGAGTAATCCACAGGTTGCATGGGTCTCTGGAGGTACCACGTTTGTTCAATACAGGTTAATTTTCCAAGTTATCAGAGACTAGGAATTTTTAAACCTCACAGACTAGTTTTCACATAACACAAGGAGTTTATAGTAAAGTGACTAAATACACAGAAATACACAGATTTCACTTTTTGGCTTTAATATTTATTGCCTCAAATATATATTCTTGATTTCTTTAAAATAAAAATTCAGGGGCACCTGGATGGTTCAGTCGGGTAAATGTCTGCCTTTGGCTCAGGTCATGATTCCAGGGCTCCTGGGATCAAGTCCCACATCGGGCTCCTTGCTCAGTGAGGAGCCTGCTTCTCCCCTGCCTGCCATTCCCCCTGCTTGTGCTTGCTCTCTGTCTCTCTCATGCTCGCTCTCTCCGTGTCAAATAAATAAATTAATTTAATAAAAATTCAAGGGGTATCTGGGTGGCTCAGTCAGTTAAACGTCCCACTCTTGATTGCGGCTCAGGTTGTGACCTCTGAGTTGTGACACTGAGCTCCATGTAGGGCTCTATGCTAGGCATGATGCCTGCTTGGGATTCTTTCTCGCCCTTTCCTTCCCCTGACTCTCTGTTTCTCTCTCAAAAATAACAAAAATAAAATAAAATAAAAATTCAAAAAAGTTTAAAGGTAAGAATTTTTGGCTTACCAGGTATGGCTTAGGCATGCTTCCAGTTACTGGGCAACATTTCCAGTTTGTATGGTACAAACTTAAATATCCATCAGCATCAACTATTCCAAACTTAAAGAAAAACATTTTTTTTAGTATCTGATACTAATACAAAAGCATATTATCAACCCATACCTCCACCGTGAATCTCATATTTTAATCTTAAATATTTAGTTGATAAATTGACTTTTACTTCACCTATGCATAGATCTAGTCCAGAAAGTTAGCTGCTGCTTAAGAAAATTCCAGGTGACACAGAAGAAACAAACATCAGACACACACTTTATCATACTAACCAAAAGCAGAGTCTATATTCTAAAAGTACTCAAAAAATAGAATACTAGATTTACACGTTGTCATGCAACAAATGTTTAGTATATATAAAAGAGAAAACTGTCATTATGACAAAGAAAAAATAAGGACTTCCAGAAATATATAAGAAAAACATGCCAATAAGAGTAGAAAGTAAAATGAAACAAAGACTGTTACAGTAAAAGAATTCCCACTATGGGAACTCAGGGTAATTTGAGAAAACGTCAAAATTATCCAATGAGGGAAAATATGTTACAGATATAAAAGGATAAGTAAGACTAGGCATTCTTTTCTTTAGATTACAAAAATAACATATACAGTTTATAAAATAAAAAGAATGTCTACTTTGGACTCCTGCCTTCTCCCATCTCCAGATCTACCAACTATTAACAATGTGATGTGTTCCATTTCAAATCTGTTCTATGAATAGTCCAACATTCACACAGGCTTTTTAAAAAAATGAGAATCATAATAAATATACAGTTTCACAATTACATTTTTTTACCTATTATAGCCATTTTTTCATATCAGTACATTTAATCTACTTCATTCTTGTGCAGTGTAGTATTACACTATATAATTTTATTGTAACTTTTTTGAAAACTTTTTCCTTATGGACAGGTTCCAATTTTCCCTATTACCAAGTGCTCCTTTAAGTGTTCTGGTTTAGGGGCACCTGGGTGGCCTCAGTTGGTTAAGCATCTGCTTTTGGCTCAGGTCATGATCTCAGGGTCCTGAGAGAGAGCCTGTGTTGGGCTCCCTGCACAGTGGGGAGTCTGCTTGTCCCTCTGCTTCTCCCCTCACCCCTGCTTCTGTCTCTTTTCCTCTCACTCACTCTCTCCCTTTCTCAAATAAATAAATAAAATCTTTAAAATAAATAAATAAATATTCTGTATATAAATCTTTGAGTATTTATGTAGGATAGATATCTAGAAATGGGAAAACTTTGTCAATAGCATCACTTAACATTGGCAGGCGAAGCTAAAATTTAATCCTAAGTGGTAATATCAATTTACGCACCTATTTTTCTTACACATTGGTCCACACTGCTTATTACTAAATTTTTAATATTTGTTGGTATCCAGAAAAAAAGGCTAATTTTAATATGCATTTCTTCAATTATTAGTCAGGATTGTTGGTCATGCATAGTTGTTTTATAAACTGACCTGATCATATCCTTTACCTACTTCTCTATTGTCTTTTTAAAAATTTGATAAGGCGAAAGAATATTAGAAATATTAATTCATTGTTTACTATATTTGTTATCGATATATTCCCAAGGTCTATCCTTTTTGTGATTTATCCTGTTTTCTGGAGAAGACCTACATATGGTCTTTAGAAAGGATATATGGAATGTGTTATGTCTCTGCACACTTAAAAATATATATTTATATATAAATATAAAATTTTATATAAAATATAAAATTATATATATTTTTATATTATATACATATAATATATTTTTTAATATATTTTTCATCAAATTTGAATGACTGGACAGATAACGACAACTAATTCCCATTCATTGTCCATCGGATTTCTATGAATATTGCTTTCTCATGTGTAATCTTTATTTCTGAGTAGGCGAATGTCATTAATTTTAGAGGGGAGGGATGGAGAGGTTCTAAGTAATCATTTTATCCCTACTCCTTTCTAGAAGCTCTTGCGTTAAAAAAACAAAAATCAAATAATCAGGATGTGTCTAGGCATGTGATGTCTCTCAACATCTCTGCCTAGAACTTGGTAGGTTCTTTCTTTTCAAAAATTCTATTTTTCTTTGTTTTGGGAATATTTTTATTCTAATAATTCCTTTGAATATAGTGCTTCTTTCTTTCTTTCTTTCTTTCTTTTTTTTTCTTTAAGATTTTATTTATTTGACAGAGAGAGAGATCACAAGTAGGCAGAGAGGCAGGCAGAGAGAGAGGGGGAAGCAGGCTCCCTGCTGAGCAGAGAGCCCGATGTGGGGCTCCATCCCAGGACCCTGAGATCATGACTGGAGCCGAAGGCAGAGGCTTTAACCCACTGAGCCACCCAGGCGCTTTCAATTCCTGCTTCTTTCAATTCTATCATTTTTTTTCTTCTTCTGAAATACCTTTTAAATGTCTTTTATAAGTTTTCCTGGGTCTAGTCTTAATTTACTTTTTGCATTATTTTTATCAAAGGATAATTTCCTAAGCTGTTCTTCCAGTCACAAACTAGATTTTCAACTATTTCCATTCTGCGATTCAGGCCTTATAATGAGTAGTTGTTCTACTAACCCAATTTTGGGAATCACATGTTTTAAATTTCCCAGATTTCTTTCCTGTTCTACTGCTTGCTTTTACTTCACAGCAGCTTATTTTTATTTTAGAATGCAGTATCTTCCTGAATCTGAGGAATCGTTCCTCATAGGTCATTTATTCCACTTAATGCCTCTTTTCAGGCTCAATAACTAACTTTTGGCAGCCCATTTCTGTTCATAATTGACAAACTGACTGGCATTACTGTCCTCTGTTTTATTTACCACAGTAGGCTTCCCTACACTAAGGGAGACAGCATGCTTAATTATTGTGCTGTTTGGCTCCATCATGCCTATGGTGAATGGATAGTAAGTTGACTGTTAAATATACGTGGGTAGGTAATGAAGAACAATTTTTTTGTGCCTTAAAACAGTAAATGTGAAGGCTATAGTGAGTGTTAAATCTATAAAATAATTCAGACTACAGAAGGTATTGAATGCCACGCTAAAGAATATGAGCTTCTAGTTAAAATGAGGAGCCTTGAAGGGCTCGTGAAAAGAACCAGTAATGTGATCTCCCTTACAGTGTGGTTATATAACTATATTATTTGTTATATAACTGTGTTGGCAACATGAAGAATGCATTAGAAAGGTTAAGAGTTGAGGTACAGAGCCTAGCTAAGGAGCAATATTGACAACCAAAGAAGAAAAGCATAAGCACTGCAGTATATGTTACACAACTGAAATTACAGTAGAACTCTAAAAGCTTCTAGATTAAGTCCCCTCAATTTCGCACTAAGGAGCAAAGAATGTTGCCAACTAGTATTAAGAAACCATATGCCTTCAAAAGTTTGTTTCATAGCTACTTGAAAAATTATCATTGACTTTTGTGAAATGGTAACACCGCTAAGTGATAAATGTGGTAGGCAATAAGACTGCAGCACACCAAGATACAAACAACATGTGAGGAGAGTTAAAGTTTTGAAAGTTGAGAGAAAAGGAAAGGCAAGATGGACCATCTGTGAGGGCACCGTGTCTTTTTAGTGAAGCGTGGTTCTGAAGACAAAGAGCAGGCTGATGTCCCTGTAATTGTTGTTTAAAGTGACAGTGAGATACTAGGGTGGAAGAGAGGCAGTCTGAGGAAAACAGGATTATGGGAAGTGAGGACAGTAAGGGATATTCTACAGCAGGGTTGAAAAACCGTTTCTTAAAGAAAGGGTCATATAGTAAACATTTTAGCCTCGCAGTATATAAAGTCTTTGCTTTCCTGAACTCTGCTGTTGTAGTGGAAAAGTAATTATAGAAAAGAAATAATGAGTGAGGTAGCTGTGTTCTAATAAACCTTTACTTACAAATAAAATGTAGCTAGGCCATGATTTGTTGATGCCCTGCTCTATCTAGACCAGTCCTCAAAAGTTTAATATATGTGCAAATGACAAAAATATCTGGTTAAAACGCAGATGGTGACCCAGTAGGTCTGCAGTAGAGTTAATTTGCATTTTTTTTTTTTTTTACAAATAATTTGCATTTTTTTAAAAAAATATGGAACCCTTCACAAATTTGTGTGTCATCCTTGCACAGGGGCCATGCTAATCTTCTCTGTATCGTCCCAATTTTAGTATTATATGTGCTGCCAAACTGATCACAATAATCTGCATTTTTAAAAAGCTCCCAGATTTTACTTACTACTTGACCATATTTTGAGTTGGTTCCAGACGACAAAGAAAGTAGAAATATTTAATCAAAAATGTGTAATATATGGTGGTCCTATAATCATTTGGTCCTTAAGCATCATTTAAGGAAATTTTAATGGATATATATACACACATATACACACAAAACATGCATACCCATAAACAAGTGTCGTTCCAGGAAGAACGAAATGAATGTAAGTGTTCTTTGAAAAGACTTTTATAAAAAAAGAATCCATATAGATTAATACTTTATCATTAGCTCACTCAGCTGTTCTCTTCAAAAACACAGACTAGTAATACTTATAAACTTTCAAAATAATCAAACCCTATTCCCATTTATATTTTTATGTAGTACCTTATTTCCTTGATAGTTAAATCTCATTCTCGTAACTCTTGAATTGCCACCAGATCGAAAACAGGTTATTTGTTGAGAATGGCCCCATTCAAACATTCTGACACTTCCATCTTGAGCTCCTGTCAGATCTGCATTATAAAGGGCAAAAATTGCAAACTTATTACGGTCATCTTTGGAAGGTTTATTTTTGAATCCAAGTGAAAACCTTTATGAAAGAAATACCTTTGAAATGAATCACTGTCAATTTACATGAACTTACCTGTGTTATGAAATTTCGTTTGAGTATTTTTAATCTTAAAAACAGTATTATGATGTACTTTCATTTGACCCAGAATATACCCTCACACTACACAACAGAAGCAATTAAATCAGACCTCTGTAAATTTTATTTCCTTTTGAAATTATCTCAATGATGTTTTAATAGCCTTTAATAAATACTTTCTATAATAACCAGTTAACAAATTCCTGGGGGAACTAAAGAGGCAATTCTTATCAGTCCTACTATTAATGGTTAAACTTATACATTTTCTCTGGGGAAAAAAAAAAAAGACTGTAGAAAGTCTTGAATATCATGCATGGTAAAGAAAAAATCACTTCTGATAGTTATTCTGATTGACAAGATAGCTCAAATGTGTTATATGTTTCACTGAGGAATGTGAACAAGCTAAATAATTATTAATTCATCACTTTGCCATTTACTAATTTTGTGATACTAGGAACCTTATTTAATCTCCCTGAGCCCATTTCAAATTGTCCTGTAAAAGGGGAATAATGATATATAAGTTAATGGATAGCTATGAGAAGTAAACGAGATAATCCATATAAATCATTTAGAAATATGCTTACCATTGACCACTCAATTTATGTTAAGTATAATTATCAGTAGTAATGATTCAATGCAGTAAAAACACTGATTAATTTTTTACATTAATTTTTACATTATTTCACACCTTTAGGATCAGTAATAGAAGTTACTCTCCTCATTTTAAATACATGGTTCTTTTGAACCCTTTTGTTGGATGCTGATATGCAATTTTGATAACAGCTGCTTGTAGTACTTAGGACAGTGAAGTAGGAAAGAACACTGGTTTTGTCAAATATATCTTATCAGAATATCTTTCATTATAAAAGTAGTATTTTTTATATGTTACAAAATTGAAGGAACATGAATATTTTTTAATTAACAGGCACTGTGCTTCTTACTGTGTGGTAGGACAACTTGATGACAGGCACGACTTAAAAATCACATTAAGAAAACTTGAATATTGAGATGCCAATATGAATGCTGATTCCAACCCACAAGTATTTTTAAAGTTGTCTTTTTTGTTTTTTCTCTGTTTCAATATGTCCAAATAAATTCCCCATTGGTTAAGTTCTTTGTTAAAGGAGAAAAACTTTTGAGATTCCCAGGAATATTAACTGAAAATAATATATCCTCCTTGAGAGTGTAAGAACTTACTAGTAACTACTTCCTATGCTTACTATTAGTGTGTCTGATAAAAGGCAAACTGACAAAATATTAATGAAATACAAAGTGACTATGATGAGGCAATAAGTGACCAAGGTATGGTTCTGATCTATGTAATAAAAGATGGGAGTGATCCCATTATTAAAACAATTAATTATGACTATAACTCTAATTGTGTGAAGTGTCCAGAAATGTCCAAAAATAAAATGTTCTAACTTAGAAATATGCAGTCAACATAGTAAAGATTTACTACATCATGTTAGCCTTCTCTATTAATTCAGGAAAATTTCTTTTTCTATTGTTATCCAATTTTGAAATGAAGTTTTTATTTGCTAGCAGACACTATAAAAAAAAGTAAAATAGCTGACTACCTTTCAACTGAAACTAAAAACCTGCTTTAAATTCCTTAGAACACTGGCTAATTATTATCAACTTACAGTAAGGAAGAGTTGGATGAGAAGTCATTCTTCTGACATTATTAATGGCTTTCTTAATCATCTGTTAACAAAGAAAAATCATTCTTCTATAGTTACAATAAAAAGTAGTATTAAAAATACAAAACGTGACAGGTAATTCAAATAACATTTATTTATTTATTTTTATGTTGTGGGTGCTAAAAATACTAAATGTAATAAATTAAATTTAATAGCTCAGCTCTCTTACGTTTAAGTGTACATACATTTTCTGCATCATTCACTAGGCTCTAAGAACAAATTCACCTTGAGAATTTAGTCTTACCTCCTTTCTTGCCAATTCTTTTCTGATCCCATTAATTTTACTGGAATAATCCTGAATAGTATAAAGTTAAAAAGACAGGCAGAAGCATGTGAAAAAAAAAAAAAAGAGGTAAACAGAAAATTGTATAAATTTTTAATTGATAGTGTGGAACTGTTTGTTTATCCATTTTTAAATCATGTTTTGAATGATTTAAGTAGCCTGTCAAATAAGAATACGGGAAATTACAGATATAATTTTAATTACTAAAACAATTCCTATTTATATAGCACCATAACTACAATTATATGTTATCCTAAGTTTCATAGCATCACTCTTGAGAGGATTTTTTGTGTTGTTGTTCTTATGGATTTTAAATTGTCCATTAGACTGAAGTTGTGAGTAAAGTGGGGATTGGGTAGGGAGGAAGAGAGCCGGCCAGCAGAAGTGCTGAAGGACAGAAACACTGAAAGATGGTTATGGTTGTAATTTTACTGCAAAACAGCAGAAGTTGGTTATAACAAGTATTCTTTTTTGTTAGAATTAATAATTCAATAAAGCAATAGAATTAAGAAAATATTTCATTAATTCTCCACAAAAAAAATGAAAACCTACTGAATGTTACCTCTGTTTAGCAAACTCGATGTTGAAATCTCATGTTCCTTTAATTAAAGAAACACCTAAATATTCCTATTCTTTTATTTTTCTTTCTGACTAAAGTATCAAAGTAAAACCATAAGCAAAAAAATACATAAACACAGGTTTAATAAAATTTCTAAGAGCATATGCAGAACATTATAAAGGAAAGAAATCATAACTTATTTTGAAGATCCTTATAAAAAAGAATCACCTGATTATACCGGTGTCTTTTTCTTGAGGACAGAGTGGGACCAATTAGACTAATTATGCTAACAAATCACAATGATCCCCTCCTTAAAAGAGGTCTTACTAAGATGGAGATAGAAAGGAAATTCTATCCTAACAAGAATGACAAAGGTAAATTTCTGTATTATAACGCTTTGGAGTAAAAACAAGTATTTTCTGAGCACAGACCATATGCTAAACGCCATTCTAGTTAGAGATCATCGGTGTCTAAGGGAGGCACAACAATCTCTCACAGAGTTTCCACTACAGAGTACATTAAAAAAGACGAATAGTGAACAGATAATTTCAAAACTGATACAGGCCATTAAAGAAGATAAAATAGGGGATAATATGACATACAGGGTGACTACGGATGGGAAGAGTAGGAAGGGGCAGATGCCTTCACTAGAGAAGGAGGGAAATCCCTGGGAACCTGAGCTGAGACCCCAATGGTAAAAGAAAAAACGAACATTTGAAGCAGAAAGGAAGGCAAAGGCTCTGACAGGGCAATGAGCTTGGTGTTCTCAAGAGACAGAAAGAAGGCCACTGTAATTACAGCAAAGCAAACCAGGTACAGAATCAACAGAGATGAGGCTGCAGAGGCTGGCAGGTGTTATATCATAGAGGACCTACAGGCCACCTTAAGGACTTGTTTTTTTAAAGTTGTACTGGGAAACCAGGAAGTTTTAAACACCAGAGTGACAACCTAAATTACCCTTTAGAAAAGAGCAACTCTAGCTGCTGTATCCAGAACACAGGGAGCAAGTGTGGAAGCTGAGAGACCAGCAAGATATCTGTTACAGGAAGAAGTGCATTGTATTCTCCGAAACTGTAGCTGGAAAAACTGCCTATTATTTCTTTTTACATATTTTGTATATTCTCTTAAAGTTTCCCTTTAAAAGATGATAATATCGGTAGGTTTTATAAGTGAATTTTAATGTATCTGTCAGTTGGAAATAAATGAACTATAAATGACCAAGACAGTTCACTTGAATAATTCCTAGATTGCTCTTCAAAGTCTTCAAGACTTTGATCACTCCTACCTGAAATCAATGAACTAGGAGGAATGCAAGGCTTTAAGATAAGCTCTACCAAAAATTTGAGATAATGACCTATATTAAATCACTAGACCTTTCTGGATCTTAAGCTTTATCTGAAAAATGGTAAGTAGGAGTAATTATAACAGCTATCTCAACAGATATCTCAGAGCATAGTAAGGTTATATGAACAAAAATAAGGTTTTATGAGCAATAGAGGAACTACATCAATACAAAATACTATCAGGTATTATTAACGATGATTAAGCATTTACTAAAATAACTACCCTTACTAATTAGTAAAAAAAAAAAAAAAAAATTTAGTGTGTGTGTTGCGGGGGATTGGGAGGCCAAGGAAAGAATTCTACAGGAATTAGGAAACTGAAAATAACCACACCACCAGAAAGCCACTGAAAGAATTACTGGTCCAGGGTTTCTCCAACTCCATGTATCATTAAGTATTAATAAAAGAATCTCATTGAGGGATAAACATGGATCACATCTTAATCAGGGCTCAAGAAGATCCTCAGACAAAATACAAACAAATAACTGTGGCTATGTTCCAATAAAACTTTACCTATAGATAATGAAATCTGAATTTCATATAATTTTCATGTGTACAAAATACCATTCTTGACTTTTTTTTCTACCACTGAAAAATGTAAACATTTTTCTCAAGCACGTTTACACAAAAACAGTTTGACCCACAGACTATAGCTTGCTGATGCCTAATTTGTACCAGTTCCAAATTATTTATTTAAAATAATTTCGTTAGCTTTTTCATATGAATACATATTACTCTTCACAATCTAAATTTGTAATTTCCAGCAAATATGACTTACTAAAAAGTTAAGAATTTTTTAAAAATATGTTTAAATCACCCTTTACCTATTAAACTAGAGGAGAAAAAGGGAACATTTAAACACAATATTTTCACTTTGTGTGAGAGGTGTTTTTTTGTTTTGTTTTGTTTTGTTTTGTTTTGTTTTGTTTTGTTTTGTTTTAAGTAGGCTCCATGCCCAGCATGGAACCCAATGCCGGACCTGAACTCACACCCTGAGATCAAGGCCTGAGCTGAAATCAAGAGTTGAACGCTCAGCCGACTGAGCCACCCACATGCCCCTATCCACAGCATGTTGAACTCTACATACCACAGATGCTCCTCTGCCAGTCTGCGTACTGCCAAGCCATGGCATGTTGATTGGAGTGCCGGGATTGCTATGTGTATATGGGGTTGTACCCTGCACAGTTGTCAAATCGTCACGAGCATGTATAACCAAGAAATCTTCTGATCTACAAAAGAACGTCAGCTGGAATGAAAGCAATCCATCAGTTCTTCATTTCTTCCTTTATACCTGAAAGCTCTAATATATGCTTTTGTATTTCCCTCCAAAGTTTTCTTTAGCTCTTACCTCCTAACTTGTAGACAGTAACTTCATATGTGAACAACTGCAGAACCTCTCATTTTACTCTCTTCTAACCCTCAGTTCCTTCCTTTAAAGTGCCTGCCACCCCTTTTTCACTCTTTATCATAACAGTATCCACTATACTCACAATCTAGGAATATTCCACTAAAAATCTTTTGGAAGTTATAGTTCTGTGGATATCATCATTTTTAACACAATGTTAATGAATTAAAAACAAAGTATAAAAGTACCCTTTGGTTTCCATTTCAGCATCATCATCTACCCAAGTATAGATTTGTGTAGCCAGAATTCCAGAAACATCCAGTTCTTGAACATCATGGCTTGAAGCAATTGCTATGCAGTTTCTATTTGCCTGAAAAAGAAATCATATCATATGGGGCCTGGGTGGCTCAGTGGGTTAAAGCCTCTGCCTTCGGCTCAGGTCATGGTCTCAGGGTCCTGGGATCGAGCCCCTCATCGCATCGGGCTCTCTGCTCAGCAGGGAGCCTGCTTCCCCCTCTCTTTTTGCCTGCCTCTCTGCCTACTTCTGATCTCTCTCTCTGTCAAATAAATAAATAAAATCTTTAAAAAAAAAAAAAGAAATCATATCATAATTTTTAAATAAAAAAGCACAACATGTATATGGGCTACTTCTAAAAATGGAAACTACAAAATAGCCCCTAGAAACTAACATATGGAAAAGACAACATTATCACAAATGAATACTTAAAATTAATTTTAATAATTAAATCTTGAGTGTAATAATTATCTGCTTGAGCCTGGAGATATGTTTATGTTCTAAAAATTCAAGAGCATCTAACAGAAAGCCTCCTCTAAATGGTAATGCATGCACCACTTTATTTCTTCTCCCAGCACTCTCTCTCCAGTCTGCTACTATGGAACAATCTCCCCAAGGTAGAAAAAGGTCAGGGAGATAAGGAACATCAAACTAAGGAAATAAAAGTACAGGGGCGCCTCGGTGGCTCAGTGCGTTAAAGCCTCTGCCTTCGGCTCACGTCATGATCTCAGGGTCCTGGGATGGAGCCCCAAATCGGGCTCTCTGCTCAACAGGGAGCCTGCTTCCCCCTCTCTCGTTGCCTGCCTCTCTGCCTACTTGTGATCTCTTTCTCTCTGTCAAATCAATAAATAAAATCTTGGGGCGCCTGGGTGGCTCAGTGGGTTAAAGCCTCTGCCTCCGGCTCAGGTCATGATCTCAGGGTCCTGGGATTGAGCCCCACATTGGGCTCTCTGCTTGGTGGGGAGCCTGCTTCCCCCTCTCTCTCTGCCTGCCTCTCTGCCTACCTCTCTGCCTACTTGTGATCTCTCTCTCTCTGTCAAATAAATAAATAAAATGTAAAAATAAATAAATAAATAAAAGTGCATTATTCGAATAAGATAGTATCACTTTCACCTAAAGCTTTTCAGTCTTAAACAAGAAAAACAGAATTTAGGAAAGGGTCACAAAGGAAAGATATAGCAGTAGATAGAAAAAGAGTGGGGAAAGTTTGTCAGAATAAATCATAAATTAAAAGTTGGTTACAGTAGAGGCACCTAAGTGGTGCAGTCATTAAGTGCCTGTCTCTTGGTTTCAGCTCAGGTTGTGATCTTAGGGTCGTGAAATTGAGGTTCAGTGGAGAGTGTGCTGAAGTTTCTCTCTTTCTCTCTCTCTCGCTCAGTTGGTTAAGTGTCTGCCTTCGGCTCAGGTCGTGATCCCAGAACCCCGGGATTGAGTTCTGCATTGGGCTCCCTGCTTAATGGAGAGCCTGCTTCTCCCTGTTTGTGCTCTCTCTTGCTCTCTAGTAAATAAATAAAATCTTTGGGGGGAAAAAAAAAAGTTTCTCTCTCTCTTTCCCTCTGCCCTCTCCTCTACCCCCAAAGGAAGGAGAAAGTGATTAAAATAAATTTGTCTTAGGACGACTGTATATCTAAGGCTACCCCTTCTTTAAGGAGCTCACAGACAGCCTTAAGGAACACGTTACCTGGAAGACTAAGGAATGTAAAGGAGAAACCAGTTAGACAGCTAATGTAGCTATAAGTCAATGAATGAGAATTTCTGTAAGTCATATAAACGCTTGAATTTGATCTAATATTAATGATCACATTCAACATATTCATATAAGGAAAATAAAAAACCTTTTTTGGGATTAAATGCTTTAATGTGTTGTACAAATTATAAAGGCTACTGCATATATAAATACTTGATATTTCTCTCTGTGTAGTAATAAAACGTTATTTTATCTGCTACAAATCCAATAATTTTAATTATCAAATATAATCATTTTATAAAATAAAGTACCTTATTCGGATTGCAATTTAGGCAGTGGGAATTAGCTTTGGGAAAGAGAAATACTAATACTGAATAAACTGACAAAATAGGAGACATTCTTCAACAATGAATACTTAATAATCAAAGAATAAAAAGTCTATGCACTTACTTTATTAACAGCAAAGGCAGTAATGATATCAGATTCCTTGTGAATAATCCTTGCTTTACCTCCAGGATATCCCAAGTCTGCTTCTATCTAAATGGAAGGAAAGAAAATATAAAAACATAGTGATTTTAGTCATAGAAAAAACAGTATATCCCAATCTGTCATTTAATACTTGTATTAATTATTTTAAGAAACTTTTTAGACATTTCCTAGCCAAAGATACTGTTTTACATGCTAATTATCCCTAAAACAAAACTTACCTGACCAGGGAAATTTAAATTTTTTCCAGCTTGCCTTTCCATATATAAAAAGACAGTTGATACAATATACAACTTCATTAATTGCTTATGTTCCCAATGAATTAACACAAATGAATTAACTTCGAAGGATCAAGACATTCTAATTATTAAAAAAAAAGATTTATTTGCCCTATTTCTTAGCACTATAATCCTTAGATAATATTTTATAAATATTAGAAGGTCAAAAGGTAAATATTTTTAAGTTTTGCACACCAAAGAGGATCACTGTTGCATATTAATCTTTTTTTTTTTAAACAACCTTTTAAAAATATAAGGACCATTCTTATTTTACTGCCTATGTAAGAACAGGTCAAATATGGCCATCTGAATATAGTTTATGGACTCCTAGTGTAAAACAACTTTTAATTTATAAAAACAAAAAAACAAAGAAAAAAAAAACAACCTGAAACCCTGAAAGGCATAGTAATTTGCCCAGGTCAGTAGTCATTTTAACAGATAAATAAACCACAACTCAATATACTTTAGTTGAGGGAAATATATCACCTTCTGCTTACCCCAGAGAAGGTATATACAAGGCCTTTGAATGCAGAAGAAAATACCATATAAAACCAACATTAACTCAAATAAAGAGGTAAAAGCAGGAGGCAATTATTAAGAGTTAGAAATGTTAATGTAGGATATTGTTTCATCTTATTTTACCGCCTAACCTTCAATCTTTAAAATGAATTAGTATAAAACAGTTCACAACTCATTTAGAAATACGTAAGTTATTAATTTGACATAAAAATTTAACAAACTTGAGGCATCTGGCTAGCTAAGTCAGTAGAGCATGCAGCTCTTGATCTCAGGGTTGGGAGTTCGAGCCCCACATTGGGTGTAGAGATTACTTAAAAATAAAATCTTACAAAAAAAAAAGAATATAATACAATTCCTGCAAAGTTTAGATAAAAACATCACCAATTCCTGCCCATTATTTGACCAACATAAGTGAGTTAGCACTATTTTTAAAAATGGCAAATAAGAAGCCTGTTGAATGGCAAAGTTGAGACTTAAAAGATAACCAAACCCAAATAATCCGACATGCAAACAAAACTCACCCGTCACTGGATATAAAGATGTCAAATATAATCTAATCTAAAACAGAATCTGATAACAAACATAAAACAATTTCAGTGCTTGCCAAACATTGTGGTTGATTTCAGGTCAACTTCTTTTCTGAGGAAAATCTTACCTCTGGGTACAAAAGGCCCACCAAATGTATAATGCATAGGTCAAATTCTGTAATTTTATGACAAAATCCCAACTTAGTCACCTATCTGCCTAGTATCTAAAGCACACTAAGTGTCCACTACGGATTTTGAAAAAATTGGAAAGAAAGACAAATGATATTTGCAGGCCACAGAGGAATATGTTATTTGCTGGTAATGGGTAGGTGGGGGGAAAAATATTCCTTTTTCAAACTTTACATTTATGGGGAAGAAAGCTCGAATAGGCATAAACCTCAAAAAAGCTTCTTCAATGTGAAAATATATTCCTGTCCTCTCATTATTTAGATTTAATAAAACATTAGTTCTTAATACGGTGGTCCCAAGATCACCTGTGTGAGAATCAACTGGAGGGAGGGGGAAGGAATGGTGTTTAGCATCTCAAAAGCTTATGCATATTTAATTTTGAGAACAATAGCAAGTAGTAGGAAATGAGCTTGGAGATCAGGCAGGATTTGGGGTTCAGAGAGCCTTGAAAGCCTTAATAGAATTCAGATTTTATTTTAAAGCTAGGAAGTCACTGCAGGGTTTAGATAATTCTGGATATTGTGAGGCAAAGTATACAGAATGTGAAAATGGCTGCCAGACCATTTAAGAGGCTACTTCAGCAGCTGGAGTGAGAGGTAAAGGGGGATTTGATTAGGATAGTAGCAATGGTGGTTGTGATGAGTGGCTGGAATTAGGATAAATTTTGCTAATGGACTGAAATTACAGTAAGAGCAAAAACAGAAAAAGCAAGGATAACTCCTAGATTTCAGACCTGATAACTGGGTGAGAGAAGGTACCATTTAATGAGACACAAGTGAAGAAAAAGTGGGGATTTGGATTAAGATTAGGAGAAGAAAGAAAATTCTGTGTTTGGACATTCAGGGCAAGGTAGCTATTAGACTAATAAGGCAAGTCCAGAGTTCAGGAAATGAATGGGCTAGAGACAACTGATTTAAGAGTTATAATTTAAGAGCTAGCTGTGGATATTTAAACCATGAGATAACCCAAAGAGAAAGTAAAGACAGAGAAGAGAAAAGGTCAGAGAACTAAGTCCTGAGACACCCAATGTTTCCAAGAAAGGAAAAAGATAAGCCAATTCAAGATGGAAGTAATTTGGGGAAAGAAATACTGACAGAATAAATCCATAGAACAGGAAACATTCTGACAGAACAGGAAACATTCTCAAACTATGAATACTTAATCATCAAATACGATGTTATAGAAACCAAGGGAAGCAAGTTTCAAAAAGGTGGCTTCGGTCAACAGTACCAAAGGATACTGAAACATTGAATTAAAGGAAAACAGAACCGACTACTGAATTTAGTATCCTGGAAGTCGAGGGTGAGTGACTTTGTCCAGTAAAATCTCATTGCAGTGGGCTGGAGATAACAGGTACTAGATTAGAGAGGCATGCGACATTGGTGAATAGGGAGGGAAGTCCATTGGGGAAGATTCACAGGGGCATTCAACTGAATTGATAATGTTTTATTTCTTAAACTGGGTGGTTCCTCCACAGGGTATCTGCCACATTACTCTTAAGTCTTCTCTGACGATTTTTATAGGCAGTTCTATAAAAGAATTTTCCTAGATAGAGGATTACAGAAATGGGAGAGTAGCAAGATTCCAAGCTAGGTTTTTTTGGCTTTCATCTGAAAGTAAGACAATAAAGTGTTTATACTAAGAACACTCTAAGTGAAAGATAACTATTTATCATGGAAAAGGAAGGGGGGATAACTACTGAAGCAAAGTCCTTGGGTAGATAAAGAGATAGGATCAATGTATAAATGGAAGATCTGGTCTTGGATAAAAAGTGACAGACTATCTAGTGTTAGAAAACGCAGAACAAAGTATCTGCATATAGAGAAGAAGTTAGATTTAGTGATGAGAAGCTTAGTCTAAATCTCCTGCACTTATTTTGATGGCACAATAAGGTCACCAGTGGGAAACAGCAAGGATATTGGAAGTTTGAGGAAAGAAGGCAAAAGTGGGGAGAATGGAAAAGAGAGTAAGAAAACAAATTTACTACAGAGTCATTTATTTTGATTGTCAGGTAGTTTAATTTGGGATTTGTGGCTGTAAGTATCAAGGCAAGTCCCCAGGCTTTGTGCTTTTTCTTCATCCATGTTCAGCTATTTGGATGAATATGTTGAGACCTGACCCTTACAGCCCACTTGCTTGTACTCACCCACTTCTGTCCCACATTTTTCCTTCAGCTCTTCTTTCCCTTTTATCTCTTAAGTCAGGCCAAGAGAAAGCAGAACTGCCCCTCCAGCAACAGCACCTGCCCTGACAAGACCTCCAGTCGGCCCAGGCCACCCAGACCAGTGTGATCTTAACTTCCCACTTTTGCCTGCAGAGATGACCACAGAGTGACCTCTAGGATGGGGATGACTACCCTTACCCCATTTAGTACTAAACCTCAGCCTAAGGAGGAGCACACGCCTCACCTGCATACAACATGCGTATGGGCAGTTTTCCTTAAGGTGCATGTGTGACCTTAAGCCCATCTCTGCACAGGATAACCAGGCTTTCCCATCTAAATATGCATCCTAATCCTAAATAAAAGGAACCCATCCACCCTTTCTCAGGGAGGCACAGCTTTGGAAGCCTTTCCCCGTCATCTCCTTACCTGCTGCAAATCAAGTTTTCTCTGTGCAATTACTCAACCTGGAGTGTGTGACTCACTGAGGAGGGAACTCACATTGGTTCAGTTACAATGGCATAGAGTAGACTATGTATTAAAAAAATAGGGGACTACTATGAATAACTTTATACCTATAAATCTGACACTTGAAGCAGACAAATTCCTTTGTTTTAAAATTTGTATTTATTATTTATTTTAGAGAGGGACCGAGTGGGGAGCGGCAGAGTGAGAAAGAATCCCAAGCAGGTTTTATGCCCAGAGCAGAGGCTGATTTGGGGCTCGATCTCAGGACCCTGAGATTATGACCTGAGCCGAAATCAAGGGTCGGACACTTAACCAACTGAGCCACCTACATGGCCCAGACAGACAAATTTCTTTAAAGACATGGACTACTAATGCTCACTCAAGAAGAAATAAATAACCTGACTTGCCCTATATCTGTTAAAGAAACTGAATTTGTATGTAAAAAAGCCCAGATGGTTTCTCTGGTGAATTCCACCAAACACTTAAGTAAGAAATAATACTAATTCTACACAAATTTTTCTACAAAATTAAAGAGAATATTTCCCAACTCATCTTGTGAATCCAGCTTTAGTTTAAAACAAAAAAAAGAATCCCAAGACATTAAGAAAACCATTAACTAATATTCCTCATTAACATAAATGCAAAAATTCTAAACAACATTTTCAAAAGAGCTACCAATACATAAAAAAAATAATAAACACATCATGACCAAATGAAGCTTAGTCAGAGAATGAAAGGTTGGTTTAACATAAACTAATCCATCATCCTATTTAGCCGTATTAACGGACTAAAATAAGAACCGTAGGAACATCTCAATAGTAACAAAAAAAAACCCCAAAACAAACAAACAAACAAAACCACACAAAAAACAAAAACATGACAAAATCCAACATCTATTACTGATTAAAATCTTTCAACGACTAGGAACAGAAAATCTTCCTCAACCTTATAAAGGATATCTAAAACAATCCTAGAGAAAACAGCAAACTTAATGATCAGCAACAAAATAAAAATGTCTGCTTTACCACTTCTGTTCAATATTGGACTGGAAGTTCTAGTCAGTACAGTAAGACAGTGGGAGATTAGTATAAAGATAAACAAATCAATGGTTCAAAACAAAATCCATGACACATATATGTCATTTGGTTTTTTTAGAAGGAGGAAAAGGCAATTCAGTGGAAGAAAAGATAATCTTTTCAGGAAACAGTGGTGAATAACTGATATACAGATTAAAAAACAATTAAGGGCAATCCATACTTTGTGCCATATTAAAAAAAGACAAAATTTTTTTTGGTAGGATTTAGATTTCTTTTTCATTGGAAAGTTGCAGTAATGGAAGTAATCGTCACCAATTATAAAACTCAAACTAGAGCAAAGAAAGAGAATCTCTTTGTGACTTTTATGTTAGGCAAAGATTTCTTAGATATTACACCAAAAAGGATGTCCGTACACAGAACAAATTTTGATGAGGTCCAATGTGTCTGTTAAAAACTTCTGTTTAAAACAAATTGTAAAGGGAATAAAAAGACATGCAATAGAGGAGGAGAAAATGTCGGCCAATTAGCTATGACTTATATTTAAAATAAAAAAACAACTGTTACAACTCTATTAAGAAAAAAACCCAATCAAAGAAAGACACATTTGAAAAGACACTTCAACCAAAAAATTATACAAATGATAAACAAGCACATGAGAAGGTGCACAATGCAAATTAAAACCACTACACACCTACCGGAATGGCTAAAATAAAAAGGCTGAGCATGCCAGATGGTGGTGAGGAGGTAAAGCAACTGAGATTTCATGCACTGTTGCTGGGGGTGTAAAATGGTACCACCACCTTGGAAAATACTGGAGCAGTTTCTTAAAAAGTTAACCGCACACCTACAATGTAATCTGGCCATTCCACTCCTAAGCATTTGCACAAGACAAATGAAAGCCTATGCCCACACATAGAGACTTGGGTATGACTATTCTGAGCATTCTTATTTGAAATAGTTCTGAAATGGGAGGAGCTCGAGTGCACCAACAGGCACAAAAATAAACAAATTATGGTACAGTGATACAATGAATGCACTTCAGCGATAAAAAGCAATGAATTACTGAAATACCCAATATGGAGGAATCTCAAAATAATTATGCTGAGGGAAAAAAAGACATAGTATATAATTCCATTTACATAAAATTCTAGAAAATGCAAACTAATCTCTAACACGAGGAAGCAGATTTGTAGCTACCTGTAGAGGAAGAGGGCAGAGGTGGGAGGAAACGAGGAAGAGGGAGATTAAAGTTCTGGGGGTAATGACTATATTTTCTCAATTGTGGTGATGGCTTAACCAGTGTATACATATATATGCCAAGATCAGTCAAACTACACTTTAATAAATATGTGCAGTTGTATTAACTCAAGTGTACCTAATAAACCTGTTTAAAACAATTCTCTTTTATTTAAACATTATTTAACAATGATGTTAATGCACCAAACAGAATGACTACCTTTTAAAGTAGTGCAATTACTACAGAAATACCACATTCTGATTATTAATATCTTATAAATAGTGTGAAAAGAAAAATCCTTGGATGAGAATTCATGATAGTGTACAGACTAGTAATTAATGACTACTTAGACAAGGATTTATTGTTAACTGATTAAAAGTTTCAACTATACTCTTTTCAAAACTCCCAAAGGCCAGGAGACATTTCCAAAGTAAATAAATTTATTTTACCAAAATTTGGTATTTACCAATATTTTAAAAATATTTACCAATATTTTACTGCATAAATTTATTTTACCAAAGTTTGAGTTGTAATGTACACTTGACGGCTAATCAGTCCTTTTTATTAATTGCATTGAATTATTTTTCCTATTTTTACCAAAAGATTTTCTTTGAGAAAAAATAGTGGGGATTAGTAGCCTTAAAAAAATATCTTTCGAGAAATTTTTCGCCTAAAAATTACTTTGTTGAGAAGGACTTAAAATCAGAATAAGAAACACACGAGTTAAATATTAACTTAATAAAAGTAATATTTGAATGTATGATCATGGAACATTTGGGCAGTATTTCATGATTACACAAATTCCTACAATTTTTGCTCTTGATCTCAAGCATTATGAGATATTATTACACACAAGGCAATGTGCTATATGCTATTCCTACCAGAAAAATAAATGTTACATAACAGTATCTGATATATTTTAAGGAATTAACATCACAGGAGAGAATGTTAACTTCAAAAGTGACACTTGCAAAAATAGAACAATACCACTATAATTCTATAATGGCTATTGTAATTACATTTTACTAAGAACTTCAGCTGTATTTACTCAGAAAAACCTGTAGCCAAAACAGGTTACATTCAACTCCCTTTAAAATTGCATTCTCTTATTAACAAAACAAATAATTTTTATGACTGCATATTTGTTGAAACCAAGGAAGAGTAATTTGAGGGAACAACAATTTAATTGCATTGGAAACAAAGTCCAGTTCAAAACTAAAATGCAAACAATTTGTTTTTCTTGTTAAAGAATGCAATTTCTAATTTCAGTTGAATGATATTTTGTACCTTATTGATGTTTGGCTCCTCCATCATAGAATTTTTGATGGTTTCACAGTTGTCCTCTAATGACTTCATCAAGAAAGAATAACCACATGACAAAGAGTAAAGACGAGATATAACATGCAAAATTCTCGGGCTATTTTTTTAAATTATATTTTTAACTGAATTTACTAGAAAACAACAGTGGACTGAGTTATTACTTTTTAAATATCATATACCTTAAAAGAAGCATGTGTGGGGGTGCATGGTGAGGGGTTGGGGAAAATTTAATGCCTCAAGACTCATTAACCACTACCATAAATTTTATTTCACCTCCCAAGAAATTTTAAACAACTTAACTGATTTTGAAATGTTGACATTAAAGCCATATTGAGCCTACAGTTCTAATATTATAAATGTCGAAGCTATTGGTGCCACAGTACTCTAACCTGATAATTAAAGTCAAGTTGTTCTTCTTCATACATACTAGTATGCCTTGTTTCCGTCATGGTATCTCACTCCTCAAGAAAACCTCCTGATGAGAACATTTAGAATTCTAGGCTTCTAATTCTTTCTCTTCATTTAGCCAGAAATAGTCAATAAACTGCTTGAAGGCACACATCCTTCTTAAAAGGGGATATTAGCATTTGTTAAAGAAGTGATTCAAGACCTTTAGTTCTCAGAAAATGAAAGAAAACAGAAATATTAAGTAGGGGACAAAGATGATAGCTGTCAAGTATTTTTTTCTGGTTGGAAATCGTTCAGATATAGTCTGTCTGCAGCTCTCTGTACTTAATTTCAAAATAAACTGAAAAGACCTTCTATTTTAAAAATACAGTATATAAAAAGATCTGAGGATATACCAGGATTTTAAATTTTAACATCAGATGGAGAAAATTTCATTTTCAAATGTGTAAGGAATAAAGAAACAGCAGCAGTCTCAGAATCCTCCCGTCCAAAACACAGGGCCTGTCTGGTATCTATTTCCTAAACACCTGAAAAGTCACAGTGACTTGGACTCAAACTACTTAAATACAATCATCATTTTACAAAAAAAGAGATGGAAGGTAATTCTGTTAATAGCAAAAATAAGTTGGTCAACTGTCCAGTAAAGATTAAATAATATTATACTAATTCTATGACGTTAATATTCTTTTTAAGTCCATCCAATCTATGATTCACCATATAAATTTTTCATTTTCATATTCCCTTTATCAAAATATCACTATTTTTAAGAATATCACTATCAAGAATAAAACAATAAAAAATGAAAATAAAATTTAAGAATGAATAAAATAAAGCGGTAATAATTAATTTCTAGTAACTACCATTAATCATGCCAGGTTTTAAATAAGTTAGATCTACTGGTCAAAACATTGCAGATTAAGGGGTATTACACTCATTTTGCAGATAAAAAACCTTAAATTCAGGGAAAATATTTAGCTTGCTGATAATTATAAAGCTTTTAGTCTAACATCCATAAGCATGCTTTTGATTAAAATAATCACACAAAAATAACTTTAAAATTTTCTTAAGGTATCACCAAACTCCTAAGAAAACTAATAATAACATAGCAAAGGAATTAAAAGGTATACTTATACTCATTTACTTGCTATCTTTATGCATTTTGGCTTGCTTATACTACTCCCTTTCCTTAGTGATACTATTCCCTGGTTCAGCAAGACAATTTAGTGGTATAACAGTTTGTTTTGTTTGAGAACTATTTAATTTCCCAAATACAATGACTACATCAGCAGTAGAGAAATGTTTTTATTTTTACGCTTACATTAATTAAATATGGCCATGTTTTTTAAAAAAAATGATTTTGTACTTGAAATCATGCCAACTTTCATATTCATATTATAAGCTAGATCAGAAAAACAAAGACATAACAGAGTAAACATACTTTTTATACAGAATAATGCAGCAGGGTTTTATAAATTATTGTGAGAATGCTTTAACTTCGAATACATTACTTTAGGCAAAGATATATTTAAAATAAAATAAGAAACACTACCTTACAGTAAATACACCCTAAATAATTAGTTTCTGATCCAGTACATTTTTATTTTTATTTTTATTTATTCCCCAAATTTTCTTGAACTGTTTAATGGTAATTCATATACTCAATATTTAAGATATAGCTTACATAAGGTAAAATAAAAATACCTCACTTGTATTATATCTCTTTTATCTATTGTTGGCTTAGTTTTTAATGTCATACTAAGGTACATAGTCAGAAGTTTTCTTTTTGGTCATAAGTTTTCTAAGTTAGCCAAAAATTATGTCTGTTTCCTGACTTGGCTAATTCAAATATATAATCTGGCAAAAACTAAATAATAGTGCACACGATTGTCTCTTATAAAACAGTGTTTAAACCGAGAGGCAATGAGATCTATGTAATTTTTCCTTTTATTCATTAAGGTTATATGCCATCTTGCTTTTTTGCTAACTTATCTATTAAGAAACCATTCTGATGCATAAACTTGTTGAGTCACTAAGTTGAAATTGAAACTAATGTAACATTGTATGTCGACTGTACTGAAAAATTTTTTAAAAAAAGAATGAAGTTAGGAAAAAGAAGCCATTCTATTTCCTTATTTCTCCGAGTGAAATACCTTCTTGTTTTCCCTCCCACTTCAAAAACCATACAAAGCTTGCTTTAAGCCTAGTTCAATGCTTCTCAAAATGTGTTCCACAGACCAGCTGCCAGTCTTGAAACTCCTTGTTACTAGTCCATGAGGACATAAGGAATTACTACCATCACTAAGTCCACTACTGAGTTTACCCGGTATTTTTTAATAGCAATACTTTAACAAAAAAAGAAGTAATATGTTAATTTACATCCAGGCGCAAGTTCCCCATATCATCAAAATGGAACTTTTTAAAGCAATGAACTAAATGAGAAAAATAATCATTATAATGATAATATCAGAGTATAATCAACTACAGTATACTTATAAATTGTGTTTACCAAATTTCATTAAGAAGCATAATCAAAAGAATAGAAAGAAATGTACATATTTGAAATGTTCTCAGTCTACCAACCTAATTTCAGTTAAACTTCTACGATAAACTTCTTTTAACTATCATATGAAAATCATGGGAAATTTCTACTTTGTCTCCCAAACAGGCACTCATGACAACTCAAACCACAGCAAACAAGATGTAGAATCTTCATGCAAATAGTATCTTTTTTGGGGAAAAAAAAAAAGTTCCAAATACATCTGAATTAGTTACTTTAAATTAACTTGATTTAAGAAAATACTGCCCCTCTCTTTCTCCTGAATTTTCAATCACTTTTTCTATCTACTAACTGCATAATAAATGTTTATGATATAAAAGTGAGCTTTTTAAAAGTCTGTAAAATGCAACTTATTTTTTATGGTTACGTAATAAAAAAGACTTCATTAATACTAGAGTAAAAAGGTTTTAACTTATACAGACCTCATTTAGACATCTTTTCTTTGTGAATATATTTCTGATAAAGGTTTCCTGAATTTCTTCCTGCTTCACCAAGTACTGCCATAGTCTCTTCACAGACAGTGCCAGATGGTGTTTGGATCTACAGGGACAGGATACTTAATGATACACTTTGAAGATTTCTGATTAACTTGACCACATTCCCTTCATGCTCTATGAATGTTTATAATAATAAGTTAACAGGAATCAGACCATATCATTGAGGGCAGCAGTTTGCGAACTTTTTCTTAAAAAACCAGACAGCAAATATTTTAGACTTTGTGGGCTTTCAACCACTCAACTTAGTCACTGACAGGAAAGCACTCAGAGGAAACACTACAATGAAAGAGTATGGCTGCGATCCAATAAAACTTTATTTACATTGCAGGAGGATGAGTGGATGTGGCTTCACGGCTACAGTTTGCTGACCCCAGGAACATAGCATCTACCAAAACCAGATCTCTCCTAGAAGAGATCTAGAAGCAGAGCTACTCAAAAGGTCTGTGAACACATACCAGTCCATGAACTCTGTTCCTGATGCTCTCTAAGGTAAGAACTTGTGAAATAATGTAAATCAACAATGTCACTAAGCCACTAAGTACATTGTATATTAATTCAGTTAACATTTTGTAGCAAGACTTTATTGATGAGGCAAGCACTGCATCAATTTACCTTTTGGTACAAACGCTTCATCTCCTCATGGACGATAAAACAGCTTGCTAACTAAATATTTTGAACAGCACTGTTCCAGAGTGGGAGGAAGTAAACAATGGCCTACAGGTCAAATTCAGCCTGTCTTTCATTTTCGAAAATAAAGTTTACTGGATCGCAGCCCTGTCCATTTGTTTACTTATTGTCTATAGTTTCTTTCACTCTACAATGGCAGTTTAATAGCAGCAACAAGGGTCCTTAAAGCCTAAAATATTTACTATGTGGACCTTTGCAGGAAATGTTTGCTAAGCCTACAATATACATCAAACAAAGACACAGATATGAGCCAAGAACTGCAAAGTAGACAGAGAAGGCCTTAAATATTTTTAAAGTACTAACTGATAACATTCTGATTTAGTAAAACTCTGACTTAAAAACTATCCACAGGAGAACCTACTTGAAAGGAGTGTTTGTAGGTTCCAGCAAAGCTTTATGGCGGAGAATTGCAGGACCTCCAGACAAACTCTCTTCAGAGGTATGACTTGCAATATAGTTTTGAGGTGGCCCACCATGGATTTCGAGTCGTCGGAGAAGAACTTGCTCCCAACACTGAAGAGTTTTTAGAACCGCATGACAAAGTGGTGAACTAACTGGAAGCTCTGAAAAGAGAAAATAAAAATGACCCATGTTTGTCTTCTTCAGTAAAATGCTACAGTTGATTTTAAGAATGACTGAGACATTTTGGCAGAGGAGATGTGCAAGAGAGTGGGGAGAGACCTGATTTTAAAAATGACTGAGACATTTTGGCAGAGGAGATGTGCAAGAGAGTGGGGAGAGACCTCCAGAGGCTTAAAAAAAAGATGTAATAAATCTGTTTCAACATAATTACGTGGCCCAGAACAATAGAAAAAACCAGTAATCTGAGTCAAAATTATATCACGGTTTTACTACTACAACTTGGAATAATATTTATGACTTATGATATAGAGTACTGCTCTATAAATTACTGCTTTTGGTTTTAATTTCACATTAAAAAATATACCTGAATATTATGAAAATATGTTGGGGAGGAAAAGTAATTGCTTTAAATCTATGCATCAGCCCAATTTCTATGTGGTATGTAACTAAAATTTGTTTAGAAAATTAAAATACACAAGAGTTAAAAGAAGTTAAATAACACTTCACATGAAATTCAGCACTTTCTAGTTCTGTATACTTTCATTTCCCTGATTCGTCACTCCACTTTCAACTTTTAGCTTATTCTTGCTATTCACCTCCAAAAATCTAATATGCCTATACTGTGAATTCTGGATTTTTCGATTTTAGAAATGATGTACTCATTTATTACTACACTATGGAATATGAGAATAAAGTACTCTCTCCATCATTCCAATACGGTCACATAATAATTTTTTGGTAAAGTTGGTATTTTTGTATTTACCCTGTTATTTATATTTATAAATACAGACCATAGCTGGACCATGCAGTATACTATCACTCCCCTTTCTTTCTGTACAATCTTTTCTTCCCCTGGAGTTAATAATCACTAAGTTTTTACATTTGCTTAGTTTTCTACGTGTCTACTATTAAATCCCCCCAAACCTCCACTAGACGTATAAATAAAGTCTCAATACAATCGATCACATCAGGTTCAGATCCCCTGCTTTCTTGGGACACTGTCCTCCTAATGGCACCTAACAATATGATAGATACATTTATAGATGGCTGGTCTGGTTAAAAGAAACCTATCTTCTACAACAGGAAGTTACTAAAGTTTTTCTCGACTATTTGAAAAAAAAAAAAAAGCAAAACGGTAATTCAAAAGCAATGGGAATATTAGTTCATGTTAAGATATTCATTACCTGCAAGATCATGACCTGCGAAGGGATAGAATGTCTTCAAATTGTTGAGCACTAACTGCACCATTGCCAAGCGCATCAATGACCAACTAAAAATAAAACAACAGTAGATCTGTTAAAGATTTACTTAGGGTTTTAGAAGAGTACACCACTCTTTAATCTAACAGTTTCACTATCAAGAATCTACTCTGCAGATATGCTTCCAGAAAAACAAAACAATATATGCATGCAGTTACTCATGTCAGCTTTACCTATAAGAGCAAAAGAGCAGAAACGACCAATTATCCGCCAGGAGAGTCCGTGGAAACACTTTGGTTCTGAACCACAGAATAAGGAAGCCATAAAAAAAGAGTGTAGAAGAATTCTGAAGTGTTAATATGAAGTGAACTCCCGTATGTATTAATAAATAATCAAATCATAGAACACTGCATATACTATGCACCTGATACCTTTCATGTAAGAAAGCAGAGAAAAAAGATTGTAAACACCTACAAATATGCTTATTTTGCAAACAGAAGGATAAAACAGAAACTAATAAAAACGGTGTATGTAGAGGGTGTAGAAAAGAAATGGGTGGAAGACAGAAATGTGAGACTTCCAATTTACATTTTTATACAGTTTTGTTTTTATTAAAAGAAATTTCGACTTCTCTTTTAAAGTGAAACACATTTATTTCTTAGAGTATTGGCTTTTTATTACTATAAATTGTATATATAGAGTTAACCGTCTTAACTATTTTTAAGTGTACAGTTCAGTGGTATTAAGTATATTCAACCATCACCACCATCTAATTCTAGAACTCTTTTCAGCTTGCAAAACTGGAACTATCCCATTAAGTAATAATTTCCCATTTCCCCCTTCTTCTACCCCTGGCAGTCACCATTCTACCTTCTGTCTCTATGAATTTGACTACTCTAAGCATCCTGTACGTGGACTTAAGCACCACTGCCATGGTATTTGTCTTTTTGGGACTGGTTATTTCACTTAGCATAATGTTCTCAAGATTCATTCACATGGTAACATTTGTCAGAATCTCCATTCTTTTTTAGGCTGAATACTATTCCATTACATGTATATACCATATTTTGCTTGTATATTTATCTGTCAACAGACAGTTGGTGCTTTTATCCCTTGGCTATTATGAATAATGCTGTTATGAACATGGTTTCTACAAATACTGACCCCATTTGTGCATATGTGCTCCTGATGCGAGCATGGTTTGTACAAACACCTGTTCAAGACCCTGCTTTTAATTCTTTCGGGTATATACTCAGAAGTGAAATTGTTCGGTCATATGCTAACTCTATTTTTAATTTCCTAACTACCATAATGTTTTCCATAGTGGCTGGACCATTTCACATTCCCACCACTAGTGCACAAGGGTTCCAATTTCTCCACATTCTCGTCAACACTGTTATTTTCTGTTTTTTTGGATAGTAGTCATTCTAAGGGGTGTGAAGTGATCTCTCATGGTGGTTTCAATTTGCATTTCCCTAATGATTAATGATAGCATCTTTTCTTGTACTTATTGGCCACTTGTATATCTTCTTTGGAAAAATATCTATTCAAGTCATTTGCTTGCTTTTTTAATTAGGTTTTTTGGTTTTGTTGTTATTCAGTTACAGAGTTTGAATGACTTTTGAGACACATAAATATTTTATATATTCAAAAAACAAAATTGGGTCAACAGGAAAAAAACAATATACCAATAAGTAAAAATCCCACAATAATTCTTCTTTTCAATAAAGGAGTATTTTTATTTCATTTTCACTAATATACTACTTATTTCTTGTGGCAAATTTCTATTTTTCTATCATACCATTAACATACAATGTTCTAAAAAAATATACACACCTTTCAGAGATATACAATGTATCAAAAGGGACAAGATGATATCCTCTTACTCATACATGTAAGGATAAATCTGCAATGGAGCTGAGGTGAACATTTTGAACATTTATAATTTTTATAATATGTGGAAGCCATTTTTAAGACAGTAATCATTGATATCTTAGAGTATTAGTATTATACTGAAAAGATATTATGTTTTCTAGGCTAAAACAGTGGAGCTTGTTTATCTCAGGGAAGCAAAGGGTAAGGAAAAAATCTGACACCATTTGTGAGGACTGATTCACAGATAATAAAAAAATACCTGTGTAATTATTCTTAAAGGAATTTAACAATTTCATCTAAAGAAATCTGAGTTATAATGTGTGCAGTAATTCAACAAGCTATCAATTTCATATGTGTTATTTTCAAAAATATTATGTATATAAGCCAAGATGAATTTTTTTTTTTAATTACCACATAATGTATTATTTGCCCCAGAGTACATGTCTGTGGATCCTCAGGCTTACACATTTCACAGCACTTATCATAGCACATACCCTCCCCAATGTCCATAACCCAGCCACCCTGTCCCTACCCGCCCCTACCCCCCAGCCACCCTCAGTTTGTTTCGTGAGTTTAGGAGTCTCTTATGGTTTGTCTCCTTCCTGATCCCATCTTGTTTCATTTCCCTCTCCCACCCCCCACGACCCTCCACCCTGCCTCTCGAATTCTTCATATCAAAGAGATCATATGATAATTGTCTTTCTCT
>CM052895.1:8726546-8769658 GCA_028534135.1 Potos flavus | reverse complement strand
AAGTATACTTGCCATAAGAATTTTTTTCGTTTAAGTAGGCTCCATCCCTAGTCTGGAGCCCAACATGGGGCTTGAACTCACAACCTTGAGATCAAGACCTGAGCTCAAGAGTCAGATACTTAGCCATCTGGGTGGCACCCTTGCTATAAGGATTTTTTTTAAGACTTAAACAGTCACTGAGGGCACCTGGGTGGCTCAGTTGGTTGAGCAACTGCCTTCGGCTCAGGTCATGATCCCAGAGTCCCCGGGATCGAGTCCCGCATCGGGCTCCCAGCTCCACGGGGAGTCTGCTTCTCCCTCTGACCTTCTCCCCTCTCATGTTCTCTCTCACTGAAATAAATAAATAAAATCTTTAAAAAAAAAAAAAAAAGACTTGAACAGTCACTGCACTCAGAGAGCTTACATTTTTGTGGAAAAAAAACAAATAACAGAAAACTACATACAAACTGTATTTAGTTGTGCCATACAGAAAAGAGGACAGATGAGATTGAGAACATTAACAAGAACTGACATAAGCTGATCATGAAAGGCCTCTTGGTAAAGTGGCACTTAAGTGAGACTGAAAGGACAAGAAGCAAGCCATAGAACAAGAGGGAAGAAAAGCATTTTAGGCAGTGGAAACTGCAGGTAGACAGGCGTTAATATGGGAAAGAGTTTGGTGTGGAAAGTAAGTGGTTTGACTGGAGCCCATTATCGCAGGAGGATAAGTGTTGGGATGAACATTGAAGACAACGGCAGGAGACAGGTGGGGTAGGGTTTTTGTAGGTCATAGTAAAGAGGGTAATGGAATGCCACTGGTGAGTTTTAAGTAGAGGGCAGGTATTGAGATTTGTATCTTAAGAATATGACTATACCCACTCTCTTATGAGAGAAAAACTCAAATGGCAAGACTAGATATGGAGACATGAGTAACTAAGTAAGTCAACAGTTGACTGGATGAAACCACTCTGGAAAGATGGATGGAAAGCCAGATGGACACAGTAGTGCTTCAGCAAGGCTTGACTTTAAATGGAATTGATTTTTCTCTTCCTCATTCTTGAAGCCTCCTCGCTCACCCCCCTCCCCCGGCCTTGACTTGTTTTTCTGTAGAATCCTTTGTTCCAGGAACTCAGTATCAATCTGGACATCTCGCTGACCTCAAAGTATACTTAGTCAAGAGACTCGGATGGCCGGTGCCTGCACTAGTCAGACATGATGAAGACATGATGAACAGAACTGCTAGCTCATACCAGATTCCTATCTAAACTGCCCAGACCCTTTATTTTCCTCTAAAAGTCCCACAGCCTTTTGCCCTAGGTAGGTCTGCACTTTTGAAAGCAATGGCCAGCTACAGCCTCCTTTGCCTGGCAAAGCAATAAGACTATCATTCTTCTTTATCCCCAGACTCTGTCATCATGTTATATTTTGGCTCCAGAGCACAGAGATCGGTTTCGAACAACATGGACGTATGTGTTAGTAATGAAGATGGAGAACTAACATACTAACAGTATATTTGGGGGAAGCACTGACAGATAGGCTGATAAGTATGGAGAGCAAAGGACAGAGAGGAAAAAGACTATTTCTAGGTTTCTGACTCAAGCAACTATTAGGATGAAGATGCCATTTACTAGTAGGAGAGAATGGTGTTTATAAAAGGGAGGTGTTGGACAAAATAAATATCAAAACCCCAAATCTTAAAGAAGATCAAGATTCATAGGTCAAGTGGAAAAGGAAGAATGAAGAAAAGAGTCTATGAAAGAATAAATAGTAAAGTTAGGGGAAAAAAACTAGAAGAGAATGGCATTAAGAGAACAAGACAAAAAAGTATTTTCAAGGAGGAAATGGCTGCGTGTGTTGAATATTACTAAGAGTTCCAATGAGATGATGATAAAGAAGTTTCAGTTATACGTAACAATATGGATGCCCCCTGAATCTCAACAGCAGCTTCAGTGAGGTAGCTGTGTCTGAAATCGCACCGTGGGTAACTACGAAAGGGACAAGCTGAATGATAACAGGAAGCGGAGAAATGGAGTAATAGCTGGAAAAAGTTCTGGGATCAAAGCAGGATTTGGAATGAGAGACAGTAGAGCACACTTCTGTCCTGATGGGAAGCAGTCAACAGAGATGAGAGTCAAAAGTAGAGAAGAAAAGCACAGTGGGAAGCAGAACAGAACTGAAGTCTCTGATAGGAAGGACTCTTCGTCCTTATTAACAGGAGGAATGAATAAGATGGGAACAAATGTAGCTATAGCTTCTTTTTTTTTTTTTTTTTTTTTAGCTATAGCTTCAAGACAGGATGGTAAGAGTTTTAATGCCTTGTAACTTATAGTTAAGAGCGAAGATGGAAGAGGTAATATGGGAAATCTGAAGTTATAAAATCTTTGGTGTAGGGAAGTCCAGGAAAGACACATAGCAGGGATGGGAGAACTTCTGAAAGAGCTGAGAGAGAAGCTCATAAGTCCTCTCACCAGAAAGCAACAGTCAAAGTGCACAAAGCTGTAAAAAAAAGACCCACTTAAAGATAGTGGATCAATTGATCAATACATACAACACAGAGAGAAGCATTTATTCAAGAAAAATCGACTGGAATCTCTGAAGAAACAACGAGAACCTGGCATTTTGGTCATTTTGGTTGGGCTGCCGCTACCCCAGCCCGCCGCTCTGTGCTGCAGGGCAGTCTGTGAGCGCCAAGAACTCCGCTGCATGGACAGAGGCGGCTGACTTGAATAAAAATCCCAGGTCCAGGGGCACCATCAAAAGCAACAGAGATCTAAGTAACAAACAACTAGGAAAGGCTAACCTCTCAACTAGCCTGAGGCTATGATATGAACTGGGACAGGGGCAGACCAGCCAGAAATTTAATAAGATCCAGGAACAAGAGAACTAAAGAAGGCCTTCCTCATCATGGACCCTCTATCAATTAAAACTGCTTCAAAAATGAAGATAACGTCAAAATATTTCCATGTCAATAAGGGGCTCAATAAACATTTGTTGAATAAATGAATCACTCTGAAAAAGGCAATGAAGAACAAGGAGAGACAAATACCTGTCTTTACCCCAAGAAAAATATAAGAAAAATAAAAGCTACTGCTTAACACGCCTAAAGGACTGTTGTCAGCAGAAAATAGTTAGGTATCAAATAATAGAAGAAAATAAGAACATCCAAAAGCTGAGAACGAGCGTTGGTGGTATAGTGGTGAGCATAGCTGCCTTCCAAAAGCTGAGAACGTGAGGGATGTGGCTGATCACAGGAGAAGCAGAAGACACAGGCCATTTCTGCTCTGCATAGTAGCACAGGAACATGGAAACGACCATGCAAGCTGAAACCATTGTGAAGCAATCTTAATAAACAAAGGAAAAACTACAAATATTCTGAGACTAGCGAAAATATTTTTCAAAACATTAAAACTCTTATAGTTGGCAATAAATGTATAGGGAAATGAAACAATAGTAAAAATAATATTTATTTAGCACATTATAATTAAAATATTAGAAATATTGAAAATTTAAGTGTTTTATTTTTTTTGAAGATTTTATTTATTTATTTGAAAGAGAGAGAAAACAAGTGAGAGGCAGAGGGAGAAGCAGGCTCCCCGCTGACCAGGGAGCCCGAGACGGGACTTGATCCCAGGATCCTGACACATGACCTGAGCCGAAGGCAGAGGCTTAACCGACTGAGCCACCCACACACCCCATCAAATGTTTTATTTCTTTGTAAATAAATTATCAAGAGTACTTTGAGTGGGCAAACTGTCATACTTGTTTCTAAGTTTGTACCAGCTTCCAACATTTTATTCTTCACACTTCCAGTGCTGTGAAATATTAGCCAGAGTTCCTTTAATGTGAAGTGGGGTTTTTTTTGTTTTTTTGTTTTTTTGCCAATTTCACTATGTCTAGAACATCTTCCTCATTGTGTTACACTTTCCTCGCTTCTGTTGACAAGTTAGCCCTCACTGAGGCCTCTGGTTGCACATCCAGAATCTTTCAAATGACAGCAATGTCAGTAGCCCCAATGTGAGCTATTTTTCCATAACTTGGTTTACATTTTTTTTTCGTAGAAAGTATCTTTCATTTTTTTATTTAAGTTCTATTAGCCGGCATACTGCTTACATTCAATCTGAATGTCACTTACAGGGCTACCACTTGTCATTGTTTGGTGGCACTTCCATCTTTGTGGACCAAATCCCTCTTCCAATTATCCAGTTTTGTAAAATGTCACTTGAGTTTGACACTTTGCTGTCTGTATATAAACTGAATAACAGGTCCTAAATCATCAATTGCCAATAGCCTCTGAAAGAACTGTTGTGATCGATCACTGCACGTGAGGTGCACCCGGTCTTTCCACAGTGGTGTGTGGACAGAAGAGCCAGCAGGGAAGTTGGTACTTGAGGTAACTGCTCACAGTTAATAGACTGTGGAAACTCTGAGCCATGTTGTTGAGGGACTCGTTATTTCACTAAATAGCAGTAACTGTAACATAAGACCATGCAGGACGGTCTGCAGTACAGAAAAGGAATGAGAGCAGCAACGGCCCTGTGACTTCTTGTAGTCTGGATTCCTTAATTACCATCAAGTACCTTAGTACTAAGGTGTTGACCAACGTATCTTTTCATCTAAGAACTGTATTTTGCTTAAACTATAGAAATTATAACTTATGAAAGGACTGCCTTAGAAACTGGATGGAAATAGCCAAAGATTTTTGAGATTTTTTTTGTTTTGTTTTGTTATGCAGCCTGACAAAATGAAATCTTTCTAAACCAGAGTGGGAAAACACTTGGAAGCAGCAACAATCCATTTACTTCAAACATTTGCATTTCCATTTCATTGCATACATGTAGTTCTAGGTGGCACTTTTTTACCTTGGCTATGAAATAGTCCCAGATACTGAGCTCTGGAGGGATGAACTTCTCTTGGACTGTCAGTGACTCCTGGCTGACTACTGATGAGGAAGAATTCGGTGGGGCAGATTCTCTACAAGAAATTTTTGATGGCCTAAAACGTTTGTTCTGTTTCTCTCCTTCTTCCACAAGTGAAGAAACTAATAAAAACAAAATAAAGTATTATTAAAGTAAGTACTATTTCCATTGTACTAATTTCACCTATCTTTACAGAAGATTTAAGGTTACAAATAAGCACAAACACAGAATTGAGATCTTTATTACGATAGTAAGGTTAAAAAAAAGTAAGTAGAAGTGAGACAAATATCACTGTAAAAAGCAATCTTTGCTTTTATCTCAACTTATCCCTCACTCTCTGAATGTTAACTTTTCTCTTGCATATGCGCGTAATAGGATATAATATCTAACTATAAATGAGTCCAAAATTGAGCTAAGTTCATGAAAGAAAATTATCTACATCCCTTTACTTTGAAGAATACCATGGGAAACAAAGAGTATCATGGGATGTCAATGTTAATTGAAGGTACCAACTTACGAGGTTCTTTAGTAATCCCCTGGCCTTTTATCTACATATAAAACTGAATGTTTTCATTGAAAATATATAAAAGAATTCAAATACGCTAACAACTGAATTACACTGATTCAGACTTCTGGAAATGGCTTGCACATGGAATTTGCTGGTCAGTGGAATAACAAAGAGGGAGAAAATGCAATCTTTGGTGTTTTGACTTTTAAACACTTAATGGTTAGTATTTTCTTAGTATTTTATTTTAGAGTATTAAGGGTCTCAGGAAAGAAAAACAAATTACACAAATCTATAAATAACAAATACTAAGTCACAAGATGCAAATCACCAGTACAGAACCAAGGATGTCCCAAACCGAAGCCTATGTCTAATTGACAAGCAAACAACTCTGCAATAAGGCACACCAATATTCTCTTCCAGTGGTTCCAGTGAGAACTGACTTACCTTTCAAAGCAATGCAAATATGTGTTCTGTAATATAATTTTGTTTTATTGTTTGAAGCTACTCAGCTTGCATAAACAGCATGCTCATGCATTATATCAAGCTATAGCCAAGCTGAGTTTAACAGACCGATTTAGTGATTTCAGAAAAAAAGGAAATTAAGATGGAAAAAATTCTAAAAGATTGCTAAGATGTGGTATGATTATTATATAAACTCCCAAATGATTTTAAAATGAACTTTCAGATTAACTGTGTAAATTTCTGCCTTTTTAAGAGAAACTTTCAGATTAACTGTGTAAATTTCTGCCTTTTGAGAGAGAGAGAGAGAGAGCACGCGCACGAGTGGGAGGAGAGGCAAGGGGACAGGGAGAAGCAGATGCTACACTGAGTGGGAGTCTGATGTGAGGCTGACCTCAAGACCCTGAAAACACGATCTGAGACGAAATTAAGAGTCAGATGCTTAACTAACTGAGCCACTCAGGTGCCCCCCCCTTTTTTCTATTTTTAAAAGCAACTGATAGTCAACAATCATGTTTCTAATATATGTTGTATACATTCGTATTCATTCTAAAACAGTGGTTCTACCAAATTCTGATCAAGTAAAAAATGTATAATATAAAGGTATTTTTTACCTTTCAAAAAATTAATGCTGTGGTTTAAAATAAATTAATCATTTGACTTTAACATTACTCTTTTGCTTTTCTTGTTTTTAGATTAGAAGGCATATGAACATAAAAACTTAAAGGATCTCTGGAAAAATAAAACTCACAAACAACACTAAATAAATACATTTTTGCCAAGACAGTTATATGATAAAAAATCAGAGTTTTTAAACCAAAACCTAAGAAGATTTTTTAAAAAGAGAAAGATTTACAAGTATAGTCAATGAAGCTAGATACTGACATGAAAATAAGAAGTTACCACAGTGGAGGTAAATATTTAAAATTACAGACTCAATATCAGAAATATAAAACTACTTATTAAAATACTTTTGATGAACAAAGAAAAGAATGGCAAACAGGTACACAGTACTGAATGTTCTATTACTTGAAATGTTATAAATAAAGGACCTGAGTGATGCCTCCCAGCAAACAAGAAATAACTGTAGCTTCTCATTAGCGTAGATGCTTCTACTTTTCCCCATAAATTACAGCAAGACTTAAGACAATTTTATGTTTAAATCACAGTGGGTTAGCATAGTCATGAAGGACCAATAGAGACTGCAGAGTGGCTGAAGGCTCAACTGGTGATTTTTGAAAATGCTAATAATCAAATATCAAGAAACTCTGTCACTCCTTAGGTAAAACTGACTCTACTATTCCATTACTAAGGGGGTAAATGGCTACTTTACTACTAATAGAAGAGAAAACCAGTATTAGGGAGAATTGAAAAGGAACTTGGATATGGAGCTTAGAAATTACAAGGAACATAGAGAAGCTAGAAAGTGGGTTAAAAAAATCCAACATACCCATGGATAAGAAAAGATAGAATCATTCGCTAACATAAATTTTTTAAATTTCTTAGCTCCTTTGGATTCATAGAAAGTACTTTTAAGAAGTACTTCTAAAGTCAAGATAGTACTTTTAAAGTCAAAATTTTAAGAACCTCTATCCTCACTCCTAGTACAATCTGCAGTGACTTCCTGGAACTATGGACGTGACTCCCTAAGAATGCAAAACAAAATGGAGAAATGGTTAAGAGGCTACATCTAAAGAATGGGCAGAGGAGGTACAGAGGAGTAAGAAAGACAATGTTGCTTTTTATCATAAATTCTTTTGGACTACTGGATTTATTACCATGAACATATATTGTTTTGATTAAAATCAAAACATAAGAGGAAGGCTAACAAGGTAACACTTCTTGAATTTATCATTTTATTTTTTTTTAGAAGAATTTATTTATTTGAGAGAGCACGCGAGAGCATGAGTAGGGAGACGGGGGTGGGGGGGCCAAAGGGAGAGAGAGAAGCAGACTCACTACTGAGCGAGGGGTGCAACAGGGGGCTTAATCCCGAGATCATGACCTGAGCTGAAGGCAGGAGCTTAACCAACTGAGCCACGCAGGTGCCCCATGTTATCATTTTAAATCAAACCAAATTAGTATTCTAAACCTAGACTTAAATATTTCTTTTAAAAAGTGACCTCGAAGTAACCAACAGAATGATCTCATTCTCTGCTTCTCAATCTAAGGCACACTTATCACGACTATTCATGAGTGTGCCAGAGAGTGCATGAAACTGCAGGAGGGACATTGTCCTGGACCTTCAAGTTTAGCTCCAAAATTTAGGGGGTAGGAGGATGAAGGTAAGTAATTTAAATGATGATTTAAAATATTTTACTGGAAAGAAACAAAGATATGGAGAAGACGAAAGTCTTGTAAGCTCAAGATAAAATAGATCACGAATCTATTTCTTGCTTTTGGTAAGACAATTCAGCATAAGAGATCTCCTAAGAGGTATATATATATTCACTCCCCTCTAGCATCCATTTCAGACAAAAAGTTTGAGAAGTACAAATACAGGCCAACACAAATTAAATAAAAAACAAATTTTCAAAATTATATGTAAAACATGACTTTACAAGTAAACTTCGAAGATTCTTAAAAGGAAAACACCAAAACAGATTCAAGGAGCATATATTTAAGATACTTCTTAATCCTCAAAGAATAAAATTAATGCTAAAAAAAAGTCTGACAAGTGAAATTTTGCAGATTTTAGTTAAGACTGACTTTCAAGGATTGGTAGGGTACAGTAGTACCTTATACCTGCTTCATAAGTACCTATAAAAAATGAAATGATGACTATCTTAGTAGAAAGTAGTGATTTGTCTCCAAATCACAGAGCAGTAGTTTCCAAAACAGTTGGTATTCAAAGTGATTCACTGGAATATGGAAAGAAAATATTACAACTACTACTTAGATTTATTTTTTAATAAGCAGAAGTGGGGAAAAGGAAGAGAAGAGAAACAGGGTAAGAAGGGAGAAGGAAAAGAAGAGAGGAGGGAGGGGGAGTCGACGAGAAGAGAAAGAAGGAGAAGGCAGTAGAGGAAGGGAAAAGAAAGGGGGTGGGAGAAGGGGAGCAGAAAGGGGAGGGAAGTGATAAGGGGAAGAAGAAAATCTGTTAATGTTTAATATCTGGATCAGTCGGAGTACATGTATTTATGAATAAATAAATACACACATAATGAGAATTTGCTCAAGCATGTTTTGTGGATAGGGTTATATAATTTAAAAAATCTAGAGATAACACTACTTTTCCATCACCCTGAAGACCACGATCCAGATGTGCCTATAAGATTTCAGCTCCAGCTCACCAGACTTGTTCAAAGTGAGAAAGGAGTACATACATACAATGAAATATTACTCAGGTGCACAGAGAAAACTCTACCATGTGCCACAACATGGATGAACCTCAAGGATATTGTGCTACGTGAAATAAGCCTGTCACAAAAGGACAAATGTAGTAGTTATGAAATGAATGGATGCTTTTTAAAATGAAAACTTATACCTGTCCCTCAAACAAAAAGTCTGTCCAAAGAGTCTAACAAAAGATGTATTCCCTTCTCCAGCAAAACTAGTTATTTTTTGGTTCAGTAGCCAGTTAAAATTGCTGGGCACATTCATCTGTATTGTAAATAGCTGATCATTTTCTATTTTAAAAAAGGTGAAGTCTTACATTTTTCCGGTCAAGAAATGTTGCTCTTTTATGTATTTTGCTAAAGGAAGGATAGCAATGACACGTATAATCACTAAATACTGAACAGAAAACTTTTATTTTTATACAAGTTTTAGGGGAAAAGCAAAACATTTGGACATTCTGATCCATATTTAACATAAATAATCAAATGGCAAAAATATACTTTAAAATGTCTAAAACATCATTAGCAGTTTCATAGTTAAAAAAAGTTGTGCTTACCACAAATAAAATACTCATTTTATGTTTTATTCCTCAATGTGGAGACATACAAAATCATCACTATAAATTTATCAAGATGAAGATGGAAAATTCAGTTCTCATAATTGCAAATATTATGACAAAATACAATAAAAATTCTTCATATAAAAACACTGCTTTGCTTTATAATATGTAATCAAAAGCAAAGTATGGATTTCTAACTGTTAGCAGAAAAAAAAATCATTTTCCCAAACTTGCTATTGCTCACCTGATTATTTATATTAAAAATTAACAATAACAAAACAATTCCTAATTCCATGAACTTACACCTGCACTAATTTTAGTTAGAAAAAATAAATCCTTCATTAATATATGATGTTGAATTCATCAAGTTAAATCTGATTAAAAAAACAAATTACTGATTACATTCACGTTTTTGTTAAGAATTCTAACCTGCCAAACTGAAATCTAATAGAAATCATCTATCATTTTCTTACATTACAAAGCTTACTCATATTTAAATTTTGTCACTAAAAATACTAGTGCATTAAGTATATAAAAGACATGTAGAGAGAAATATAACTTTGTTGATGACAATGTATATATAATATGTTGGCTAACTGAATTTAAATAAATAAAAAAGAAAAAAACGTAATTTAGTTCATGAGATCATCATTGCAAAGAAAACTGAAATCAGGATTTACACTAGAGCAAGGAAAACGAACGGTGACTTTTAATTCCTCTTCTAGTACTGAGTTACATCTATGATTGATTCCGCAGTTTCTGGATTCTCAAAGACAGATGAGCAACACAACCTGGATGCGGTCTTAACACTAAGTGAACCACATGTTTTAAGTATTCTGTGTTACTCGCCACCAAGGGATTAAACGTACAGATGCAGGTAATTTTTAGTCACTTTCACTATTTAGGGCTCAGTAAGTGATGCAATACAGTTTATAGATAGTACCTATAAGATAATTTATGTAAAGGTATTTGTGTGTAGAAGTAACTAAAACTGAGTGGCTCAACAAAGAACTTAGACTCTGAGTAAGGTTCTTTACACATTTGTGCTCAGTAGAAATGGTTGGAATTGAGACATGATGACTGGTTAGTAGGAATATTTTTAATTTTTTACAGGTATCTGGACATTCCATAGCAAGAATTTATCCCTTTTTAACATTTCGTATTAACCAGATCAAAGTTTTAAATGATTTTCTCTTAGGACACATTAAAAACAGGTCCACAATTAGTTTACCAATTTTTTTTAATGCTAATCTCAGTAGAGCTATAAATCTTACTCCCTCTTAGACTTTGAAAGTTTTTCTTTAATTGAATTCAGATATCTGAGGTTAAATATATATATTCCAAGGCAAATTTCATGAAAAGTTAGTCTTTTTCTTTTTTTGTCTATATAAAAAATAAAGCACAGGAAATTACTCCTTAAAAATGAAAAGAGAGGTCATAAAAATGAAAGTATTTTTAAAAATTTGAAAACTAAGATTATCACATACGGGCTAATAAATTACAAAACAAAAATTTAACAGCTAGGTAGAAAGCATTATGAAGATTCTTTTCATGTCAAGATATATATAGTTTCAATATTAGAAAGTCTAGAAACAGGGATATAGTTGTTTAAAAGATTTACTTTTCCTGGTATTATGAACACTTAGAAATCCAAAACCCCTAATGGCCAGAATGAGAGTATGCAAAACATAAAGCAGCCTCATTTGAAATGTTTTCCAGACATTTCAAGCCATAGTCTGATTTACCATGATTAGCACTGACATTTATTTCTACACATTTAAAAAGATATTAAAGTCTAAGGAATAGAAAACATCAAAGGAAATAATTTAAAAGCAGAATGAAAAAGCAGAGATGGTTTTCTGAAATGCTAATCATTGTTTTAAATCACAAATATGGCTTCACTGAAGGAAATTTCTCAATTTTCTATTTTAAGTGCCATACAAAATAAAATGGGCCCAAGGTACGCCATTCCCTCCAAAACAACACAAAGCAAGCTGAGCCGTAAAAGCCTATTTCTAAAGCTAATAGCTTGCCTGCAAGACTGGGAGGGCTATGAGAACTGATGGTTGAAAGAGCTTTGGTAAAGCCCACACATTCCATGGAGAATACCACTACCTGGTGGGGGCTAGGCATAGCAAAGTGCCTTCCTGCCAAAGAAAGAAGAGAGAATCTGTATTTGGGATAGAACAAAGACCAGTGTTACAGTATATTTCAAAACAAATGATCATTTCAAAAGCAAAAGATTTAAGAAAATTACATTAGATACTTCTAATCACTGGTGCACGAGTATCTTACAGTTTGAAAACTGCACCAGAAACTTGACACTGCATTTTCACCATAAAACCATTTGTTTAGGCTTTAAGAAAACGGTCCGTAATAAAAACTTTCTGTGAATAAATTAAAATGTAATTACACTTGATAAAGTTATCATTCAGATGAACAAATAAAGTTTCAGTCTTAAAAATAAACAAACAAATAAACATGAAAACACTAACCAGGTAAAGCTTTTGAGTGTGTGTGTTCTTTGTTGGGAACATGTGCACCTCCACCAAACACAGCAGACCACATTTTTTCATTCAGAGGATGGGCCATGATCCGAAATAGTTCATTACTAGAATGTGTCGCCAGGCCATGGATGAAGAGACTCAGATACACTGCTGTGAGAATCTCACAGAGCAAGACTGTAAGCGCTGACTGGGCTTCCTCACCAGAAGAATTCAAAAGTCGAATCAGAGAAGTGATTCCTAGAATAAACAAACACAGCTACCACTGACAATAAATTTTAAAAATAAAGAACTATATTTTTTTAATTTTCGAAGACTGTATTATATCAGAAGTTTTTTCTTCTTTAGATTCATAGACTAGAAGTTATTACAGTTAATGAACGAATTTGTTCAATTTAGAGAAACAATGAAAATCTATCGTCTAATACAAATCTGATAAAATTAAATTCCCACAACAAATGTCATTCTATCAAACGCCTATCATGACAAAAAATTATAACAAGTGATATAACAAAACATTTGAGTTATTTTAGTAAAACGGTCAAGGAAATACCAATGTTAAAAAAAAAAAGAAATACCAATGTTAAGTAACTGCGAAATTTACAATAAGTGCTAAATACGGAAGTGGTATCAATTCTAACAATATTTAACAGTGATTATCATCCAGCAAAACCATACCAAATGTACTTTGTTCTCATTTGATTAATTCAATAAGGCTAAGAAAAAACTAATTTATATTTATTTACGTACATATACACATAAATTATTTATACCTGGCCATTGCGCTGGTGATGTATTTGGAGTTATTGCTTCATCTAAGCTTCCTGTTTTCAAAGAATGTCGATGGGGAAGCAGTACTGTCTGATACATCATTCCAGTAAACTGATTTGTTTGAAATGAACTAAGAAAACAAAACATTTAAATAAGAACAATCCGCAATAATAACAATATAAGAAAATAATAATACAAATATAATGATCTAAAATGAAACACGTAATATTTCCATGTTTTAGATCTAACCTCTAGATTATCTTAAAATTCAAATTTTATTAGTTATACTGCTATTATGGATCTAAGCACTGTTCTCTATAGTCTGGTGATATATTAAAATCAAGTATCCTTTAAGTGTAAACATATAAATTTTCTAAATTAAAATACACGTGATAGGTATTTATTTAATGAAAGATAAAAATACATACAAATGAGAAAACTAAATCACTCTTGACCACAAAAAGCAAGCTATTCTATCAAAGTTCAAAACAAGGTTATCTGGTTGAAAACAAAGTCAGTTTAGGTTGATTTTGATATTTAATGGCTGTCAATCCTACATCAGGTTAGGTTACATCAGGTATATGCACAAGGTACCAGGGATATAATGAAAAACGTGGTTTCTGTGTCCATGAAATTTATAGTCTGGTGGAAGAATCAGACATAAATAATTTTATCTTTCTTTTCTTTCTTTCCTTCTCTCTCTCTCTTTCTTTTTGAGAGAGAGAGAGACCGAGAGAGCAGGGGAAGGGAGTGCAGAGGGAGAGGAAGAAAATCCCAAGCAGACTCTACAACCACCAAAGAGCCTGAAGTGGGGCTTGATCCCATGACCCTGAGATAATGACCTGAGATGAAATCAAGAGTCATGTGCCCCTATCATATTGCTTTTAGAGACAAAACCTATGCATACAGAGTTATGAAAGCAAAAGGGGGGGCACTTTACACAATTTGGGAATTCAGGGTAAGGTTCTCCAAGTAAACGGCACTTCATACTAAAATTAAATAAACAGGGTGCCTGGGTGGCTCAGTTGGTTAAGCGACTGCCTTCGGCTCAGGTCATGATCCCGGAGTCCTGGGATCGAGTCCCGCATCGGGCTCCCAGCTCCACAGGGAGTCTGCTTCTCTTTCTGACCTTCTCCCCTCTCATGCTCTCTCTCACTCTCTCTCTCTAATAAATAAATTAAAAAATCTTAAAAAAAAAAAATAAACAGACGTTACCTTGCAACTTGACATAAACTATGAAATCTGACAGAAGATGGTACAAAATTTTTTGTTAAATCCTGTCATAAATTCCTATATCAAATGTGAAGTAAATGAATGTCACATTTAAACACACCACATCTATTGGTTTAGATCTGCCATAACATTTTGATGCATTTATAAATAGTTTCTCTTGCTTTACTTTGCAGTTTAGAGATGGCAGGCTGCCAACAAAAAAAATCTCCCCTGCTACAATAAGCCTATGGAAATGATGAAAAAGATAAAGATACATTGATGAAAATAAAGCCTCAGTAACAAGAAAGTGAACTCTTGGAGGATGAAGGCCAAAGAAATCAAGTTGAAACTACCTTGGGAATACGGAAGCAGATTAGTAAATTTAGACTCTCATGGGAGAACTGAAACACATATGAGAAGCAAAAATCAACACGAAGGAAGGCTAACATCATGTAAAAAACAACAAACTCAGTAAATGACCTGCACCTGAGGAAGCAGACTTATCAGAACATGACAGAAAGTGCTTTATACTCAGAAACGTTAAAACAATTCATACAGACAATAAGTTATAAAAATAAAAGTGACCATTAAAATCAACAAGGAGATCTTAAAAAAATGAAAAACAGAATTTCTAAAACACAAACTCAGGTTAATAAAAGACAAGACATTGCTGAAGAAAGAGTGAGCGTCTGGAAAATGACACTAAGATTTCTCCTGAAATGAAGCAAAAATAAATAAAGAAAAAAATATGAGATGAAAGCTAAAAGGAAAATAAGAGAAACTTGTAAGTTCCAATATCTGTCTAATAAGAAATAGGAGAGACAAGACAAAATATTTAAAGAAAAAAAGTGGGGTGCCTGGGTGGCTCAGTCGTTAAGTGTCTGCCTTCGGATCAGGTCATGATCTCAGCTCCTGGGACTGAGCCCCACATCCAGCTCGCTGCTCAGCAGGGAGCCTGCTTCTTCCTCTCCAGGTCCCCTGTGCTTGTGTTCCCTCTCTCGCTACCTCCTTCTCTGTCATAAATAAATAATATCTTAAAAAAAAAAAAAAGAAAAAGAAAAAGTCAAGAAACAAAAACAAAGGATCATAGGGGAAAAATAAGAGAGAGGCAAACCAAAAAAACAGATTCTTAACTCTAGAGAACACACTGATGGCAACCAGAGGGCAGGTGGGTGGGGGGATGGGGGAAATAAGTGATGAGGATTAAGGACGGCACTTGTGATGAGCACAAGGTGATGTATGGAAGTGTTGAACCGCTATATTGTACACCTGAAACTAATCATACTGTATGTTAACTAACTGGAATTTAAATAAAAACTAAAAAAAAAAAGAATGAGAATTTCAAAGAACTAAAGGAAGATACCAAAGTGTCAAAGAGTGTGTTTTAAAAGCCTAGCTAATAAAAAATAAATAAATAAATAAAATAAAATAAAATAAAAGCCTAGCTAAATTATAGTGAAACTTAGAGAGAACTTAAAGAGAAAAATCATAAACATCACTCTTCGGTAAAATTTTTCTCAATTTCAAGTCAGTTACTCCTTCCTTTATGCCCCCCGAACCTTTCATTATATTATAAATATACAGTATAGTACATTATAATGTTATAGTATATAATTATAACTATACTATAGTACTTATCAGTTAAGGGCAATGTCATGTCATATATACTACTTACCGACTCGTATGTTTGTTTCTAACTAGACAGACCTCAAGAAAGGAGAACTTCTCTCAGTGCATATCACAATGCCTGGCATTAGGCAGTGATCAGTAAAAGTTAACTAAATTAGTTATACTGACAAGGGTCTACTTAACATTCATTTGCCTTAAAGGCAGAGAAGCTAAAATTCTAAGGTGGAGAAATAGTACTCATCACGTCAGATGCTTTCTGCATTATTTAGACTGTCATAAACAGTTTTTCTAAAGCAAGAGCATACAAATTTTGAAACCTCATCAGTTACTGCAAACATTCCTAAATTTCACAAAAAGATATTTACCTGTAGTTATGACTACCACAAAGGCACTGATAAATACAAGCAGAAAGTGAGGCTGCTAAAGTATGCATTACATATACCTGAAAAAAACCAAAACAAAACAAAATTAAGTATAACTTTTAAAAAATCAAACTTGTCTCAAGACCTACTATAATCTAGCAAATGTAAAAAAGATGGAAAAACTATTTTGTCCTTAAAAACTATTTCCGTTTTTTCCTTAACACTCATTTATGCCTATAGAGATCACACTACGGACAAATTAAAAACACTAAGGCTATTGGCAGAAATCATAAAACACACACCTGCTACCTAATTTCTATTTTAAGAACAAATGGAAACAGATGTTAGCTATTCAGTAGTGCATAAGCCATATATTAAAAGAAAACCCTCCAAGATTCAACCTTCTTCCTCAACCAAAATATGTAAAAGCTCAGTCTGAAACATGACAGTTTACCTATGGACAGGTCATTAAAGCATATGCCAACACATATTCTAGCTACGAGAGAAAACAAGCAATCTAAAGAGAGTGCAATTACTTAGAGAAAGAAGAAGGTTTGAAAGATAGCAACTGAAGGGCAAACATTAATACTGAGAAAGAGAAGGCTCTAAACATGGCATGACAAGCCGTGAGAAAGGTAGATCTGAGAAGCACAACCCAGGTCAGAAAGGAAACTAGATTAGACTGTTTAAAAGACTAGGTTTTTGATCTAATCATGAAGTATCACAGTCTGCTATGTAGATAAAAAAATGGGAGTCATAGATTAAAATCGAATTGCTATTTCCCCTTCAACTATTAAGAAGATGTACAGTATGAATTAAAATCAAGAATATCATCATAAAAATGAAGACAGCAAGTCCAAATATGGGAAATTACAAAAATGATCAGAATATTTTCCAGCTTCTCCAATCAAAAAGTGGAGTCTATTTCTCCACTTACTGAATCTGGACTGACCTTGGGATTTGCTTTGACCAAGACGGCAAAATGCTGTCTGACTTCTGAACCTAGCCCTCAAAAGGGCTTGCAAATTCTACTCTTGCTGCTTTTTAAACCCCTGAAACCCCTGTGTGAAATAATCTAGGTATGACGGTTTATTTTATGTATCAACTTAACTGGACCAAGGGGTGCCCAGACACTTGGCCAAACATTCTGGGTGTATCTATAAAGCTGATGTGGGATGCAATTAACATTGGTAGAAGTGGAAGACTGAGTAAGAAAGACTGCCCTCCCTAATGTGGGTAGGCCTCATGCAATCAGTTGAAGACCTACATAAAACAATAAAGCTGTAAAACAGGAACTTCTGCCTGGCTGCACTGAGGGGGAACATTAGTGTTTTCCTGACTTTGGGTTAGGACAGCAACACTGGCTCTTCTTAGGTCTTAAGCCTGCTGGCTTTCAGACTAGAACTTACACTCTACTGACTCTCCTGGTTCTCAGGCCTCTAGACCCAGACTGGAAATACACAACAGGTCCTGGGTGTCTAGCTTGATGACTGCTGATCTTGGGACTTCACAGCCTCCAAAATTATGTGAGCCAATTGCTTAGAAAACACAGCTCTATACACACACATATAGATGTCGTATTGCTTCTGTTTTTCTAAAGAACCTAGGCTTGCTTGATTGTCAACTATCAGCCCTGGAAATAGTCTGCCAACCACCAAAAATGTAAATACATCCATCCTAATCCAGAATCCAGCCAGCCTACCAGCTGACCAAAGACAAATGAAAATATCCAGAAGTCAGTCCAGCTGGCCCAAATTAGAAGAACTGAGAAGCCAACCCACTGAATCATAAGCAAAATAAATGATGGCCATTTGAAGATAATAATGTTTCAGAGTGGTTTCTAAGCAGCTTTAAAATTGTGCACAATCTAAAGGAAATTAAATTGCTTACTGTATAACATACCATGTGGGCACTTATTCTACAGAAGAGTACAGGAAAAGTGACAAAATTAAATGACAAGGGTTAAGGTTATCCAAGAGGGTAAAACTTTGGAGAGGCCATCATTAGGCAAACAGAATATCAAACTGGTGTGATATCACAGCCTGTGAGGTGGGCAAGAACCAGATGACCGACTATTCAAGAAAAACAAAAGAGAGATTGAAAAATAGACAAAGCTGATCATAGTTTAAAGGATTTCAGTATGTTTGGAGAGTAAAGATGAAACATGAAATGTGCTATCAATGGTACAGTGGTGATGGATGGCAAGATGATGCGGATGATTAGATAACTCTATGATTAGTTATGCATCAGAATCACCTGAGAAACTTCCTAAAAATACATATTCTTGGGAATCATTCTCACACACTGATTCAATAACTTTGGAGTCAATTTAAGAATCCAAACTTTTAACAAGCATGTTATGTGATTCTGCTGTAGCTGATTAATAAAACACTGCCTGGCCTAGAGAAACAAGAGAGGATAAAACATTATCCTTAAAATATATAATGTTTTAATATTAACAAAGGAAAACTTTACTTGTCTATTAATAATTTTACACCAAAATTATTTCTAAAAGGCAATTCCTAAATTAGACTACATAACTAGCACTGTGATTAAAAAGTCAAGCATTCTACTGGAATAAGAACAAAGTGAGGTGAGCCTGGCCTACAACCACAAGTTTTCTTTGATCAAAAAATAGGTAAGTGGTAATGTAAGAATTCCTATGTGTAGTCTGATGTTTAAAACTGTTTCTAAAAAGTGTTGCTTTACATTTTTCTTTCGGTTTTATCATAATAAGTAGCTAAGTTTTAAAGAATGAAACAAGGGTACTTACTTTGCTGCTCTGGATGTCGGGATGGGGCGGTGAATCAAAGTTTATGATGGCATGCAGAATATCATGTGTGAGGTTACTGAGGTGCAGTAACGGGTTGGCAACGACTGTCTTGGCACTGGCTGTACAGGCAAAGAGGAGGGGTACTGAGGTCTGCTCTGACAGAGGGCTGGGAAATACTGGTTCTGAGGTTTCCTTAAAAACAAAGGGTTTAAAAAAAGGTTAATCGACTGTTTATAGTTTTAATCCATTACTTAACTAATTCAGGGACCTCTTGGAAAAACTTTAAAACAATTACAAATTAAAAGCATGACAGAAACTTTTATAGAATTAGACGGGACCTGAGGAGGTCAACATTCCACCAAATATATTAAAAATGAGGGGATAATACCATCTTATCCTAATGAGAAGCTCATCACCTCACATGGCACTCATATAAGAATTCAGAGTATGAATTCACCTGATCAAAGGGCCCGATGCCGAATGATCCTGAAACCATTACACACACACGAAACTCTACAAATTCATAATACAAAGCACCATACAAAAAAGAGTATCCCTTAAAGCAACCATAGTGAAGAAAACCAAAAATTTTAATATTTAAAGACAAAAAGAGCAATACCAAAAACTGTTTCTCCTATGTGTACTATTTCAACTGGCCATTGTCTAAGTCACATACCTGCTGAGATTCTTGTAAAAGCAAAATCAATTCCATTCTCACAGAGGCAAGACCGCCACCATGGGACCCATGAAGTATGCAGTAACTCAGAAACATCCGCAAGAGTGACTGATATTTCAAAAGCCACTGTCTTTTTTCCTGAAAATTTTCTCTTAGTTGTTTCACTTTCGTTTGCTGAAGCAAATCTTCAGCATCTCCATTTAATCCAAATTCATCTCCATTTTCACCAAATGCAGCCTGTAAGTCTTCGCCATCTGAACAGTAGTCACAAGTCCTCTGAAGAGCTATCACCTCTTTTTCAAGCCAGTGATAGAGTTGGTAACGCAATTTTCCACCATCTATTTCATAGCCAGTAGATAATGTACGAAGTTCTACCGTGAGAATCTTTAAACATGCTCTAAATTTTAACTGAACTGCAATTATATCTTCTGATGGACTTAAAATGTCGTTTTCGTCTAGTGTGCTGAGAGATTCTGTGTAATTAGAACTTGTTTCATCTATTTTTTTCCCCATTTTTCTCTGTAAAGGTTTTAGTTCTTTCATTGAAATAGGGAGATCCTCATCTTCTTCATCATTATCACTGTCCCATTTTAATTCTAAAGAGTCATCCTGAAATACAACACTTGGTTGGCTCCAGTCAAAAGAAAGAGTGGAGTTTGACTGCTTCTCTGAGGAACCTTCTGAAGAAGATCCAAAACCATTCATTAGTGACTGTGACCAGTCAATAGCAGAAGACTTATCTTCCCTTGCATCCAACTTTAATGGAGAAGAAGGAGAACAGTCTTTACTAGTGTCCAGAAAACTAGATGTTCTGCAAAAAGGTTTTGTTTTCTTGATGACTTTTGGCATCTTCGATAATACTTCCAAAGCTAACATAGGGCAGCCAGCTTTCAAATGAGCACTGGCGGTGGTAAAAAATAATCTTCTTTCACTTAAATTAATTGTTCCTGCCAGTCCACGTTTTCCTGTTAAACTCATGTGTGTGGACAATACATCAGATGATCCAAGATGACGTCTTAGCAAAAGAGGATGTGTTCTTAGATAATTGTAGAAATTAAAAACTGCGGGATTACAGGCTGACATCATAACTTGATCTGAAAGAAAATTCACTCTATCAGCTAAGAAAAGTTCAAGAGTTGTACTGCAGTCCTTTTTCTGTACCATGGCACTTTTATCTACCTGGTCTTTTGACCACATTTTACTAAGAGAACACACTAATGCATAGCAATGAATAGACAAGAACACATTTGTAAAGAAAGTGTTTTAACACAAAAGAAAAACAAAGGTTATACTGATTTCACACCTCCTCAAGTAACAACGTAAGATTATTTAAAACACTCATTTTCACACTCATAGTTCTTATTCTCCTACTTCCCTCAACATTCCTTCCCAGTCTGCTTTGCTAAATCTTCCTCACCCTCTACTTTAGAGTGTTAAAAGTGTCCTAGAGTTCAAGGTTTCATTTCTGTTCTATCTACCCTCCACGTGTGTCCTCAAACAGTCCCATGGCTTCAAATACCATCGAGACACAGATAACCTGCTTATCTATTTCAGGCCCAACTTTACCCTGTAAATCTAGACTGCTATATCCACATGCCCAAATTACATTTCCATTTCCATGCACACACTCTTGCCTCAAAGCCATTTTATTTTGTGAGCCTTTAGCATAAACCACTCTTGACTCAATTAGCTACACTGACCTCATAACACTCAGGTCTCTGCTCAGAGGTCACCTTACCAGAGAAGTCTTCTCTATCTAAAACAACACTCCCCCACACCAGCTCCTGGTCTTACTTATATCATTTATCTCAAGCTAAAAACTTAGAGGAGTTATCAAAATTGACTCTTATTCCCTTCATATTCCATATCCAATCCTACGTAGTCCACCTGAAAATTATATTCAAAATACAACCATTCTTCTTTGCCTCCACTCCTACCATCCTGGTCCAAGTCACTATTACCTTTAAAAATTTTCTTCTAGAATACAGATTTAATTGGCTCTGAAAGCATGTGATCATGTATTAATTCCGAATCAAAATACATTTTTGACATGAGTATGTGTAGGCATAAAAATGTGACAAGAAAAGGCCTTTTCTTTCCCCCCTTCATCACATAGAAGCCAGTTTGGAAATCTTCAGCTCACATGTCCAGGACACTTGAACAACTGAACATGGCTTTCTCACAAGTCTTTCACAATGAGACTCATGATACACTTCCTGATTAAACGATGCTATGTAAAAAGCCATGAAGTAAAATTCGCCAGTTAGTACTCCAAATGATATGACACCTATGATACCAGCTATCAGAACCAATTCAATTCCACCTATGGAAAAATATTTGAAAAGCACATATCATCATTTTTATATAATTTATACAAAGATTTCCATTTTATACTAACCTCCAAAAAAGCTTTAACAAATGGGATTTCCAAAACAAAAAGTAGAAATAAATCTCAAAAAATTAATTATAAAAAATTCTCTACTACGCTCTCATAAAAAATATCACTTAAGTCAACTTTTACACTGAATATTTTTATTATAAAAATTATAAAACTGATTAGCAAATACACAAACTTCCACCTAAGAAAATCACCCTTACAGCATGATTTTCTCCAGAATTAGACTCAAATGTTGATAATATTTATGTTCAATACATTGATTTTATAAAAACAGAAAATCCTAAGTTCTTGGTTTTCAAAGGATTTTTCTGAAAAAAAGGAATCCTCCCACCTAAAACAAAAACAAAAACAAAAACACACACAGACATACATAGCTCTATGTTTCCACCTAAACCTTAAAGTCTTAGTCCATGTTTTCAACTTGCTTTGTCTTACCTTTAGCACCCAACAGTGTGTTCTGTATGCAGCAAATGTTAATATAACTCTTTATTATTAACATCTTAGAAATGCAGCTTACCATCATCCTCTCTGACAGGTTGCTTTATTAATGTTTCCAGAGCACCACTATAATCTTCCAAAATCCAATATGCCATACTCCGAAGAAAAGGATCATAATGCATATTTATGTTCAGTGAATTGAGTTCATTGACCGGAGAATCAATCCCCAAAACTTTTTTACGTAAAATAGATTTGTATGTTGCAGATGTATCAAATTCAGACTCATAGAGTCTTGCTATTACAAGAGCCAACTGAATGTCATTCAGTTTCTCAAGACATACCTTCAAAAAAAGAACTAATGTCATAAATAAGCAGGGGCATCTTTCATTGTAAGATAAACTCAACTGACTCACTAATAACTGGAATGAATAAAAGGCACTGTTTATTATCTGAACTAAATGAACAAAGATAGTAACAAATAAAACATATACTGTTTGCTTTAGCGAATCTACCTGCTAGTACTAAATACCTACTTCCAAAAAGAATTAGCCTATAAATATTAAATATTAAATAACCCTCAAGAGATTCAACTCAAATGACATTTTATTTCATTTTTTTCTTTTTTTTTCTGAGAGAGACAGACAGACAGTGGGGAGAGGAGCAGAGGAAGAAGAGAAAATCCTAAGCAGACTTCACAGCTCGGAGCCTGACTTGGCTTTCAATCTCAAGACCTGAGATCATGATCTGAGCCGAAATCAAGAGTGGGACACTTTTTTTTTTTTTTTGAGAAAGAGACAGAACATGAGCAAGGAGGAGGGGCAGAGGGAGAAGGAGAAGCAGACTTCCTGCTGATCAGGGAGCCCGACGTGAGGTGGGACTCAAATCCAGGACCCTGGGATCATGACCTGAGCTGAAGGCAGATGCTTAACCGACTGAGCCACCCAAGCTCAATGTCAGTCCTGACATTTTGTTTCTTGAACTTCTACTCTTCCCCATCCATCTCAGCAGACTATAGGGTTTCCTAATTAAAAAGCTGTTTCAAAACACTTGTATGAAATTCTGAGCAAAAGGGCAATTTGAGGGGTGCCTGGGTGTCTCAGTCAGTTAAACGGCTGCCTTCAGCTCAGGTCATGACACCAGGGTCCTGGGATTGAGCCATGTGTTGGGCTCCCTGCTCAGCAGGGAGTCTGATTCTTCTCCTTCTCCCTCTGCTCCTCCCCTCCACTCCTGCTCTCTCTCATGCATGCTCTCTCTCTCTCAAATAAATTTATTTATAGTTTTAAAAAGAGCAATTTGAGATATACAGGTTATACCTTAAATGTTTTAATTTTTTTAAGGTTTACTGAAAAATAATCAGTTAAAAATATGCTAAGGTTCATTAACTAAGACAGAGCCAAATATAGATTCACATACATTTAAACTAACAGGACAAACTTTTTTTTAACCTGTTCATAAATATTCTTAAAAGTTAGATCAACTACCTGTACCAACCAATGCAATGTGATTAATCTTCATTCTATATAAGTATCATTCAAGCTAAATGGCAAAATTTTAAAAGTCACTGTTAAATATACTAAGTACTTAGCCTCACATAATTTCCACTATACTTAAATTGAAATTAAAAAATAAAAATCTGAGCCTACAGAAAGAGCTTGAAAGGATGACAATACTTTTTTTAAAAAAGTTGCATCATTACCTCAATTGCATCTCTGAGGCAACCAGCCAAAAGAAAAAATGCTGCAGAATGTTCAAATCTTTGTTTGCCTAATAAAGAAAAAGCATTCTTTAAAGCTGCTCTACGCCATCTCTCATCCTCAAAATTGTGTCCAAAAAACTGTGTCATCTTGGGGTCTTTTTGGGATCTATAAAGAAAAAGAAAACGTACAAAAATTTTGAAACACAATGTTTCCACAATTAGAATCAATTTTAACCAAAGTTAGCCATTTAAATGTTAGGATTCAAAAGAAATGCCTGCCACTGTATCAAGTAGTATAAATCTGCTTCTTTTCTGAGCAAAAGAGCACTTACAGTAAATGTCTACTTCTTCATGTAAATCTCAGAGATTACTGAAAAATTTTCTTTCAAACTATAAAGAAAATTGCTTTAGCAGTACTTCAAGAAATTATGTCTAAATCCATGCAAAATACATAACTTGTATTAACTTGTGTTACTTCACCATTTAAACTTCCTCAATCACCTTCACCCTCACTGCCCACCTGATGATGACTGGTAATCGAAACCTAAGGAATTTGTCCTCATTCAAAACAATCCTAAAAGATCGAGTCTCAGAAAACTGACTGGTGCCCATGATTTTCCCCCAAAGGTTGCTATTCATATGGAATCACCTGGAACTGAATGCAAAATAAATGGTCAACTATTTTTGGTGATCATGTTTATCAAGTCTTGCTGAGAACTGGTGAAAGAGAAAAATTCCAAGTGATCCTAGCTCAAGAATGGGGTCAGGTCAGGGACCACTGTAGGAGGGTAGTTTGGAGGGATGGCCGGGCCCACGAGCTCGTAATAAGGCAGAGGGTGGATGCCTATTCAAGACTCCACCAATTCATCTTCCCCACTCCAGATGCAAGGTTTTGGTTTAGTTCTTTGTTTTAAAGAAGCATCATAGGACGTTCTTAAGATAAACAAAAAAATGTTCTTCTGGACTGATAAACCTGAAAACAAACTAAAGTGACTTCGTCAAGATTCTTTTGCTCTGGAAAAAACCTGGGCTTCTTTCCTATGAATCTCTCCTTAAATGCAAAAATAACTAAGACTCTACAAAGAATCACACTTAACAAGAACAACAAATTTTTACTTTTACTTCATACATTTACTTCTCATGAAGATTTTTCCATTTTGAAGCACAGTTTTCTCACCTACCTATATAATCCCCAAATCACAGCTTTCTTTCTCATTGCAAGGTAAAAAATGGCAGCATCTAAAGGATCATTCTTTCTATAAAAGGCTGCTTTGGCTACCTACAATTAGAAAATACTGGTCAGAATTTCACAGAAACAATTTTTTTTAATCTTTTTTTTTTTAAAGATTTTATTTTTTTATTTGACAGACCGAGATCACAAGTAGGCAGAGAGGCAGGCAGAGAGAGAGGGGGAAGCAGGCTCCCTGCCGAGCAGAGAGCCCGATGCGGGACTCGATCCGAGGACACTGAGATCATGACCTGAGCCAAAGGCTTAACCCACTGAGCCACCCAGGCGTTCTCACAGAAACAATTTTTAAATAAACAAAATAATTTCTTTCACATTCAAGATTGGCACACATTATTTAATGTTCAATAGATTTAGAAAATATATACACTAATGCATGGATGTATATACACACAAACACATATTATACACATACACAGACATACATATATTTCTGTAATTTCAAAAGTAATTCATGGTGGCCTCCAAAGACACAGAGAGGTGGGAACACAGGACGACACTTTTCATTACAAGCTCTTCAGTACTATTTTATTTTTTCAAAGATGTGTATGCACTATTTTGTAAAAATCAGACATACACTACTACATAAATGTGTCACCTGGCAATTTAAGAATTAGAATATAAACATTAAAAACCTGTATTAATGTGATATTTTGAAATATAACAGCTACTTAAAAGCATTTTACTGCTTCGATTAAAAAAAAAGAGAGAAACAAGAAAGGAAATATGGAATGTCCTTTAAAGAAACACTCAGAATATACTAAAGATTTTCAAAGGTATTTTAAAGATTTTATTTATTTATTTAATGGGGGGAGAGAGAGCAAAGCAGGATGAGCAGCAGAGGCAGAAGGAGAGGGAGAAGCAGACTCCCCACTGAGCAGGGAGCCCGATGCAGGGCTCAATACCAGGACCCCAAGATCATGACCTGAGCTGAAGGCAGACACTTAACTGCCTGAGCTACCCAGGAGCACCATAAATCATTTTTATACCAAAATAAAACACAACTTACCTTCTCTATGCACTTGCGTAAGGTGCGGGTATTCCGGACCCACCACCCCACACCCATGGCTCTCAGTTCAGACCAAGTGGGATCATCTCTCTGCATGGCTGGCAACATGTTCAGCAGCTCTTCTTCTGCTACTGAGTGAAATGCCCAGGCAAAGTGACTGGTAGACAGGCCTGAAGAAATGTCAGAAATCATGTTTATAAGAAATATAAGTGTTTTTATAATGATTATCAGAAATATATGTTTCATACTTGCCATAAAAATGTCTAAACTTTTTATGAGACTCACAGAGTCACAATTAAGTAATTAAGGTTGGAGGGAATATGGGTTTTTTTTTTCCTTGCTTCTCCTAACAACTCTATCACTTCATTGTTTTCTACAATAAGCATGTATTTTCTATAATTAAAACATTTTTTAAAAGATAAAAAATGATGTATGGCAAATGACACTGTGCTGATTATTTTTGTCCTCTAGCTATTACCCATGACCTTTCCTTAGAAAATGAGAAACACATAAAGTTTCATTCTATGCTGAAATGATCGTTCTTCGTTGCTGACTCTCACTGTCCTTTGGTCAACGTTTGTTTTTGTGGATTTAACTCCATGGAATTAAAGAGCATCAAGCAGATGGGACAGCGTGCTGAACAGAACTTAAGACTATAGACTCTGGAATCAGAATGTATAAAATAAGCCCAGCTCCAACCCTAACTATAGAGCTGTGGGCAAGTTATTTAGTCTCTTGATTCTTCGATTATCTCATTTATAAAGTGTGAATAATCATGGCACTACCTTATTACATCGTTGTGAGGATTAAAATACTATAGTCAAAGCATTTAGAATAGTACCGTACCTGGCACATAATAACTAGTATGTCAGATACTTTTCTATTTAAACAGCATCGTTTACATCAGCAATTCTCTCACCCTATTGACCAATATATGTGGTATTTCTTGTTGAGCTTCTAATTTGTCTCTTCAGAGTACGTTCTCTTTAGTATTTCTGGGTGAAGTACATGCTTAATTAAAAGATACGGCTTTGACATATATGGACTCAACATTTAAACCTAGTATCAAATGCCAAGGAATATGAAGTGTCCACTATACCCAGGTCTTTGGAAAGAAAGAAACGGAAATTAAAAAAAAAGAAAAACATCTATGCAGTGAATGGACTGCTACTCTAAACACTTTTATATTCCTATTATCTCTCAACAAAGTTCAGTAATGTTTCATAATTAAAGCTTCAGTTTTCCAAAGTTAAATATGAAATGATGGGAGGGAGGAAACAGAAAGAAAGAAAGAAAAGAGAGAGCAAGAAACAGACACCAGTGAATAGAGGCTAACCTGTGGAGTCCCAATAACAGTTTAAACCTACAGACCCAAAAATGCCGGAACGCAGCTCTACCTCTGAACTTCCTGGGCACTTAGCCAAGAAATACACTGTTTTAAGTCACCTTAAATTTCAGTACAGTATTTCTGTTACTTTGAGCCTTGACTAACTACATAAGAGTATCTGAAAGGTTACTAAACTAATATCTGAAATACATTTTAATGTTAACAGTAGTTGTGGGGGTAAGTGAATTTTTACTTTCAGTGTTTTGTATTCTGTAAGACAATTAGATACTGAATATATATTATTTCTGTAACAAAAATGTTACCCAATTTTGGATAAAAACTGAACTTCAATAACTGTCAAAGAAGAGAAAGAAGATAACCTAAAGAAGTTAAAGAGAATAAAACAGTATTAGTTGACCTTTAATGAATGATGCATTTGAAAATGTAACACAGATTATGCAATTGCCCAAAATCCACTTCTTTATTAGCTCTTTTCATCTACCAAAAAAATTCCAGTATTTAAAGCAAAGAAAATTATGTGGAAATAAATATTTTTACAAGTAAGTTAAGGAAACTTAAAATGTGTCAAATTTGTCATTGTTATCACATCTGGGCAAAAACAAAAAAAAAATGTGCTTCAGTCTCTCTACTTTTACTCCCATTCCTTTTAGCAGATTACTACTAAAATCACCTTGGTGAAGGAGCTGAGCTCGGTAAGCTGGAAGGGAAGTTGTAAGGAAAGTATGAAGTCGAACAGCCAAAAGAAATTTTAAACCACATTCATCAAGAGTCTCTCCACCTACAAAAAACAAAACAAAAATATTTACTTATTTGTATCTATAAGAAAACCAGTTGATTAGCAAAATCCCAGTAAATGTTAATAAGATCTCATCATATTTAAATAAAAATGTGACTAAATTTTTAAAAAGTTTAACCTTCAGCGTGGAGTATGTTAAAGTATTTTCCATGTTGATTCAAGTCCTAGACCCATCCCAATAATCTGCTGCTAATAGGGGAAAGAAGAGTTGTGTATGGGGCGCCTGGATGGCTCAGTCGTTGGGCATCTGCCTTCGGCTCAGGTAATGGTCCCGGGGTCCTGGGATCGAGCTCCGCATCGGGCTCTCTGTTCGGCGGGAAGCCTGCTTCTCCCTCTCCCACTCCCCCTGCTTGTGTTCCCTCTCTCGCTGTGTCTCTCTCTGTCAAATAAATAAATAAAATCTTAAAAAAAAAAAAAAAAGTTGTATATGTTCCTTTCAAGCATAGTTCAAGGGGTGCATCCTACCGTCCAATGCACAAAGCTGGGCTTGTTAATTTCAGATCTTATTGAGATGTGATTGAAATTCTACATTCGATTTTTTATGTATGTATATAACTCAGGAGATTAAAAAGAAAAAAAATGCTTTCTGGGTGAGGAAAAGACCAATTTTAATATACCTATTTTTGCTATTCGAGGTAGGAGTATACATTAGTGTTAATTAAAAAAAAAAACCCTCAATATTTTAAAAACCAAATTAATAGTGATCACAACATGAGAAAAAGTAAAGCAGAAAGCACCTTTTATTTTCAGGTATCTAAAGTGATTAGTTAATAAGAATGTTAACTTTTGCCAAACTCCAAAGGATTCAGTTGGATCTTTAATATTATTGAGCAATTAAGTAAAAATGGTTGGCATAATAAATCGTTGCATACTTTCTCAAAGTACTATGATTTATGGGATAAATAGCATATATTAAAGTTAAAACTATTGAAAAGGGAACAATAATGATTAAAGAAACCTTCCTGGGCATAATTTTTATAAACATTACTTAAGATTATTTTCTCTGTAGGGGCGCCTGGGTGGCTCAGTGGATTAAGCCTCTGCCTTCGGCTCGGGTCGTGATCTCAGGGTCCTGGGATCGAGCCCCACATCGGGCTCTCTGCTCAGTGAGGAGCCTGCTTCCCCCTCTCCCTCTGCCTGCCTCTCTGCCTACTTGTGATCTCTCTCTCTCTGTCAAATAAATTTAAAAAAAAAAAAAGATTATTTTCTCTGTAAATAAGTAAACATATTATCAGTTTCGCCTCCAATCCTGTACCCAATTTAGTTTTACCTTGGCTTTTGTCTCTGCTCTCCCCTATATCGGTGCTGGTAGTAGCAATTGTATCTGCTAAGGCCATCAGAGACATCTGCTCCATCCGGCTGAGTCCTGGTAAACTGGAATGAAGTAAATGGCCAGAAAGAACCTGAGCGTGCTCAGGACCAAAGTAAGTTGGACTGTACTGTGAAAGGTCAATGACTCTGGGCTTGGTATTTTCCTCATCTGTCTCTAACACTTGATGATCAGTCATTAAAGTTGGGATCTGAAAAAGCTCGTCATAACTTTCTTTTGACAACTGGTTTGAGTTATTTAAGGTACTCTGATTACTAGATTTCTCTAAAGATGAGTAGCAGCTATCATCGTCTGCCGCAAGTAAGGCATATAAGGGAAGTGGAGGGACAGAATCTATTTCCGTGTAATCCGTATTTTCACTTTTGTTGAAAGCCTGGGGGTCTCTGGTAGTGCTCCCACTAGCACTGATAGTGAGAGACCTAAGGCGGCGCTCGTGATTGGTTTCAGCTTCATTCAGCGCCACAACCTCCCCAGCAATGCACTTGACGAGGTGTGACAAGATGGCTTTTGCTCTCCGAACTTTGCCAAGGTCCATGAGTTCCAAAAGCTGCAAGGGATGGTACTGAGGTAAAGTTGGGGAAAGAACATGAGCTGCTTCAAAAAGACCTGAATCTTCCGTATCCACAGAAGGATCAAAGGCAGTTTTCTTTCCACAGATTTTCTGTGCAAGACTGGTCATGGATCGAGTCAGAGTTTTCTTTGGAGGATGTAATCCAGAACTCGATGAGTTGCTCTGTTTTATTAAACTTATTAGAGATGGAGTGCTCCCATTGTATGAATCTGCTGTAACAGGTTCCTGTTTAGAAGACGGCTGCCACTGGGAATATACATGCATTTCACAATCCATTCCTACCACGAGGATGCCGTCCCGGACCCATGATAAAGAAACAGGAAAAGGCGGAGAGCCTTCCACAGAAGAAACCAAGTCCATACTTCTTAAGAGGACAAATTTAGAAAGAGGCACAGCTTTAGTGCTTTCCCAGAGAGGAAAGGCTAGGCTTTCCTTACCAGCCTGTTCTTGTACCTTGCCAGCCAGGGGTCCGTACATAAAAAGTTTTGATCCAATTCCTACAGTGAGGATATGAGAACCATCTTCTCTAGACATCCAATCTAAGTGAACTAAATGCTTCATGTTTGATGTGATACTCTCTTTACTGGATAAATACACCTCTTGTTTATTATAAGCCACTAAATTGCTATCGATACTAATACCAGAATCTAACACTGTATTCAATTCATCTAAATGAATCGTCTGCTCAAGGACCCAACAAGAACCTCCTGTAGACTCACATTCAAAAATACTGACATGCATCAGGAAGTCCCGAGAAGACCTACTATTAGATGCAGGCTGCTTATACGCTACTGCTAACCGATTTGTATGTGCACAGCTAACTTCTACAGGCCTACCAGGGACAGTTATACTACTATTGCTATGAAGTCCATCTTCGATAAGTAATGGCCATTCTTCCCAAATGTATACCAGATCCATTTTTCCGTTCTTTGATGTGTCGGATTCTCCATCTGTTACTCTGCATCTCCAGAATCTTACTTTCTCATCCGAACATGAAGTTGCCAATAAATAAGGAGCACTGCATACAGGATATATGGAAGAAGAACTCAAATGTCCTAAAATAAAAATAATCAATTAACGAAATGTCAAATTTGGTTAAATATTTCTGTTTTCATGCACCAAAGGTTTTAGTCTTTGTATAAACCACTGTTAACAAGACAGTGTACATTTAGTTTAAGAGTCAGTAAGATCAGTAAAAAGCTTTTAATGACATCAAAAAGGTATAAAAAAAAGGGAAATATTACCAAGACCTGGAGTTGAAAGAGAACTCTGAGGTAACTTCAATTTCTACATTTTATAGGTAAGGACCCTTGACCAAACATGTGTAGTATTTCACGCCAAACAGCTAGAATAAGACAGAATCAGAAAACCTGAATTCTAGTCCTGGTTCTCAGGCCAGCATTATTTTCTCCCAATTCTTATAAATTGCATTTGAAAGATATCAATACATTTTTAAAACTGGGTCAACATTTATTGGCTCCTCTTCAGTATTTTTACCATTTTGTGTGCAACCCATGCTTATCTATGTATTAAATGGTCCCTTCATAACTGAGGGGTATTTGATACTACTGATGCTGACAAGATTCCTAAGTGGGACAAAACATTTGCTGTCCTTAATGTAATTATATACTCTTAATTTCCCAAACCACTGGCAAGCTTTCTTTTTCTTTAAGATAGTAGTGACTATTTTAGGCTTTGCTAGCCACAGTCTCTGCTGCAACTATTCACCCTACCAGTCTAGAGCAAAAGTAGGTACACCCAAAAGTCAACTTCAGGTGTGGTGAGGTTTAATTAAATGTATTTACAAAGCAGGTACATGGCCCATAGCCTGCCAACCCCTGCTCTAAATAATTAAATATAAGCTACCAATTATAATATAGAAATGTTATATAGGACATTTATTGTATTTTGAAAGCATTTCAACATAATTTTAACTACTTTTTTTTTTAAAACTCCTCAAGGAGTATAGCAGTGTTGCAGAAGGACACAATTAGCATTGTCCATTGGTATCTCTGAGCTGAACAGAGACTAGTTTACCTTGCAAAGAGTCCTGATTAGAAAAAAAAAAATCTTAAGACTAGCATTTACTGTATGATGTTTTTGCCAAACAAAATGAATTTATTATCTTTGCCTAGAAATCCTCGTCTTCTGCCAAACTCAACTTGGGCCAAAGTTAAACAAGAGGACTGTTTCTAGAAATATTTCTCTTACATTTGCCATATGTTTTAACTGGAGTTCAGCAGTGCAGATTCATACTGTTCTGGCTAAGGGAACAGCTCTTAAAATTGTGTCAATACAAACATCATTCTTTTTCAACTTTAATTTTCCTTGCACTGGTGCTTCTTTTAGTAAAATATACAGGGATGCAGAATTAAAAGTTATCAGAACACTGTGAATACCCCAACTCCTGCCAACTTCACCAATGCAAAAAGATTAAGTACCTGATAACATGGCACTGAAAAGCATTCAAAGTCATCAGTCCAAAAATGACAGAGAAGTAGAAAAAAACAAAAATGCACACTCTGACTACAAAAACCAAAGAACTGAGTGATAAAAAGATGGATTTTGTGTTGGTTTTCTTTATACCCTAGCACTGTGGTTTGTGATCTCCTAAGTGCAATTAGAGTCACGTGGGACCCTTGTTAAAAGGGTTAAAAGCCTGGTAGGTGCACCCCAGAGTTGGTGATTCAGTAAATCCTGGGGGTAGCCCAAGAATTTTTATTTCTAACAAGGTGCAACATGGGGATCTGATGCTGATGCTGCCAGTCCGGGGATCACTTTTTGAGAATTACTACCCTAAGATAAAGATGATAAATATATATCAGGACCCACACACTTAGAATCCTTCAGAGCACACAGTTCCAGGCAGTTACTACCAATATTATCAAAGTTGCCAAATAAGGTACAACCTCGTAACTATCTCTGCCCAGGAAACTCTGGGTTTTTCTTCATAAAGGCATCATGAAAATTTGTTTTGAAAATCAATACTTAAGATTACAACTGGCTGACAAATGCCAGAATAATCTGAAAACATAATGAGAATTTATTTAAGTTTTCAATGTAGGATACTTGAAATAGTGTTCCCATTTCTGCTTCCATGTGGATTTAGAAACAGAAGTTGTGCCTCTTTTTAAATACCTTACCAAATATTCATGGATTATCAAGTTTGATTAGTCTCTTTTGACAAACTTTACAAACCTGCTGATGGCTTAACACTTATTATTTCAACTCCTTCTGGCAAATTCATCTCTTGGCTATAAACCATTTCTGAAGTCAGAGTCAACTTGCTGGTACTCTGGAGATTTGCTCTGCAAGCCTGATACTTCTGCGAAAAAGGAGACACGATCTTCTCTGGAGAAGAAGAATAATGTTCTTCTGGCTGCCAAACTGCTTCAGGTATTTTTGTATCTACTTTTTCATCTATAAAACATAAGAAAAGAACCAAAATCCGGCGGGGGGGAACCCTATAAGTATTAAAACGGCTATATTTTATAATACCAAAGCCTTATAAAAGGTAAGAAAACAAAAACAAAAAAAGATAAGAAAACATATTAATAGGATTCTTTATGGAAAGAAAATCAGAGATCCGTTTGCTTTTTTAATTAACTGAATAAAACTACAATTATTTTCACTCAATAAGAATAGGTTTAAAAAAAATGTACTGAACTATATACTCAAAACATAATTTGTTCATTTAAGCCTACTTGGAAGTTCCAAAGATTAAAAAAAAAAAAAAAAGGACTCACCCAATGAGACAGGAATGGACTGTAAATGTAAATTCCACATGTGTAACAATGAACGGTTGTCTTGGGTACACTCTATCACAATTAGGTAGAATTTCTCAGAAAATCCATTAGGTGAGCTGCCTGTTGGTGTTAATATTTTTCACTATTAACATGGATAAATGAGGTAACTTATTAACTATGCCAAGTTAAAATAAACGAATTTTTAAAAAATTAAAAACTCTTACCTAAAATTCTATATACAAAGTAGCATTATGGAATGCAATCAACTTTCTGATCACATGAATTTGTATTAAATTAAAACTTTAACAATTAAAATGTATGCTATGCTTTTCACTTCTGAATTGGCAGGCTTAAAAACAATCACATATCACAGTAATCACTATCCCGTTACTCACATAGTTTAGACCATAAGGAAATTTCTGAACAGGTGGGAACTATGTGACAGATACTTTAAATGAACATATCATGGATAAAACTGTATTGCGAAACATACTTCAAAGTAAATAACTTTCATAATGGAATGACCTATTAATGAAGTTTATCTAAGAACCAAAATAAAAGTATTCATCATTCACCACATTAAGAATTTTTTTAGTCAAAACTGCATGATTTAAGCAGCACACAAGCTGCTCAAAATAAAACAACTGCATCTAAAATATAAAATCAGTGACTCATTATTCCTTGAAAAAAAATTAACTTGGTTTAATGATGGACTTTAATTCAAGTTTTCTTAATTATAAACTAGTCTTCACTACATACAAAATTATGTAAAGAAAAATTTAAAAACTATATAAATCATAGAATATATAAAAATCAGAAAAACAACCACAAATATCTTAAGTTATATTGTGTTAAGAAACTAAATGAAAAAGTAACCTTGTTAAAGGATTCTGGGTGAGTTAGACACTTAAATTCCAAGAATTAAGAGGAAGGATAAGGGATTACGACTAAAAATAAAGATGAGAGATCAATCTACTTCTGATAATTTTACTAACAAGAAAGACTGTCCTAATAATGAAAGTATCTGTGAAGCATTTCTTTGGTTCTTGATACTAGAACAAAGTAAGATGAACACGTTATACTTTGTGGGTGTTTTCTGGAAAACTTTGATAATCAAGATAATAGTTTTTTAGTAAAAGTCAGTAAGAATTTCCAGAATATTTTAAGAAAAACTAGGAAAAAATATTCAGTTTTAAAGAGAAAAAAATAAATTAAAAATTGAAGAATCCTAGAAAAGAAAATGATAGAATAGATTTAAGATCACAACAAAACTCCACCTAAAGCATGAGAGTAATTTCTTTAAAAAAACCTCAAAGAAGGGCGCTGGGTGGCTCAGTGGGTTAAAGGCTCTGCCTTTGGCTCAGGTCATGATCTCAGGGTCCTGGGATTGAGCCCCGCATCGGGCTCTCTGCCTGCCTCTCTGCCTGCTTGTCATCTCTCTCTCTCTCTCTCTCTCTGTCAAATAAATAAATAAAATCTTAAAAGAAAAACACCTCAAAGAGACGTGAATTGTTAACAATATTAATGCTAATATTTCAATATAAAAAAGGAAAAATAAAGAACATTTTGTTGATATAAATAGCCCTTTATCCTGTACCTGACATCTTTATTTTCCATTTTCAGTATCTTCCCATCATTATATTCAGAGCTTACCAAAGCACTGTGTTTGGTACAGTTCACAAATTCTCAGGGAAAATGACTAAGTAAAAAGAGTCATAAGAAATTAGACATTTGACATAACAGTGCAAACTCAAAGGAAAAGAAAAATAGAAAAAAGTGGAATTAAGAACCAGTCTACAAGAAAAGTAAGAAAAATAATATGGAACAAATACAGAATGAAAATAGTATTATGTGGGGCTTAATAATGGACTTTTAAAAGCACCAGGCAAAAACTGTATGGTTCATTTATAAGGAAAGTTATTTCTCAGTTTGGTTTGGCTCTGTAATTAAAACTGATGACCAAGAGATTTAAGCTTCATTTTGCTCTGTTTTCCTCTATACAAAATAACAGTTAATTTTTAGTGGAGGAGGTTAATTTTTTTAAATGCTTAACTATAAAAGCATTAATTAAAACATGTTGTCTTTAAATTATAACTTGAAGTTTTAAGCTTCTGCTTTAAATTGTAGATTTCTAAAAGGTCAGGTATCTGTATTATCCAAATTGTTAGTGTAGGACTGTATCTATGCAAAGAGTACTCATATACTACTAATAAAAAACATCTCTATTATACTTTTTAAAAAATATAATTGACAAACCCCTTTAATTTTTTCATGTTTTTTTCCTGGTTTAACAATAAAAAACTACTGGGCGACAGGGTGGCTCAGTCACTTGGCGTCTGCTTTCGGCTCAGGTCATGATCTCAGGGTCCTGGGACAAAATTCTGTGTTGGGATCCCTGCTCATCAGGGAATCTGCTTCTCCCTCTCCCTCGACCCCTCCCCCTGCTCATGCTCTCTCTCTCCTGCTCTCCCTCTCTCTCAAATAAATAAATAAAAATCTTAAAAAAAAAAAAAAGAATAAAAGACTACTGGGTGTTTATATGGTAAATAACATCACAAACCTACATAGGAAAATTTTAAGTTCACATAGATGATATGAAACATTATATCAACTTATCTTTATTTACTATTTAATGTACTCTACATAATATTTCTCAATACAAAAAAAAAACAAAAACCAAAAAAACTATTCTTTACCTGCATCAGATAATATTCTGTCTTTTCCCAGACTTTTCTTCTCAAGGTTATTCAAAATGAAATCTTCTTGAAAAACATGAAGCAGCTGGGTTTTTCTGCCTTGCTGAATGTAAATAAACACCAACATAAGTTGACATATATGTTATTTACCTACTGCTGAATGGCCAGAAAAATAATACTTACAAGTTTGGTAATGGGATCTAATGCGATAATGCATCCTGGCCTGGCTGTTGACTGTTGACTTATGATGTTAAACACTTCACCAACATATTTCTGTTTTTAAAAAAAGTGGATATTTCCTTTATTAAACAATTAAATTAAAAAATAATTAACAAATAATATGAAATTTCAGTCATAGTAGATAAATAATGAGTAAGTTCAAGTGCGGCTAAATAAATTCACAAGTTGCTTTCATTATAAACATTCTAGGACTTTACCTTACTATTCATTACAGAGGAATGAGTAAGAGTTATGGGTCAGTCGATGCAAAGAAGAACAAAAGCAATGCATGGTTAGGGGGAAGAATATTTTACATCCATAAATGTAAAAGACTAACTTCAATGTCACAGAAATGTTCTAAGAATCAATGTTTTTTAGGCATTAATTTTGAGGTGAGAAAGATGGAACTAAAGAAACATGCTGCTATACTATTTATGTATGCTGATTTCTCAAGCTACGTTTGTCCTCACTGCTCTAGTCAAGGTCACATTGTTAAATTCAATATTCATCACACTTTATCTATGAGCAGCATTCGATTCTAGTGATCGCTCCCTTCTTGAAATAACTGTCCTCACTTGGCTTCCACTATATACCACATTCACCGTACTTTCAACAATGGGATGCCCTAGGGTTTAATCCTATCACTTCTACTTTCCTTCCATGATCTCACCCAGCTTCACACCTTTAAATTCATATTTTGACAACTACTTATTTTACACCTTCAGATCAAAGCTCCCTCTAAACTACAGACTAGTGTACTAGGTCTCCTGGGTGTCAAACAGTCATCTCAAAATTAACATGTTCAACACCAGGCTTTCAAATCCACCTGCTCCTCAGAATCAGCCTCTTAGACATTCTTCTCAACTCAACTCAGAGTCATTCTATTCTTCCTTGTGCTCACAAACATGAAGCATCATCCTCTTTTTCTCATACCAGCCCCATGTCCAGTCCAATCCTGCCTATTCAATGTTCAAATCACATCCAGATTTGACCAATTTTATCATCTTTACCACTACCACTTGCTACCATTCTACGCCCCTTTGATTCTCTCCCAGACTACTGTAAAGATTCCTGCACTGGCCTCTCTGATGCCACTTCTGCTTCCCATGTCTGATTTACACAGCAGCCAGAGAGATCCTTTCAAAATCTAAGTGATATCATATCAATCTGTCATTGTCTTCAATGGTTTCTATGTTATTCGCAGTAAAAGCCAAAGTTACCACAAAGGCCCAGAAGGGCTTGTAAGACTCGGGTAGGCTAATTTTCTACCTTTATCCCTGACTACTCTCTACCTCACTTACTCTGCCCCAGCCACAATGTCCTCCTTGTTGCTCCTTGTCCTCCTTGTCCTCCATGTTTGGTTACATACCAAACATGCCCTGACCTCAGGATTTTTGCCCTGGCTGTTTCTCTTCCTAAAATATTCTTCCTTTATTTTATTTTATTTATTTTTTACTGAAAAAATAAAATAAAAGTTTAAACTAACTAACTAAATAAATAAATAAATTGTAAGTTGAAAAAAAAAATTCTTCCTTTAAATATCCACATCCATATTCATCATTTCCTGCAGGTCCTTACACAAATGGTACCCTTTCTGTAAGGCTTTTTCTGACCAGTACCTTACTTGGCATTCCCTTGGGCAACATGGTTTCTCTCTATAATATTTATTAACATATTTTTACCTTTTTTTCTATACCCCTTGCACTAGAATGTAATCTCAGATTTTTGTCTGTTCTCTTCACATCTAAATTCCCAGCACTTAAATAATATCTGAAAAACAGAAGGCCCTCAATAAATATATGTGTTTCTACTATAACACTATCATATGTGTTTTTGAAAAACATTGCATTCTGAAAAACCACACATTAAAAATAACTCAGGGAAAAGATAGGATGGGAGCAGAACCACTGACACCTATGCAGCTGTATAACCAGCACATTAACAAAAAACATGAACTGGTAGCTGAGGAGATGGCTTGAATTCCTTAAACAAGAGGCTCAGTATGGCTGAAGGTTACCTCAGGGGATATTTAAAAACACCAAAACTAACTGGAGATATGAGCTCGGTGGAGGTGCTAAGACAGTGCAGATGGTGGGTTGCTATTAGCTGTGCACAGGAAGAAGTGCCACCTGTTACAAGACAAAGCCTCTGCGATGGTGTTGGAAGGACTCCCAACTGTATTGCAACCAAGCTGAGAGCCTTTTCTTTCTTGGTTAAGATTAAAATTCTACTGCTGTTACTCCCGCTACCACTGCCTTGAAAAAAACTGCAGACGAACCAATATAACTTCCACATTTATACTGCCAGTAGTCCTCATTTATCTCTGAGCAAAGACGCATTAGAGAAACACATATTGTATGACACTAGCTCTATTTTTAGAATGAATGAAAGAAATGGTTTCTTTTCAAAGAAGCTGAGAATCGCTGTAATGGTACATTGCAAATGTGAAAAAAATTAAGTAACCAGAAAATATACAACTATTTATTACAAATTATATGTCACAATTCTAGAACATGCCTAAAAAGTATAAATTAAGTATCTAGAAACCTCATACTATACACTTACTTTTAAAAACCATTTACTTACAGAAATTTCAGGATTGGAAAGCTCATACAGAAGTTTCTTGGCATCAATAACAGCTTCATATAATCTCAGATATTGTCCATCACTTGCTACAAAGCATGCACTAGGAGAGTTGCAGTATGCACCTAGAAAGTATTCACAAATATTTAAATTTTAACCTTGAAACAGTATCAGAAAATCTAAATTTCTTAAAATAAAACCAGAAAGCTTACCTAGACAATAACTGGGTATAAGAGTGGGGAGCCATGCCACATTGGAAAATGCAGAAACATGTAGAGAATTAATCCGGGCAAGCTCAGAAACACCTCCAGAAAAAGACAATGGCCCGACCGGATCAACCCTCCAAAGAATAAGCTCACTATAAACTGCATTGGGATCCTGAAATGTCACATCAACGCTGTTTTTATTCTGTTGTGCCAAAGAACATTCTTCAGTATTTACAGGATCACAAGGTTGCTTTTGGTTATCAACATCTGGTGTCCTTAGTGCATTATGGTGTGACGTTGTCAGCAATAATGGTAATACTGAGTGGCAAGCTAAATCATTAAGATGAAAGCGATGACCACAATATCTAGATTTGTGAGAAATACTGAGAACTGTAGAAAAAGCAGATTCTTCAGCAAAACTGACCAGCCACTGGTTCAGAGAGCCATCAGCATGCTTTGAAATCATCATAACATTAGGAGTAAAAATACTTAATTTTAAACTATTGGTTGATTTACTGTGGCCGGAAGAGATAAGCATTGACGTCGACCGCGTGAGGCTAGAAGGTTTTTGTTTCCCTTGCTGAATAGCCAGGTCAACATTCTTGGTGCAGGCATACATCACTATGCTTTTACAGAGAGAGTTCGCATCACCTGTGGGAAAAGCTACAGGAATTCTGGAAACAAAGGACACCTAGAATTAAGAAAGTAAGGATTAGAACATATGAAATAACACGAAGAGGTATTACAAAACAGTACCCACACTTAATAAGCAGCAGCTCTCCTGAGATCATAATAGTACCTGGACTTGACGAAACATACCAGGCTGGTATTCGTCCAGCCAATCCACATGCCAAACTAGCAAAGAGCCATCCATGGGATGAATACTGAATAGCATGTCTGCATTTTTACTCCATTCAGACAGAAGTACTTCAATCTGATGATCAATAGCAGCTGATGGTAATGGTACAAAACTTGAATTTGGTAACATTTGATCACTGCCCAATTCCTTCTTTTCATGATTTATTTTCAGATCATCCACACCATCATCCATTTCTACAAGCAAAAGAATTCATGAACCAAGTAAATACAATCAAGCTGTTAAGAAAGATCTTTGTAAATGCATTCAAGATGAAAAACATAATAGCTTTTAAATAAACAAGAAATTGGTTCCCCTTTAAAAATAACTTTGCTCCAGGGATATAAGGCCACTAGAGTTAACTCAGCAGTCAGAGGTCTACAGGACGGAGTCAGTGGATTAATGGTAGAGGACTAATACTGGAATGGAAAAATAGGTAAACTTGCTGTACCACGATTTACTCAGAAGGGAAACATCCTACTTCCTTGGACCTTAGATTTTCTCAATGAAGAAGGCAGAATTGGGTCTATAATTCTGGGGTGAATTAATCAAAAATATTATTGGAGTGTAATTTGTACTAACTTCACAATATTGGATTATTTATTTATTTTATTTATTTTTTTAAAAGACTTTATTTATTTATTTGACAGAGAGAAATCGCAAGTAGGCAGAGAGGCAGGCAGAGAGAAAAGGGGAAGCAGGCTCCCCACCAAGCACAGAGCCTGATGCAGGGCTCGATCCCAGGATCCTGAGATCATGACTTGAGCCAAAGGCAGAGGCTTTAACCCACTGAGCCACCCAAGCACCCCCATAATATTGTATTTTATAAAACCTGGGTCGGCTACACTAGAGATGCTCTAGGTATATGCACTTATAACTGATATGACACCTTTTAAGAAACTATTTTAAAGGAATACATTTACAGTGTCCAATTTCCAAGTTTCCTTTAATACATAGGTAATTTCTAAGAAGCTCCCAGGTAATGTCAGTGTTACTAGGCCATATACAGTCCTTTAAGTAGCAAGGCCTAGGGGCTGACAGAAGCATAAGCATGGAGAACCCTGAGCCTGTATCATCCTATAAAAGAAAGCCACCAGGAACAGGAATACCAACACTGGACTATTAACTGAGCCACTCCAAAGTTGTATTAACCCACTGCAATTTTGAATGTCTGAAGCTAGTAGCTAGTGTTACCCCAATATAAAAATCTTAGCTATTGTCAACAACACAACATTTTTTTATCCTTCTTAAAACTTTACCTTCATCAGATTTTACATCTGCCTGATTAGAGTCTTCTACACTGGCCTCAGAAGACGGTTGTTCAAAACTTTTTCTAAGTTGCTGTAAAAAGACTTCCATGGACAAAGTAAAATGCAACTCTTTATTGTTCAGCCAATGTACCACAAAAGGCCCACTCTCCTCATTTTCACTTAGACTTAGAGATGTGATAGAAGGAAGAAGTGGAATGTCTATGAAGAACAACAACAAAACACATACACACAATTAATATGTCTATCATTCCAGCATACAAAGCATTCACATCTCCTATTTTTTACTATGTTACATTTATCTTTAAACCTCTGTACTAGATTTTATTTTTTTTATTTTTTATTTTTGTACTAGATTTTAAATAAGACTCCCAAGATAATGTTTGCCATGATTATTAATGATAACAGCTTTAGAAATGGTAGATTGAACATAACTATTATAAAGGAAAACAATTGCATATTCTAGGTTATAGACCATATTTATATACACATACATATAGTTTCTTTAGTTCAAAAAATACTCTCATTAAGAAATAAATCTATAGGGACGCCTGGGTGGCTCAGTCGGTTAAGCCTCTGCCTTTGGCTCACGTCATGATTCCAGGGTCCGGTCCTACGACTGAGTCTGTGTTGGGCTCCCGGCTTGGTAGGGAGCCTGCTTCTCCCTCTGCCTGCCACTCCCCCTGTTTGTGTTCTCTCTATCTCTCTGACAAATAAATAAATAAAATCTTAAAAAAAAAAAAAAAGAAAAAGAAAGAAATCTATAATCTGTAGACATGTTAAGAGGAAAGTCTCCTTAAAAGTTTCTCTAAGAAAAATGCCATCAATATGTCAAAGGAATAAGTGACTTATTTACCTCAATTTTAACAACTTTTTAACTTAAGTTTTTAAATGACCTACCTAATTCTAAGCTAGATAATGCCAATTTATTAGCATCAAGATTCAAGTTGGAAAGCAGAAACTGAGATCCCCATCTTACACTCAAGGAAGGCATTCAAGACAAAACCAGGTAAAAAAAA
>CM052895.1:8683236-8726046 GCA_028534135.1 Potos flavus | reverse complement strand
TATTTTTACAGTCAAATCTTTGCATTCTCAGATTTTCATCTGCTTTTTTAGCTAAGTGTAATCTTTCTTTTGTTATCATCAGTTAACCTAAGATTAACTTCATAATTATAAGTAGTTTAATGCTCTTAAACACTTAAGTGTATTTTTTAATCCAAATAAAATGGAAAGTTTTCTGAGAATTGTTTTCTTTATATATTTTTTCATATCTAACCATATAACTTTGAATATTAATTAGGATGAATGTTATAAAAAAGGCAAATTACAAAAGGTTTTAAAACTTGTAGGAAATAACATCTAACAAAAACACTTACATCTAAAGCATTTTGAACTCGTTCTTTACTGGAAGCATTTCTTTTGAAGTTATTTGTTAAATTAATTGGTTCGGCCCAATGGTTGCAGTCACCTCCATATAGCAAACAATCATTTGGTAAAAATGTCTCTACCCAAAGACGACAGACATTATCTTTGCAGCAAGTCAACAATACATTACATACAGAAGCCCTGAGGAATAAAAAAATTTTAGAGGCAAAAATACAAATTTCACACAGTATAACATTCTACAGTGTTTCTGTAATTAATTAAATGCACACAACAAGGTACTGATGAAGAAAATGTCAATACACATTTATGTAATGTATTTAGTAAAAACCATTAAAATTGAGCGGGTATTTGATTTCATCACAATATATGCTTGCTAACTTATTTCTTTTCTGCCTAGAATTTGGTAGTTCTTGTTTTAAGAACCTAAGATTCTCCTTACAGCCAAAGAACAAAGACTGAAATAATGCCATAATCTTTCAGTCAATAACCAAGAAAAAACCTACATCTTCTTTTAGAATGTTCTGATTTATTCAGTGGATGGTTACCATTCAGATTCCTTCATAACGCTTCATTTGTACTTTCTGTAAAGCTACATGCGCACTAGTCAGTAACAAGCTACACAATTTAGTACGCTTATTCTCTCCTTGCTTAACATTTGCAAAAAGCAGTGACTGCATGAATAGAAAAATCATGCCTTCTTCTTAACTTCTAGTGAACTCATTGTCTTTCCAGTCACAAAATAAAAGCAAGATCAATTACATACATATTAATAAACCAGATAAGCATCAGGAGCTCAAACGTTGAACCCCCATTAACAAAGACTACCTTTTATTGGATAACTCATCAAAAAAAAGGAAAGAAAAAGAAAAAGAAGTCACAATATCCTGTAGTAGACACATATTCAAACATATCAGATTTTTAAAAGATCAGTACAAGGCTTGTATCAAATAACTCAGTAAGCTAAAAATAAAAAGGAAATGAAAATATTCTGTAGTAGTCGCTTTGTTAAACATAGCTACTTGATTAAAAAAAAGATCTCTAACAAAGGGAAGAAAGAGGAAACCAGCATGTTTTGCGTGGGTTGCTCTCTCCTTCAGCTTCTCTCCTCTGCTCTCTCACCTCTCCCATCCCCACCCCTTCCTCTGGTACTCTCCAGACTTTCTTCCCTTGCCATTCACTCTCTGAGTTTCCCCTCCCTCTGTGCTCTCTCCCAGAGCTCTGCTTCTCAGGCTCTCCAGGCCATTCTCCCTTTCAACCTCTCCCCAAGTGCTAGGGCCCCTTCTCCTTTCCTTTCTCAATCCTGCTTCTCCCTCCTTTCCCCTCCCTCATGTCTAAACCCATACAGTGTACAACACCAAAAGCAAACCATAATCTAAACTATGGACTTTTAGGTGATAATGTGTTGATGCAGGTTCATCAATTATAACAAATATATCACTCTGGGGGAGGCTACCTATGCATGTGTGAGTGCAAGGGATATATGGGAAATCTCTACCTTGCCCTCAATTTTGCTGTGAACCTTAAACTATTCTTTAAAAATCAGTCTTAATGTACATTTAAAAAAAAAAATTTGAATATACTCTGCTGGCTCAAAAGAGCAAAACTAAAGTCAACAAATGACCCAGGTATCCTGTTAAAGATCAGTGATTAAGGGAAAAACCGTACTGCTCCATGATGTGGCCAAATTGAAAATGGCCATGAAACAAAAAGCAATTTCTACCTACAGTTAAGAAACAGGTCTCTGTGTCTTACTAAGTACAGGCAAAAATTCAATGGGATGTCAGGTCTTGCAAGGGTCACAAGAAAGAAAGGAAGTACTGACAGGTGTGCTCAAGTATGCATGTATAGGTTAAAATAATACCTAGTTCAGTGCATATTACCACACTCTCTTTTCCACAAAGATGTTGAATACAGTTAGAGAAATGTTTGAGGCCTCACAGTATAACCTCTCAATAAGGCAGTTAAAAACAAAAAGGAAACCAGAGGAGATACACAGAGAAGGTACCAGATGAGGGAGTGAAAAATGAAAAATTCCACAAAAATGACAATATGGGGAATGACTAAGAGATGAAAGAATAGGACACCTAACAGAGAAGGAAAGATGTACAACTCTGCCACTTAAAGTCATCTAAGATGGAGGTAAAGTATCCTTTCACATGGCTTTCCTCTGAATTGTCAATCATAGATGACCCATGGCTAGACATCTGTAGGCCAAGGACTATCTCATATTACTAAAATCTTCCTAGGCAAAAGTCCTATAGCTATAGATTCTTAAAGTAAGAAGAGCAGTCAATGTCAAAATGACATTCTCTTAATACGCAGATAAAATGACTAAATTGCTGACCTAGGCATGTATTTGCTTGTTTTACGCCAGGAAAATCCATTTACAGCTCGAGGATGGGCCAGATATACAAAGGAAAAGTCCATTTCTCCTTGGGATTGTTTTTCTGAACTTTTATCCGGAGAGGTAACAGCTGTCCGCCAGTTTTCTACATTATACCATACCTTTAAAAGACAGTCATCCTGATAAAAAAGAAAAGAAAGAAAGAAAGAAAGAAAAACATCCACATAAGAATTAAATTAAAGATTCAGTCAAAGAGCAAGGGTAAGAATTTTCTCTGCAATCACAGAAATTTAGGGATGGGAGGAATGGTGGGGCACAGGGGAAATAAGAAGAAAATCTCTAATTCTGAGAGTTTTCTCCAGCATTCCATCACTGTGCTTTGAGAATTAAAGTGTGTGAATGTGTACTTCGCAAGGACTGGATCAAGGAAAATGCTAGTTACCATACAGTATGCTAAATGGAGTCACTGAGGAAGACTGCTAAATGAAGGGTTCATCTTCCCACTTAGCCAAATATCAAATAAGAAAGCATTACCACCAGCAGGCTTATGAAGACTGCTAATCTTTGAAAACTAGAGTTTTCATGAAGTATCATATGAATGCTCAAAGAAAGTGCTGAAGATGATAATGAGTTAACAGCTACTACTATATAAAATATTCTAAGTATAATTAAAATAGCATCTCTTAGTTTGGGAAGTAAGGGAATACAAGGGCACTAGAATGTACCACGTTTTGCTTTTAAGCTACAACTGCATTCCCACGCTTAAAGTCAATCAGAATAAATGGGTTCACTTGTTTCCTAATAAAAACCTCCCTGAGAATTTATGGTATCTCACATCCTCTGTCTACAGAAAGCTATGATCCATGAGAACAATTAAGTTCACACAATTAGTTGTGAGTGAACTATCCGGTGACCCAATAATTACAAATAAATAATTTCAAGGAAATACACTGTTCTAACATCAGCAGGTAAAAACATGAAAATATTTAGAAATGTCCCTCTAGAAAGTCTGTAAATTCTTACATTTGCTCAAAAAGATTAATCACTTGACCAAAATAAAAAAGTTGGTAAATGGCAGATTTATATCCAAATATACCATTAAGTCTCTGTTTCAATTACACCATATTGCCTTTTAACGCATAATATTTAGTCAATTTTTGCTATTTAACATTTTCATAGAAAATATTTTCAATGTAAATACATTAAAAGAATGAAGCCAGTTCATGTTTTTGATGTTTCAAAATAAACCAATAGCAATAGCATTTTCATAAATTACCTTCCCAGCAGTGGCAAAAAATTCTCCATCTGGTGAAAATTTCATTAAATGAATTTGGGAAGCAGTTCTGTAAACCAAACAGGTAAGAAATAATTTTTAAGGAAAATTAGAGAGAATTCAATATTACTTCTATAAACTATATTCAGCAACTTGCTTCAAATAATGGAAAATTTGGTGGTAACACAAGTTTCAAACTCAATTTAAAGTATATCTCATAATTATAAAATAAAAAGTATAAATATTTAAATTAAATATAAAAAATATTTTTATATGAAATTATCTATGTATTAGAATCATTCAAGAATTACTGATATTATCGGTCTTTAAACCTTAGGACAAAGAATCAAAGCTCTCATTGCCTTAGATTATGAGAAAGAGAAAGGTTTCATTTTCTAGTTTGGAAATCAAATTTCCAAAAGCCATGAGATATCTATATTCTAACATACATTTTCATGGACAATAAATCAAGATTTTGAAATCAATTCTCCCTTAAGGTAGCATTTACGTAATTAAAGATTAGGTGTGGGATACTGGGGGACTTGCAAACAGGCTGGAGTCAGCCTGCCAGCTTGACCTATACACTTGGTGCGCACGTGTCTTTTTCTTTTTCTTTTTTACAGATTTTATTCATTTATTTGATAGAGAGATTACAAGTAGGCAGAGAGGCAGGCGGGGGAGGGGGAGAAGCAGGCTCCCCGCTGAGCCGAGAGCCCGATGTGGGGCTCGATGTGGGGCTCGATCCCAGGACCCTGAGATCATAACCTGAGGCCAAGGCAGAGGCTTTGCCCACTGAGCCACCCAGGCTGCCCAGCCTTTTTCTTTTTCAAGGAGCTTTGGCTCTTGTCCTTCATTGCCTTTGCTTCTGGCTACCTCTATATGCTGATCTCAAGACCACCCTCACTATCACTACTTTTCTTTTCTTCACCCAATTTCGTGCTTAGATAAAATCATCTTAAATTTATTGGTAAAGGAGGCTAAAGAGGAATTGTCACAGTTCATTCCAAATTAAGATAACTTCTTCTAGGAAACAAACTGAGGGCTGCTGGAGGAGAGGTGGGTGGGGAGATGGGGTAACTGGGCGATAGGCATTAAGGAGGGCACTTGCTGTAATGAGCACTGGGTGTTATAGGCAACTGATGACTCACTAAACTCTACCTCTGAAACTAATAAAAAAAAATCTTCTTCTTGATTTTAAATGCAATAAATATGTAATAGAAAATACTGATACATATGTATGAAAAGAAGAAAATGAAATCATCAGTTTCACCTACACCACAACACTCATTCCCAGGGAAAACCACTGCTAACGTTTTCACACACAGACTTCCAGACCCACCTCTCCATCCTCCCTCTCCATCTACTTTCTGTGGTAGGATATAGGGGAGGAGGGGATGGAAAGTGAGGTCATATTTACAATTTGCTTTGTAATATTTGTTTTAAAGTATGTAATGACCATGTGTGCCCATCAATGTGTATAGGTCTGTATTATTTTACTGGCTATGCTATTTCCATTACAGATATATGCAATGCCTCAAAATAATTTAACTACTCCTGCTGTTTACTCATTTTTGCTGCTACAAAAAAAGTGGTGCAGTGAACATTCTTGTATATGCATTTCTATGCACCTGGTTAATTCTAAAGATATTCTTGAAACAAATACTTAAAAATGCCTCATCTCCATGGCAATCCTCTCCATGACTGTGACCTTTGTCTCCAGGCCTTCTCAAAATAGCAGCTAAGGCAGATCCTTTTAAAGGGAACATCAGTCCTCAGCTCAAAATCCTCAAAAGCTTCCCAATTTGGAATAAAAGGCAAAAGCCTCACAATAACCTCCAAGCAGCCTTTACTCCAACCACAAGCTACGCACACCCTAACCACAGAATCTGCACTTGAGGTTCCCTCTGCCTACACATGCTTCTCCCAGACATCCTTGCATATGGCTTGCTTCCTCACTTTCTTCGGGTCTACACTCAGAAGTCACCTCTACTCTTCTTCCTCTTACCCTATTCACTTTTCTCTAGCGTACTACTGATCTTCATCTAACATGTATAAAAAGTGTTTTAAAGGCATCACAAAAGGAATGTGATCAAACTCCATGTTTAAATGTGTTCCGGTTAGTGTAATCATCAGCTGCTCCTAAATTGAAACCCGAGTGCATGGCTTGTCTGTTTAATTAAATAACTACCTCAGATAAATAGTATGTCTAGTCCAAGTTACTACTGTGGGCTCTGATCTTGATTTAACTTAAGATTCTTCCCCTCTCCCAAATGCATGAAACACGTTTCAAATTTTCAGTTCAACACACAGAAGCCCTTTGGGGAAGGCATTGTAACACTTCCCTGCTTCCTCTCCACAAGCTTACACAAAAGGTTCCAGAGCAAAGACAAATCTTGCTAAAGAATTTTCTTGGCAAAATCCTATTCCCTTTCCATATGTTAACCCCCCCCTTTTTTTAAAGATTTTATTTATTTGACACAGAGAGAGAGAGAGAGCGAAAGAGAGAGAGAGAAACACAAGCAGGGGGAGTGAGAGAGGAAGAAGCAGGCTTCCCATTGAGCAGAGAGCCAGATGTGGGACTGGATCCCAGGATAGAAGGCAGACACTCAACGGACTGAGCCACCCAGGCGCCCCTATGTTAACCCTTTTTAAAACCCTTTAAAATGCATATGATCTAGCTGAGAGGTGCAAAATACATGTAACCAACTGCTCTGAAACCTCCTTTCTAAACACTTCATACCAGGTCTACCTTACTCTCACTTTGGTATCCGATGTATTTCTTATTACTGTTTCATATAAAACTGACTCAGGAAGATTGCCATTTAACATTCTGTCATACGGATTTCCTGGTTTATAGTCTCTCCCTACCTGGTCAATGCTATAGTCCAAGCACTTTTACCACTGCCTGAAACATGATAAACACTCAGCAAATATACACGGCATGAATGAATGAAATTTGGAGTTAGTATCTCAAGGGCATAAACAAAATTAAGCCTGTCAATTCATACTTCCAAATTGCTCTTCAGAAAAATACCAATTGCACTCCCTTATCAACAGAATCTCAGTACCTGTTCTGTAAATACTCACTAATAACGGATATTATTTGTCCTATTCTTTCTGAATATTTTATATTTCTTGATTTTGAGTGAGGTCCATCAACTCTTACTTAATTTGCTATTTCTCATATGTACTATCATTTACAATTTTTCTCTTCATTGTCCATGTTTGTTTACTATTGTTTTTTTTCTAGTTAATTTTTAAGACCTCCTTTTTAAAAAGGCATTAACTCCAAATTGCAAATATTTCCCCTCAAATTTTTAGTTTCCTTGCTTTACAGGAATTTTTTATTGATATAGTCGCAACTATTGATGTTTTTCCTCTCCCCTCTTTTCAGTTTCTAGTTCTGGCATCATACCTAGAAATCTTTCCCTAATCTAAGGCAGTATTTTTCATGCAACAGAACATAAACATCAAAAGTTAAATTTCCTAGTAGCCACACTTTACAAAAGTAAAAAGAAACAGGTGAAATTATTTTATTTAAGGGGAGCTGGGCGGCTCAACTGGTTAAGTGTCTGCCTTTGGCTCAGATCATGATCCTGGAATCCCAGGGATCCAGACCCATGCCTCTGTGCTCAGCGAGGAGCCAGCTTCTCCCTCTCCTTCTGCCTCTCCCACCGCTCATGTGCACAAACACACTCTCTCTCTCTCTCTCTCCTTCTGACTCACTCTCTCTCAAATAAATAAAATCTTAAAAAATAATAAATTATTTTATTTAAGCTAATATATCAAAAATATTATCATATCAACATGTAATCAATAAAAAAAAAACTAACAATAATTTAAACTGTTTTCCTCTGTGTTAAGTTCTTGAAACCCAGTGTGTATTGTATACTTACAGCACATCTCAAATCAGACTGGCCACATTTCATAAGTGTACATCACTAGTTGCTACCACAATGGACATTGCAATTCTGAATTACGAATATTCACCTGTATTTTCTTCTAGTATTTGTTTCATTGTACAGAAATTCAATGTTTCCTTCTTCTGACACTTCTTATAGTGTCAGGTATGAAACAGACTCTGATTTCATTTTCTTCTCCAAAGAGTTACCAAGGTTGCCCCATGATGTAAAATGACAACTTATATATTGAATTTCCCTGTGTAACTGTGCCTAACCCTGACCCTAATCTCTTCCTACATCAAAAACAAACTGCGTGACCAGCTTTAGCTTTAGAATTCATTTTACTATGCTACCTTCATTCTTTTATTTCTTTCAATTTCCCTGATTTTCCCATATTTAACCTTTTAAAAGAAGTTTAAAACTATGCTCCAAAGTAGAAATTCCAATGGAATATTGACAAGGATTCTGTTTAATACGTGAAGTAACTTGGGAAAAATATACTCCTTTACAAAAGAAAACTTCTAGTCAAGAGAATGGAAAGTGTCTCTGTCTCCTTTTGTATAATTGAGCAAGTTTCTATTTAATGATAATCATACAGGCTTATCAAATTTCTTATGTTTCTTTCCAAGTGTTTTATTCAACAATTTAAAAAAACTAGATCTGTAGAACATAGGAAATAGCGCATCCCCTGTATACAAGAAAAGACCTATCACAGAATAAAAAATCAATACTTCTATGTTAGCGTAGTTTTACACAAACTAAAAGGCATTTATAATAAAACCCACATGACTAGGTTTATCACTTTAATCCCCTAATTAATTGCTTACTTGCAATGCCAAATGCATCTCCAGTCCCCCAAATTAAGATCTGTTTTATCTGGATTTTCATCTTCAGATGGTTTCTCCAAGTTAGCATTGGACCACAGTTGCAAACAGCTAGAACCAGTTAAAAGACGATTGCCTAAAAATATATATATATTATTCACCACTTATTATTTAGATATTTAATTAGTGAGTTAAGTCACATGGTCAAGAGTTTCATATAATAATATAAAAATAACACAACTTCTAAGAAAAGTCAAATAAAAAAAAGATTTGGGGGAGAGGGAAGGAGGCTGTATTTTAATTTTGTTGAATCAGCTTGAGAAAAAAGGGACTAGGTCATATAATCTCTAATTTAACAAATATTTAATGAGCTTCTTCTTTGTACCAGGCACTGCACTAGACACTGGGAGGCATACAATGACAAAAAAAGCACTGTCCTTTTTCATGACGACTTCACATTCTGGTAGAGACATACTGTAAAGAGAGACATGAAGTCGTGCAATTTCAAATATATTTCCAAGAATGAGTCATAATCTGGTTTACGGTTAAGAAATAAGGTGCACAGTAGACTTGAAAAAATAAATAAGGGTGGAAAAGTTTCTGGGGTCAGACTGTAAAGCATTTTCAAAGTTTATAAGGAATTTGGACCTTGTTATAGATAGTTGGGAGCTTTAAGTGTGTGGGGATTACTTAAGAGGATGTGTATTTTAGAGCAAGGTATCTGAAATGGGGTGGAGGGATGTCAACAGATGGACTTGAAGAGGACTGTAAATCTCCCTCTGCTGAGATAATATGCAGAAGTTATCTGTATAGCATGTACATTTTTCTAGAGAGGTAATCCATAATCTTCACCATGCTTTCAAAGGCTCCAGTACACAAAGAAAGGTAAAGATTCATTTTAAAAAATAAGACTAGAGATACATGAGATTAGGGAAAACAAAAATACAGGGAAACCTGATTAACTGACTATAATACACAAAGGAAATCATGAGGCTCTGAATCAAATATGAAAATATGAAGCAAGGATTTGAAAGCCATTTCAAAAGCAGAATTTTCAAGGCTTGACACCAACTAAAAAACAAGAGATATAAGATGTTTCAAGGACAGATTCCAACTTATCATTTGGGTAATTAAGGAGAAGGCTGTGCTGTCATCCGAAGAAAAAAGAGAAAGGAAGAGACACAACTGTGGTCAAAAAATTCAAAATAAGTAAGGCATTCACTTTGGCAATTAAGGATTGTGGATTTGTGTCTCTCTCGAAAGATCACTTTATTTCAAAAGGAAAGTGGGTCTGTGACAAAACACAGACTGTAGATCAGAAATCCCTTTGTCTAAATCCCAAATAAGTCACTTAATTAGTCATGTGAATTTGATCTAGTGGGAAATACTCTGAGCCTCAATTTTCTTCTCACCTATAAAATCAGAAGTGTGTATAGAGTTGTCGTAATGATTAGTTATTATATGTATAAACCATCTAGCACAGGCGAGGCACTTAGCAGAAGCTCAATAAACAGTACCAACTAGATAGAAAGTCTCATGAACAGATAAAAACAGCCTCAAAAGCACCAATGAGACTTTCCATTTACATTTGGTTATTATTCTACTGGTTAGTATAACAAGAGACACAAGTTTTATTTTTTAAATTGAGATATAACTTACATATAACATTCTATTTATTTCAAGTGTACAACATAATGATCTGATTTTGCATATACCGCAAAACGGTCAGCACAGTAAAATCTAGTTAATATCCATCACCACACATTGGTTACAATTTTTTTCTTGTGATGCAAAAACTTATAAAAACTACTCTTAGCAACTTTCAAATATACAATTCAGTATTGTTAACTATGGTCACTATGCTGTACATTACCTCCCCAGGATTTATTTATTTTATAACTGGAATTTTGTACCTATTTCATCCACCCCTCATTCCTGCCTCTGGCAACCACCAATCTCACCTCTATATTTATGAGTTTGGTTTTTACAAATTTTCTTTAATGAAAACTGAAGCTGAAATTAAGGTATACCATGAAGGATTAAGAAATTAATATAGAATACAAAATAATTAATCCCAGTTATAAGACGATACAAAAATAGCTAAAGTGTGGTACAGCATATTGACTTGCACACAAAGGGCGGAGGTATAAATAGTAAAGTAGGAAAACAAAGCATAAAAAGTCTTAAAGAGAAAAATCTTATGATTTAAGCCAGATGCAATAGTGGATCAGGAGAAAACACAAAGACACTACAGTGAATTTTAGTAGCATCATCTGAAAAAATTTCTTTATATACCAATACCTGGCATATAGTTAAGTATCGATCAAAACCAAAATACTAACACTTCACTTTAAATATTTAAAATCTATTTATAAATAAAGTTCACTTGCAAAAATAATATACTAGTTGCTCCCAAATATTTATTGCAACAATAACCTATTTCTTAACCAAACCATTATATTTCAAACTTTTTGATCATAAAAAGAAAAATTTATAAACTTTTATGTGAATTTTAACTTAATCATAATAAAGAGATAATGGTCATAAGCTGTTGTTAAGTCACTACTAGATAGTTAGGAAAATAAATAATTATCTTTTGATACAACTCTGTAATGATGACAGAGGAATTTAACATTAATACTATCCTCCAAAGCATTATTACTGATAAACCAACCGTACAAAATTTCAAAGCAACTGTTGTGATGTTATTAAAGAAATATCACTCAATTCTAATGTGAAATGTTTTTATTGCAGTTATAAATATGACAGTTCAAGTAGCTAGTTTACTTGCTAACACTATTTTTATAGGGCTCTTATCATTTACCAAGTACTTTCAAATACACTGCCATATCTGATTATTAAAAACCTAGCTTGTGAAATATATATTACTTTAATTTATAAGTGAGTTAACCATTCTTAATCTGTTAAGTAATTTCTTCATGATCATAAAACTTATAGTCAAATATGTGAACACTTATTGAAAGCCTAATATAATGTCCCCCCAAAGATAAAGAAAATACTAAATAAAAGAGAATCTCAGCCCTTATCTAATAAAAATTTAAACCATGTAAACAAATAACTACAATAGAATGTTGTGCTATAATAGAATAATCGTATAATGTATCATCTGAATAGGAACTTTTTTGAGAGCAGAAGGTGACACTATTAATAATCACTGGAGAAACAGGCATTAACTGGGACGTAAGTCTCACTATCTATAGTAAAATTATACGTAAACTGCTGCACTGAACTAAATGCCAACTTTGAACCCAGGTCTGACCTCTTTCCACTAAATGCATAAAATATACATGTAAGCTTACCAGCTAGAAGGCATCAATCCTACATCCTTACGTAAGAAAAAACATTTTAAAACACTGTTTTTTTTTTAAAGTATCTCAAAGATAATCTTTTATCTTCTAAAATAATTTCCAAAGGTTCTAAACTTTTTCTAAATAAACATTTTTCTCAGCCATTTCATCTACTATATTAAGATGCAAGCTATCTTATCTAAACTGATGGCTTCTATGTTTCAAAGATAACTTCTTATATTCTAGAAATTTCTATATTTTGGGTATTGCTATATGATATGCAAACATGTCAAATCCCACATGTCCAAACAAAACCTATTTTCTGCTATCTATAACTCCTACATATCACTCTTCCTCTTATGATCACAGATATTCTCAAATACTCTAAAATCCAACTGTCAAGTAACGTCAATTCTATTGCCTAAATGCACTTCATATCTATACACTCCTTTCATTAGTCATTCAACATTAATTAAGCACTTATTACATTAAAGGTCCTGAAATAAATTCTTAGTTCTCATTCAGACTACTGTGAAAGCATACTGTGCAAAGGTAATTATAAATAATTATAAATATTCATCCTCCTGTTCCTTCTAACTTACCGCTGCCAGAAAAATCATACAAAACCATAAATCTTAGCTTGTCACAAGCCACTTTCAAAACCTACAATATTTTTGCTGGATAGTCAAAAAGAATTAAATTCAAATACCTCAGCATAACTTTAAAGGCCTTTCATAATATGCTGCAGTCTTACTTCGTTATCACCAGACTCACTCCAGCCTTAATGAAGTCCTAAGCATTAAGAGAATGTATCGTATGCTTTCTTTCTCTGTGCCTTTGCTCACTGCAGTAGACTGGTAAAAATGTCTTTGGGATTTTTTTTTTTTAATGCAGAAATACATAAGTGACATATACACACATTATCTCTTCTTAAAATTCACTTCTTTTTCTCCCCTCCCATCTATCCCCACTCTCAATGTTAAAATCTACCTAATCGCAGGACAAAAAGCTCCTATTCAATGAAATTTTGATTCTCCAGAGAGTATTAAGTCTCTTTCCCAAAACAACAGGTATTATACTGAGTATCTGTCTTCATTTCAGTATAAGCTCTAAAAGAACATAATGTCTTACTTATTTTTTACTCCCCACAATCTCACACAAAGCTGAACTGAAATACAAGAAAGTAATAAAAGAAACAGCCTAGGCAAGTGATGTTTCATTTCAGTTCATCCATTTCTTACCTGCAGGATCCCAAGTTATGTTGTGTGCTATTGATTCCAGAAAAAACTGGCCACTTTTCTGCCACTGGCTATATAATTCCTAAAATTAAAATTAAAAAACTCATTTAGCCAATTATTATTGGCAGCTTTTCTCTATCAAATATATACATTCATGCTTATTATTCTTAGTAATACGTGAAGCCATTTTTTTGAGGTACAAGTGACCATGCAGTCATTTTTAGTGGGGAACAAAATGTTCAATTCAGTTGAGAATAATAAGAAATATGTGATGGAAGAGATTAGTGAGAGAATGAATACCCATTCCTGGAGGTCCAAAAATCTGCCTTCAGCATAAACAACCAGTAAGTATATGCCAATCTGGACAACATTCTCGTTAACCTCATATTTTTAAAACTACGATTACCTCATATTATCATAGTTACAAATGTTTAATTTTAAGTGTGTCTGTGCTATCTGAGGCTTCCTTCTCTTTTAATGTTTCATCCTTACTTGAGATCAAAAACTACATGAGAAAACTCAGATTATGAGATGTAACATATCCATTATAAAAGATTTTTTCATTTATTAAAGCAACAGTTTTTTCAAAATTTTTTACCTGTAAGTCAGTAAGAAATAGGACCCAATAGGGTTGCAATAGGTCCCAAAAAATAAATGCAATCTAAGTTTACCCTTACTACATGGATGCACTCTAACATTTTCCATTTTACTTTTCTTTTAAATTCAGGCTGTGGTCTAAGTTGATTTCACTAACCTCTGTAAGACTGAGACCCATAAAATTTGAATGCAGTTGTTCTCATACTTCAGTACAATAACCTGAGATATTTACTAAAAATTTCGATTTCTGAGATACATCTCCAAAGGTTCAGGCTCAAAAAAACCAGAATGAGAAATCTGTACTTTAAATGAACACCCCAGGTGATTCTGATACAGGTGGTTTACAGAATATGCTTTTATGAAATACTGCCTTGCAGGAATGGCTCTTAATCATAGTGCACATCAGAACCCTCTCTAGAACTAGACACAGTGCCCAGGCACAACCCCACCCCTACAGATATAGAAATCCCCAGGGCAGGATCTGGACACATGGTCCAACTAGTGATTCTGAAGTGTTCCTCTCACGAAGAATCACCACCTTAAAAGAATTTTCTAGAATGTACACAGGAAAGGAAATAATATCTTTTTTATGAGAATCTAGAGATTCTCTGAGACTATACACAGGAATTACAGATTCTGTGTACCTTCTAAGTCCATTTTTCCATTTGATCCGGTTTTCCCAATATTCGTCAAGATTTCTTTTACACCTTTCTGCAAAGTCAGTGCTGCTTATCAATAAGCCAGACTTTTCTCACTGATTTTTTAGCATTAAACAATTTTATTTGGTATATGAGAAAATGGGCAAAAACTAAAATTCTTGATTCTACCCTTCGTAATAAAGGCATTTTAACATAACATGCTTTTTTTTAAAAAAAATAAAAAAAATTTTTCAATAAATATTTATGGAGTACTATTTGAAATACATCATTCTGAACAGAGCAATCACTTATTTTTACTACTATCAATTACTAATTCATAGGTTATTAGGGCCTCTAATATTGGATTCATTAAGTAATACCTAACACGAATATAAATCAGGGGAGGACTGTGGACTCTCTTTCCATGAAATTTTAAAATGAGTTCCAGTTAACCTAGAGAAAATGTTTTTTCATTTACACAAGGTAGGGAAAAGAATGCTCACACTTAGGAATCAATACAGTTGGTTTTACTTAGTTCTGTGGCTCAGCAGCTATTTCAATGGTCAACCAACTAATTTTCTTTAGGTATCTGCTGTTGTATTTATAAAAAAGAAACAACAGCTGTCATACTAAGAGAGAATTTGTAAGATAATAACGAGCTAAGTGAAAATGAAATGAAAAATATTAAAAGATAATATATAAAGGTATGTATATTATTAAAACATAATTATTTATAGTTAACATACTTCTGCACAGTTTTTGACATCACGTCATTGTTCCAAGAGGCCCATGAAGAATGAATAGCCATTAACCAATTTTGGAATTGAGCAAAGAGGCTCGGAAGACTGACTGGCTTAGGATCAAATGGTTAGAAAGCAGCAGATAAAGAAAGAAAGCAGTCCTATGGTTCCTAAGATAATGTTCTTAAGACCATACTATGCTGATCCTCTTCCATATGGTTTAAATCACCAGTTTAATCTTCAGTAGAAATGGGTAAAATAACCTGGTCTACTATATTTAGAGCATTAAAGCACACAAGAAATCTAATATTTATAAACTGCTGTTTTTGCCCGCTTTTAGAACTATTTCTGAATATAGTTTCTTCATAAAGAAAAACACTTATTGATCTGTTAACAGTTATAGTACATGACACAATAAGGGGAAAAAAAAGGTCCTGAAGGTACCTTAAGACTCTGCAATTAAAACATGTCACTTTAAGAACAAAATACTTAAGAAAAAGCAGAACTATATAAAAGTAGATAATAAAAACCAAAAACAAAGTACCACACTTCGCTACATAATGGTGTTTGCCATTAGTAATAAACTACCAAACTTAAAATTGTTGACTCTTCAAATACATATTATAAAAGAAAAATGTCAGAAGAAAAAAAACACATATAATTCATCAACACGATTTGATTTACTTCTATTTCAATCTAAGATTTAAAACATATTTTAAATATGGAAGTGGCATTTAACATCTATTTCTTAATTATGGTATAATTTATCTGATGATCACTCTGATTTTGTACTCTTAAAAATAGTGTCTTTTAATACTCAAGACATTTCAATTCCTAAAAGAAAAATGGTAAATTACTGACCAAATTTTTCTTTTGCTTCGGTAGGTTAACTGGTTCAAAAACAGATATAACATTTCCATAGGATGCTGCAATCTTTTAAAAAGAAAAAAGAAAGAAAACTTATGGATATGTTAACTTATTTATGAATCAAAAGACAAAAGAAATTAATAGAACAAATTAAAATTAGCCCTCCCCATTTTCATTTATCAATACTTGAGAATGTCAGTTTTAAGAGACCACCATACCTGAGTCAGAATTCCAGTACTGTCACTTACTGTGTAACCAGCAAGTTAATCTCTCTGTACCTTAGTGTCTCTATCTACATTTAGAATATGCATAATACTATCTTCCTAATAGAATTAGTTTGATGATTAAAACATCTGTAAAGCATTCAGTATATAATTACCTGTAAGATATGTGGTAAATATGAATTCCCTTCCTCATAGAAAAAAAATGTATTGATATATTCCTTGTCAAGTGGAAATGAGATAGGATTTAATCCATTTCTAAGTTATCTGTCTTCAAAGTTCACAATTCTGTCAGTGTGTATTTAGCTTTTTAAAAATAAAACTTAGATCTATTCCTTTGTGAACGCTATGAGAAATGTATTTTTTTAATATTCCATTTGTCTGAGTATTTTTAAAATTTACTCTTTCAATCAATGGCTCTGTTTTATAAGGTGGCTACTATTATAGCTTGGGTAAGCCACAATCAAGAACAATGAAATATCAGAAATAAGGAGTGATAGATACAAAAATGAATGAGGGATAAAAATAAGAGAATATAATCTCAAAAAGAAGGGAGGAGATTATATATATAACGGAAAAAAACTTTCAATGGCTATTTTTAAGTGTCCTAAGAAGTTCATAGGATATAGAAATCATCTGCCCTGAGTCGGTCTGGGAGGCAGTATTGAGTTTGGGCTTTTAAGAGTGGGTAGGACTTCAAAGAGCAGTGAATACTCAATTATAGAAAAAGGGCAAAACACAAATATGAACACAAGTGCAAAGATTAGAAGAGACAAAGTATGCCTGGAAGTGACAACCAGCTGAGATGGAACGGAGGGTCCCTTCTAACAGAGTGAGGTACATATGTCCAAAAAGGCAGATCTAAGCCAGGTTGTACAGAGCCTCATGTCCTCGTGAACAATTTGGACTTTCCCAAGGTAATGGGAAGCAAAGAATATTTTTAAGCAAATAAATAAGATAAATGCAGATGAATTTTCCCATGAAAATTTATCTTGTAGTCAAAAAAAAAAAAAAATAAAGGAATGCTAAAATACTAGATGTCTACAGTATCAAGCAACACTTCCTACTTAAAGTATCATAACCTGCAAATTTTCTTCCTGATATGGTGAGAAGTTGTTTATTTGTACGACTATCTGTGACACAAAGGAAATCTGTCCTTTATGAAAATGACTATGGGGGTGCCTGGGTGGCTCAGTTAAGCGTCTGCTTTTGGATCAGGTCATAATCCTAGGGTCCTGGGATGGAGCCCCACAGTGGGTGGCCCACTCCCTGCTCAGCTGGGAGCCTGCTTCTCCCTCTTGCTCTGTCACTCCCCCTGCTTGTGCTCTCTTTCTCTCTCAAATAAATAAATAGAATCTTTATAAGAAAAAAAAATGACTTTAAAACCAAATGACCCGTTTATTTTAATCTGGACTGTCAGGTAATCTAAGTTATCATGAAAACATAACTCATATTGGAAGTTATTAAATGGGATTTCCAACATAGCCAGGCTTATATGAATCTAGATGTTATGAGCAAGTTTTAATACAATAAGGAAGATTATAGAACTAAAGAGTTGGAGATCAAACAAACATGAAGAGAAGGGGGGGAAGTCTCAAGGATTTTCAACATTCCATAATAAAGATCATTTTTGTAATATAGTGAGAATGAAAGGTGTAAACAACAGAAAGATAGGTGAGAGACACTTTTACCTATAAAGAGAAGGGACACAGTAGTAACACAGTAGTCCAAAACAGGGAAAGATTGTAAGAGCTGAAACTCATTTTACCCTAAGTACCCCTAAACTAGGTACTAAGAGGTAACTTTTCAGACTGGCAGGTTCACTAGAAATGATTAGATTAAAAAAAAAAAAAAAAAAAAGATTGGGTCCTTTTGATTCCTTACACAAAATGTTCTAGTGGAATCATATAGTCCAATAATACGTTTAAACATCTAGCAAAAAATTAAGTAAATCTGCAAAGTCCACCCCAATTTAGCTACAATTTTATGTAGGCCTGGCCACCTGTGCCTACATGGTGCTATATTTAGCTATATACTATGCTGCCTTCCAGCAATGACTCTACCAATTCTGCTGTACTTCACCTGATACAGAATCATAACCTGTTTCTTTTGTTGTTGTTGCTTTTCCACTTTCAAGGTTACTTGTTATTTTCCATATGCAAATAGAAGTCCAAACAAAATTTTTCATTTTTCTTATAGACTCGGAATAAATTAATAAAAAAACTATGCACTTAAGAAGACTTGACCTCCATTTTAGTACAAAGTTTATCCAGAAATTATAAGGAGATACCCGTACAGCAAAAGAATGACTCTAACAAATGGGTTTCTCTTTAGTAGTTTATTTGTAAATAGATTGAAGGTTTACTGTCATTCCTTTCCTTAAATCCAATCAATTTTTAAATAAGTAAGCTTTAGACCTGTTCTACAGGTAATATTTCTTTATCAACTCACAGGAAAACATTATGCTCTATTTTGAAATTATGTAAGAATAGAAGTCCTGTCAATCTCTAAGACACATCTAAGAGAGTCAGGAATTTTGTTTTCTATGGTGCATCTTAGCCAAAGAAATTTGTAGCTACATTGTCCTTGAAACAAAGCAAACTTCAAATTCAACAGGAAATACATACTTTGGAGATTATCCTGACAAAAACCATATTCAAAAGAAATCTCACATTACAAGATTACAAACCTTGCCTTGTTGCATTGAGCAGTCTACACATCCTACTTGAATATTTCCATGTTTAGCTCCTGGGATTATTTGTAATCTTTCAAAATCACTTCCCAGTATAACAATGTCACATCCAGATGCATAAGCCTAAAAAAGGGGAAGAGGAAGGAAAAAATAAAATAAAAAAGGATAAACTTGGCAAGAAAGTATTTATCATGAAGAATACTGGCATTAAATACTGTTTTAACTAAATATTATGTTTTAACGAAGCAATTTTAAATATCCCTTTTTAAAAAAAAATCTCTATTATTTGAGAATATTTCCTTTACCTCTGATATTCAGTCCCATCAGCAAAATCAGTCAGTCCTGTCAACAAAATATTCATTTCTTCCACCTCCACTGAATGCTATCACCATCTCCCTCCTCCACTACTAATAGTCTGCTTCCATTCCTTCTTGCCTCTAATTCCTTTCCACACAGTCATGCTTTTTTTTTTAAGTAGACTCCACATCTAATGTGGGGCTCAAACTCATGACCCCAAGATCAAGAGTTGTCTGCTCTACCAACTGAGACAGCCAGGCACCCTGAAAAGAGTCAACTTTTAAAATGTTGATTAAAGGGGCGCCTGGGTGCTCAGACAGTTTTAAGTCTGCCTTCGGCTCAGGTCATGATTTCAGGGTTCTGGAATCAAGCCACACACCAGGCTCCCTGCTCAGTGGCAAGTATGCTTTGTCCTCCTCCTTACGTGATCTCTCTCACTCTCAGTCTCTCTAATATAAATAAATAAATCTTTAAAAAATGTTTATTAAAGCAAGAATTGGCCCTGCTTAAACCCCTTGATAGTTTACCCATTGCTCTTGGAATAAAATCAACTCCCTACCATGGTTCAATTTCCTTATTGTCCTAACTCTCCAAACTCATCTCAAGCTACTCTTTCTGTCCCTCCATTGGCACTGTCCCTATACTGCTTTTCCTTGTCCTGGAGCACATAAATCTTTTTCCATCTTACAGTGTTTTATCTACCTCTCTTCTGCCTGGTCTTTGTCTAGCTAGCTTTTTTTCAACATTCAGGGCTTAGTTCCCAACCACACAGACACATACACACACACACACTCCCTTCCTCTCTCACTCACATTATTTTCCATCACATTACTATTTATTCTTCTTCATAGCAGATAACATGATTTGTAAGCATCTTGCCTATTATCCACTTTCATTAATGCAAGTTAAGTTACAAAACAAAACGATAGCGTTCAAGTCTATCTTGCTCTCTGCTCTCTCCTCCAATTATAAATGAAGGGGTTTCTTAATAAATACCTAGCGAATAAATGAAGTATTTAACTTCAAAAAACAGCCACCATGACCAAACAAATAAAAAAGTATAGTTTAAGGCTTGTTAGCAAGCATTTTATAGCTCTTTTTGAACTTTACAATCAGCAGAACTCTTCCAACCAGAATTATTTTTGTATATTTTTCTCTAACTTCTTAGAGTTTCTTCGTAGCTGTCTTCTTGGAATTTACTTATATAAGCCACCATGAAGTATGACACTAACAATAAAACATCTATCACACTGGGGCGCCTGGGTGGCTCAGTGGGTTAAAGCCTCTGCCTTCCGCTCAGGTCATGATCTCAGCGTCCTGGGATCGAGCCCCACATCGGGCTCTCTGCTCAGCGGGGAGCCTGCTTCTCCCTCTCTCTCTGCCTGCCTCTCTGCCTACTTGTGATCTTTTTCTCTGTCAAATAAATAAATAAAATCTTTAAAAAAAAATCTATCACAAGCTTTTTCCCATCCAAAATAAGTTCTAAAAGTATTAGTAATTATTTACTTTCTCTCACTTTTGCGCCTGCACATATACCTTATTTAATGTAGAAAATAATAATTTATACTTCATGACCTTAATTTTTACCAAAGCCAAAATGTTTCTGTATGTGTCAGCAAAAAATATTTGGAAAGGTGTTTGAGAGAACATACAAATAAATCTGCTCACATTACAGACAAGAAAATGAGGCCTAAACAGGCTGACATAACTTCTTAGTGGCAGAGTGGGCTTCAGAATCTTGATCTCTTGATTCTTGATAGAAGTGCTGTATATATTACACCACAAAGACTTCCCTCGTTAAGCATCCTTGCCTAGAATTTTCCTAAAAGGAACTGGGGACAATCAAGTCTGGTTCTTCTGGCGTCATAGAGTGGAAAAAATTGGCTCAGTAAACAAACAAACAAAAATCTCATGATGGTCTGCTCACCTATATAAATATCCACGGTAGGATCACAAGGCTTGTCACAAGACTATTAGCAAGAATAAATTCCAAAATCTAATGTATTTTAAGAAAAATTTTCATTTGTAATACTCTAAATATCTTAATATTTTAGAAACTGATTTTTTCTCCTCAATATTAAATTTTGATAAAATACTGATAGTCACTGTATCCCAAAACATTGTGTCAAGTTATAAATGTTTACGATTTAGATTTCCTATTCATTAAACAAAAAATTTTAGTTTCGTTAACTGGAATATATATATATTTTTTCTTTTTTTTTTTTTTAAACATGTCTTCATAACTTTGGCTTCCTTTTGCCATACCTAAAGTTGTCTATCTGCTTTTCGATATTGTATAGCAACTATTTTTATCAACTACAACTCTAAATTTTTCTGAATTAAGTTTATATTAATCCTGAAGTTCCTCAGAAAACTACTGTTTAATACAAGTACTAAACATCTACAGAGAAAGGCATAGTTAGCCCAGAAATAAACACGTAGCCCTACAGAGAGGAAGATACCAACTTATTACACAATTAACCCTTCACATCATTCACAGATTAACCCAGTTCTGAACTACCCTTGTTCTGTTGCTGCAGCTGTAAGACACTAATACAGCCTGTCATTTGACTTTCTCTTAGTGACAGTACTAAAACATACAAAGCTTTCTCTCTCTAGTTTTGGTAAACTTCAAATCAATTGAAATGACTGATCTTATCTGGAATATCTCTCTTTTAGTCCTCACCTTTTTCTCTTAGAGTTATAACTAATGGATGACAATAAGCTACTATATGGGGGGGAAAAAAGGGAGATAACCAACTGCAGTCTACACCTCATGAGCTGACTATTATGCCAGGGATTAGAATAAAGATCTTCGGGTATTCTTGACCAATGAGCTTAAATTTTTACACCTTATTTGGTTGTATAATTAAACACAGGATGCACTAAAGACTGAAACCATATTTGCGTTACGTTCCATTTCTTAATCATTTTCAAGAATTTGTAAATGTATCTCCTAAAAAGCCTGCTGTGTATAGGAGATTAGCTGAAAAAAACTATGGTACATACCTGCAATGGAGTATCATACAGCTCTAAAAATAAGAAAGAAGCCATCTATAACTCACACAGAGTGATTTCCACAGGATATTATTAAGCGAAAAAAAGCAAAGTACAAAAGGACATACATGTCATTTTTTGGGTAAGGGACAAGGAAAATGAAATCTGTTTACTACAATTAAAAACATAGGACGGATAAAACTAGGGAACAATAAAGTTGATTACCTACAAAGGTGGGGAGGATGAAGTATTAGAGATACAGGAATAAATGACTTTTGAAAATATATTAACATAATGCATATGCAAAGACAAATCAGTCAAAGTGGGGGAGGGTATAGTGAAACAAAGGAAGTAAGTACATTTCAAATGACTACATATCCACACCAAAAGAAAGAAGGGCCAAAGGAACCAAGTAACTTACAAACACTGAATCTGACCCCATATTTTCAGTCCTGGGCAGTGAAAAGGAAAAAACTAGTCCACCTCTCATGTTTCTCCTTTACTCTGACACTACTACCATGTTCACAATACTTTTGTCAACAGATGTGAGGTCTTTTAACCACACCAAACAATGCTGTGACACCCACTAGGTATCCGACAATTTAACTCAATTCTGACCTATCTACCTGAAGATAGTGTCAGATCCCACATGTTAAGGGCTCAGTCTTAACTGAGACTGTCCCACACTTCAGATGCTAATCTCAAGTAGTGGGACCCTGGATTATCCATAACTTCTGCCCAACCTGGCTACAAAATCAAAGGTTCCCATGACCTCCTCTCCCTTGGATTTGATTTTTAGCTAAAGCAGCTTACAAAACTCATGTAAACACTTACTTATGTTTACCAGTTTATTAAAAGATCTGATAAAGAATAGAGAAGAATAACCAGATAAAGAGACATACAGGGCGAGATCTGGGAGGGTGCCAAGCATAGGAGCTTCTGTCCTCATACAGCTGGGGTGCATCACCTACCTGGTACACAGATATGTTGACCAACCTGGGAGCTCCCAATAGTACCATGTTGTTGGGATTTCATGGAAGCTTCCTCACACAGCCATGATCAATTATTAACTCCATTTCCAATGCCTCTTTAGTCTCTGGAGAATGGGAGGTGGGGCTCAAAATGCCAAGCTTCTGACCTTGGCTTGATCTGTCTGGTAACCATCCCAGGAGCGATCCAGAAGCCTACCTAGATTTGCCTCATTAGAACAAAAGATGCTCCTAGTACCCTTATAAACTATAAGGGTTTCAGGAGCTGTGCTAGGACCCAGGGTCAAGAACTTAATATTAGGGGGCACCTGCCTGGCTTAGTCAGCAGAGCATGCACCTCTTGATCTTGAGGTTGTAAGTTCAAACCCCACGCTGGATACAGAGGTTACTAAAAAAAAAAAAAAAAAAGAGAGAGAGAGAGAGAGCCAAATATTATAACAAGTGATGCTCCTAATGTTCTTATCACTTAGGAATTTTGAAGAGTGTCAGGAATTCTGTGCCAGAAACTGGGGACAGAGACCAATACACATATTTTCTATTATCTCACAGGCAGGGTGGGGAGAAGTACAAACAAGTCCTGAATGTTTTCTGTAGGTTGTTTTTTAATTATAGTGGTATGGACAATGCAATTCTGAAACTATTTTAGATGTATTACAGAATTGAGCAAATGAGCCAAGGATCTCATTGTAAGGAAAAGGAACAAAGATATAAAATAGGGAAAGACACAAAAGTCAAGTAAGGTTGTTATATGGAAGTGGAAATACTAGTATAAAATCATGTAATCATGTTTTCCAAAATATACATAATTCCATGTACACCTGTAAATACATGTTTATATATATGTGTGTATGTGCATGCTACCCTGCTATATGCATATATGCGTGTATATGTGCTAGTTCTATACTATTAAAAGGCCAAGAAGCAGACATTCCAGTAGCAATGAGATCACTGAGCACCTTGATCTTAGCCTCTAATAGCATTCTCTACTAAAAGAAACCAGGACTCTCTGAAGAAATGGCTCAGTACAGCACTACAGCAGGGTAGTACAATAGGGGCATACAATATCCTGTTATATCAGAAAGAAGGTGCTTAAAAAAAAAAAAACACACAGGCAATAATCATCATCAGTGGATAGTCAACCTAGGGGAAAATGATGATGAGGACGAGGATATTTGCAAGGTCTTCAAAGGCTTCCTCACATACTGCTTATTAGTTGCAAGGAGAAAAAAAATCTGTTACACAATGGAGAAATTGGGCAACTCTGTAAATGGTCATCAAAATTAACATCACAAATGACAGATATCACGAACCTCCAACTGGGATACCTAGAGGACACGACATCATCTAAGCAGAATTTTGGCCAAGAAATCATAAGCTCGATCTTTTCAGGAGGAAATATCGGACAAATGTGAAATGAGAAAAGGTTTGTTTTTTAAAAGTAGAAGGGAAGTACTATAGTCTTCAAATGTCACTGTTGAAACGATAAAGAACAAGAGAAACGATGCTAAACAGACACAGTAACTAAATGTGATACCATAGCCTGAATCTCGTACTGGAAGGGGTAAAAACATTATAGAGAACACTGTCATATCCAGTAATAGAACCCGAACATGGGTAATACATTAGCTCAAAGTTTATCAGTGTAAATTTATGAAGTAGATAAGTGTACTATGATTATGTAACAGAATATTCCTCTTATCAGGAATATTATCATTATCAGGAAATGAGACTAAAGTATTTAAGGATGAAGAATTATAACGTACATAACATCCTCAAAGTATTCACGAAAAAAAAATTATATAGGCACATACAGGTCCGGGGAGCACAAATGATAAAGAAAATCGGAGTACATTATTGGCAATACCAAATCTAAGTAATGACAGTATGGGTGTTCCTTGTACTATTTTTATTTTGTAACTTTTTCTAGGTATGTACTTATCTCTAAATAGTTATTTTCTATGTAGTAATGAAAACATCTAAAACCTAAGGAATTGTTTTCAAAAAGTTAAAACAAAAAATGCTATCATTCTTTTGTGCTTTCTTTTATCTTTCACTCACTACAGTATTCTGGGCCTATTTTCTTCTCTTTGGCACTATACTACAAGGCCAACACCAAGTGCTTTTCACTGGTAACCCATTTAATCCCTACAACAAGTTCTGTGTAATACTTTATACTATAATCACCCCATTTTACTGCTAAGGAATCTTAAGCTTAGACAGACTGAGTAATTGGCACAAGTCTCAGAGCCAGTAGGAGGCACAGCTAAGACTGAAACCAAGTTATAACTAGTGGGAAAGGACATGCTCTTACTTACTCTGTTATGCTATCATTCAATGCCCTATAAACAAACACTGGCATAAATTTAATAATTTTTCTCTAATTTCTTCCCATAATTAAGAATATCTTATTTGGACTCTAAAGCAACCAGAACTCCCATAACCGCTCATAAGAATGTAAATTAATATAGTACAACTACTTTGGAAAGCTAAACACATGCCAACCCAATAACCCAGCAATTCTACTTCTAAGTTTATAACCAACAGAAATGTGTCCATATATACACTAAAACACATGAATAAGAACGTTCGTAACTATTCATAAACACCCCAAAGTAGAACCAATCCAAACATCGACCAACAATGGAATATATAAATGAACCGTAGTATAATCACACAATGGAATACTATAAAGCAACGGTTCTCAAATTCTCTGGTGTCAGGAATTCTTTGCACTCTTAATAAAATATTAAGGTTAACCATCCTCCCATCCCCTTCCTTAAGGGCTTTAGTTTTTGTATATTATCACTATCAATACTTTCTCTCTTAGAAATTAAAACAGAGAAAACATAATACACCAACTGAATCAGTAATGAAAACCTCCCCACAAATAAAAGCCTACGATCAGATGGTTTCACCAGCGAATTCTACCAAACATTTGCATAGAATTAATGCCAATCCTTTCCAAAAAACTGAAGAGGGAATACTTTCAAACTCATTCTGCAAGGCCAGCATTATGTTGTTACAAATCTAGACAAGGGCACTATAGGAAAAGAAAATTACATGCCAATATCCTTGATTGACATAAATGTAAAAATCCTCAACAATTTCAATTTCAAAAGGACATTAAAAAGATTATACACCATAATCTAGTAGGACTCATCCCTGGGATTCAAGGACAGTTCAATAAAGGCCATATATGACAAGTCCACAATATGAACACCATATTCAATGGTGAAAAGCTAAAAGCTTTTTTCTAAGATCAGGAGAAATGCAAGGATGCCCACTCTCATTACTTCTATTCAACACAGTACTAAAAGTCCTGGCCAGAGCAATAAGGCATGAAAAAAATAAATAACTAAAAGGCATCCAAATTGGAAAGAAACACATAAAACTTTCTGTTTACATTTAACAAGATATACTGAAAACCCTAAAGACTCTACCAAAAATAAAAAATAAGAAATTAGAACAAATGAATTCAGCAAAGTCATAGGATACAAAATAAATACAGAAAAATTAGCTGCACTTCTACATGTTAACAATGAATTTTTCAAAAAAGAAATTAAGAAAACAACTTACATCAAAAAGTAAAATACTTAACATAAATTTTAAAAAGGTGAAAGATCTTATACACTGAAAACTATAAGACACTGATTAAAGAAATTGAAGATGACACAGATAAATGGGAAAAATATCTTGTGTTCCTAGATTGGAAGAATACTGTTAAAATGCCCATATTATCCAAAGCAATCTACAGATTCAATGCAATCCCTATCAAAATTCTAATAGCATTTTTCACAAGGAAAAAAAAATCCTAAAATTCATATGTAACCACAAGAGACACCAAATAGCCAAAGAAATCTTGAGTAAGAACTAAGATTGAGACTCATATGTAGAACATAAAGAATAGTGTGGAGGACCACAGGGAAAGGGAGGGAAAACTGAATGGGAAGAAATCAGAGAGGGAGACAAACCATGAAAGACTCTGGACTCTGGGAAACAAACAGCGTTACAGAAGGGAGGGTCGGGTGGAGGGATGGGGTGACTGAGTGATGGGTATTAAGAAGGGAATGTGTGGTGATGAGCACTGGGTGTGATACGCAACTAATGAATCGTTGAACACTACATCAAAAACTAATGATATATTATATGTCGGATAATTGAACATAATAAAAATAAATAAAATTTTTAAAAAAAGAACTAAGCTCGAGCCATCACGCTTCCTGATTTCAAACCATATTACAAAGCTATAGAATCAAACAGTATGATATTAGCATAAAGACAGGCACATGAACAAAAAAGGAAAAGAATCATGAGCTCAGACATAAACCCATGCATACATGGTCAACTAATCTTCAGCAAAGGCACCAAGAATACATAATGAGGAAAGGACAGTCTCTTCAATAAACGGTGTTGAGAAACTGTGCATCCACATGCAAAAAAATAAAACTGAACCCTTATCTTACATTATACACATAAATCAACTCAAAATGGATCACAGACTTAAATGTAAGACTGAACCATAAAACTCCTAGAAGAAACCACAGAGAAAAAGCTCTTTGATACTGGTCTTAGTCATGACTTTTTTGATATGATACCAAAAGTATAAACAGAAAAGCAGTAATAAACATGTAGGACTACATCAAACTAAAAAGCTTCTGCAAAGCAAAAGAAAACAAAATGTTGAGTCAACCTACAGAATGGGAGAAAATTTTGCAAACCATCTCTGATAAGGAGTTAATATTCAAAGTATGTAAGGAACTCATACAACTCAATAGCAAAAGAACAATCTGATTTAAAAGGTAAAGAACTTGAATAGATATTTTTCAAAAAAAGATATACAAGTGGCTAGTACGTACATGAAAAAAAGTTCTTCATCACTAATCTTAGGGAAATACAAATCAAAACCACAGTGAGATATCACCCAATGGCTATTATCAAAAAGACAAGAGATAATGTGTTGGTGAAGACATAGACCAAAGGAAATTCTTGTGTACTCTTCTTGGGAATGTAAACTGTTACAGACGCTATGGAAAACAGTAGGAAGGTTCCTAAAAAATTAAAAATAGAACTACCATATGATTCAGCAATCCAACCTCTGGGTATATACCCAAAGACGATAAAATGACTATCTCAATGAAATACCTGCACTCCCATATTCACTGCAGCATTTACTCACAATAGCTAAGACATGGAAACAACCTAAGTGTCTAACTACAGATGGGTGGATAAAGAAAATAGGGTATACACACACACACACATACACACACACACACACACACACACACACACACACAGGAATAGTATTCAGCCATAAAAAAGAAGAAAATCCTGACATTTGTGACAACCATGACAACCATGACAGCATAATGCTAAGTGAAATAAGTCAAAGACAGAAAGATAAATACACTATATATGCATTCCACTTATGCACAGAATCTAAAAACATTATACTGATAGAAATAGAGAAAAGAATGGTGGTTGTCAGGGGCTGTGGGGTGGGGGAAATGTGAGGTTTTGGTCAAAGGGTACGAACTCAGTTGTAAGATAAATAGGTTCCAGGGATCTAATGTACAGCATGGTGACCGTAGTTAACAATACTGTATTACATACTTGAAAGTTGCTGTAAGAGTAAAGCTCTAATGTTCTCACCATAACAACAACAAAATAGTAAAGATGCAAAGTAAAGGGTATGTGGACTAGCCTGTGATAAACATTTTGTAACATATGCATGTATCAAATCATCACAGTGTACACCTTAAATTTAAACAATGATATATGTCAATTATATCTCAATAAAGCAGGGGAAAAAAGACATAAATCTATACAGATAATCCAATCTGGGTATCACTCAAAAATCACTTAAAATAGATACATCTTCTTATGCATAGTTCTAGAAGACTATTAAAATTAATTCAGTCTTCCCTGCAGCGTATACAACATGATGAGGTGAAAAGCATGGAAGTATATCAAGCCCTCTCCCCACAAAAAACAGGGAACACAGCGTTAAAGTGGGCTAAGTATATACTACTTTATTCTTTAAATAATCCATCAACCTGGTTTAAATAAAAACCTAAGAAGTAATACAATACATAGTATTTCTAAAACCAAATCTAAAACTAGTTTGACAGATTTTTCTAAAATAAATTCTCAAAACCTCCCTTCAAGGTGTCCTGACTATATTGTATGACATTATCAAAACAATAAGGACAGCACTGATTTATAAAATGATCTGCCATGCTATTTGGTCTCCAAAATTAATGTGCGTATACTGATAATTGATACATTAGCTGCTTTTGTCAAGAGATCTGTAATGAGGACAAACTATTACTAATCAATGAAAATTAAAATAACAAGTGAAAATTCTTTTATTAGGTACCTGTAATATTAGGTTTACTAATTTTGAGACTAAACAAGATGCACAGGAAAAACTGAATTCATATATATGCTATCAAGCATATAAGCATGATTTTTTACTTGAAATTGTGACAGAAAACCTTCTCAAATTTCTAAATTTCAAAAATTATCCAAGGCCGTAACAGCTGGTATTCAAACTTGGAAGTATTGTGATTTCTGTAAAACACTTGGATTTCTTGTTTTCACTGTTCTGTTTTAACCAATCATACCAGGTAAATATCCTAAGGCATTTCTTCCTGGTATATTTCCTGGTTAAATGACTTAAATTGTAAAATACTGTAATTAACATTTTTCTCATTTTTAAACATATAATGTTAAAATTTAGTTTTGCTTCAATAATCTTTTTTTTGGGGGGGATTGCTTCAATAATCTTAAAGGTACTTTAATACTATTTAAAACTCAGTATTTTAAAATAGGCCAGTTTTTAAAAAGAAGTCTGATGTACTTGTGATGGCATATGAGAACCACAGAAATCTTTTTCCAGATGTAAATAGTATCAAACTTTCCCCTCCTGTATTCTCTCTGCTTACAAAGACCCATAAGCCCTCTCCAAAAAAACCAGACAACAACAAAAAACCCCTTTCTATCCTCCACCTATAAAAGTTTCCCTAGAGTGAACAAAAAAAGCTAAACTAAAGGATGCTTACCATGACAGAGGAGGAAGAATGCTAATTCAGCCTCCATTTCTCTACCAACACCCAGATAGCTGCATCAGTCTTTTGACTTCTAATCAGGGTCCCGTGGCTGTGAACACTGGGTTGTCTAATACAAAAGGAAGCCTGGAGCTCTAACACGTTTGCTTTCTCTCCTATAGCAAAGATGTTTAAATTCCAAATTAGAGACAGGAAGTCCTAAATATTAACACAGTCTGTCTCTTATAAATTACCTCCCTTTCAATTTCATTTGAAGCACAGTTTCAGGGGCGCCTGGGTGGCTCAGTGGTTAAAGCCTCTGCCTTTGGCTCAGGTCATGATCTCAGGGTCCTGGGATCGAGCCCCGCATCCGGCTCTCTGCTCAGCAGGGAGACCGCTTCCCCCTCTCTCTCTCTCTGCTTGTCTCTCTGCCTACTTGTGATCTCTTCTCTGTCAAATAAATAAGTAAAATCTTTAAAAAAAAAAAAAAAAGAAAGAAAGTTTCAACACTAACCATAAACTATGAAATGAAAAGAAAAAATCTATTGTATATTAAAGCATGTATGTCATCAGTATACACAGGAAGACTAGAAAATCTAGATTCAAATTAACTGTGCCTCTTTTTAACTATTTGTCTTTCATAAACAAAATATTTTTTATTCTAAAAACAAAAGTTGTTCAACAGATCAGGACCAGTTTGCTCACATATTTTCACTCTAATAAATAGTAGGAAATTACCAAGGAAAAAAGACTGAGGGAAGCATTCAGGTAAAGAAAGAAAAAATAAAGAATTTTTGCTTAGTGTACGGGAAAACCGTTGCTCACCTGATACTGAGGGTAAAATGCCTAAGAAGTGACTGAACAAAATTTAAAGGAACTTTAATAGAATTATTTTATTTGGACTCAAATCTAAATTATTAAAGCTATTCTAAAACACAGAGACTTTTAATTATATTGCAACAAGGCTTCTTTAAGTACTATTCATTAATTCAACCAGTATTTATGTACCAAGCATTAGTATGAGTAAAACCTTAATTTTATAATAATTGACATTTTTGAGGGTTTTACATATACTAAACAATGAACTTAGAACTTAGCACTTTTTCATATAACAACCCTATGAATAGGTACTACTCTGGCCCCATTTTACAGATGAGAAAAAAAGGAATTTAAAAGAACTTGCTGACAGATGTACAACTAACTATAAGGGACGAGGCTGGAAATCAAACCCAAGTAATAACTCTACTAATAGGAGCCACCAATACCTTAATCACTGTTCTAGATGGTCATAATGAAACCATGGGAGACACAAGGCAATACTGGTTAATGATATAATGAAAGTACAAATAAAGTGCCTTGACAGCATAAGAGACATGGTCACTGCCTACTAGAAGTTCTCAGACTAATAGGGAAGTCAAAATATTCCATGCCAGTTTAAGCAGTAAAATGTTACCTAATCCTTAGACAAACAAATTGTATTAGTAAGTACATATTTTAAAATCTAGAATCCATGAGAGCTGGCATTCAATTTCATTTCAATTTAAAACCTGTCAGACTTCCTTTGAGAAACAGGACCTCATTTCTTTTTTTTTTTTTTTTTTTCAGGACCTCATTTCTTGCAATGTTTCAAAACAAGAACAGGTAAAGTTATCAGCAAACATAAGAAGGAAGGAGTTACAAACCCAGGATGTCTTCACAAAAGGCATGAAGTACAGGAGAAATAAAATCATTCTTCAAAGGGGCTTCCAAGAGCAAGATCTCATGTCTCTCCCTCAAGTCGAATTGAAATTTAGAGATTTTTGTAAGTCTGTACATACCATCTACCATTAATGTTTGCTATCTTCCTATCAAAGAAGTCAAATCCAGAAGCTGTTAAAAACAATTCAAGAAGTCAACAATAAATAGGTTTGCTTTTTAACATGAAAAACAGGCAATTTCGAAAGAGATAAATTTAAGATGTATATGGTGTAGAGGAAACTGAAGGCAAGAAACTTTGTAATAGAACTAGCAACATAATGTTAAAGGGTCAAGGATGGATTGGATAGAAGGAAGAAGATAATTGTTAATCCTTAAACTACCACCCAAATTACAGAGAACTAGGATATCTTTATACTAAACAAATGAAAAATTTATTTTTATCTAATTTGCTAGAATCCTTCCTGAGATGTGGGAGAAATCTGCAGTAGGCTTGGTAGGAGATGATTAAAGTCTGGTCTAAGGAGGGGCACCTGAGGAGCGCAATCAGTTAAGGGTCCAACTCTTGGTTTTGGCTCCAGGGTGGTGATCTCAAAGTGGAGAGATTCAGCCCCCCTCCCTAAACCGGGTCCTACTCAGATCCTGCTCACGCTCAGGGCGGAGTCATTTTAAGACTAGCACGCCTTCTCCTTCTGCCCCTCCCCTCTGTGCCTCAGGTGCCCTCTCGCGTGCTCCCTCGCTCTCTTTCTCTAAGATAGATAAATAAAACTTTTAAAAAAATCTGGTCTATGGAAATAGATTTTAAAATAAGGTCAGAGGAGAAGCTACATGATGGTGAAGAATAATCACATACAGTCTCTGGTATATGGTATACTAGCTCACCTCTTCTTGAAAATAACATGGAGGCATTCGCCAAAGTTTTATATACACTTAGAGGGGTCATCTAGATGTATAGGCCAGTATATTGTATGCACTTTGAAGTTCACACTATGGCATAGATTCCGAAAGCCTTCTTAGAAAAAGTCGTTAGAATTTGCATTGGAGAAAGCACTCATATAACTTTAGGAGATGTTACCATCCTATAATCTCCCACTAGGAAAACCCCCTTAGGATGCTGCTTATTTCTTCCATCTTAACACCAAGAGCAGAGAGCAATGTCTAGCTATAGGGAGTCTAGAGTAGCTCGCTAAGACCCTCAGAATTCACTCTTCCCCTGAGCATTCAGGCTAGATTAACATTTAGCATCAGAATCTCAAAACTGCTACTGTCAAATGCAAGCTAAGGTATGTATGAATCTCTCCAGAGAGGAGGTACATACTCTCTCTGAGAGTGAAGTACTTAGTTGTCACAGATCTAAAAGCACAATTTAGGTAAGAAATTCCTATACCATGTTAAATAATCACTATTATTTAACCTAAGATTTGTTCTGACTGAGAAAGACCACAAAATAATTCATATGTAAAACAGAACAAACCCTGGGGGATCTGTTAGGCTGTTTACTTTGTTTCACTTGCTTATGTAAAATTAAGTTTTACTTTTAATCATAACGAAGAGATAACACAAGTTGTGGCAAATATCCTCAGTATTATAAATATGTTTGGACAAAGGGTATCCTGTGCAGTACTTACTTACAATGTGAAATTATTATAAAAACTAAAGTTAAAGCAGAAAATGCCACTACATTGTTAAGTAGCTATAAGTTTGGGGCCTTCCTCCTTCCAGTATCTGAGAAGACCAATAAAAACGAATCATGTTCAGTAAATCTTAACCTGGAACTACCACTACACACCAGGGAAGTTTTATCGAAAAACTGTAATGCAACTTTTAGTAATTAATGTGAGCAATCTAAAATAAACAAAAGTTTCCCGGGGATTTCTGAACTGTTACATATAGAATTAAAAGGATGACAGGAGTGAATTACTTTTGAAAAATCTTTTTTTCTTTCCAAAGTTATTCCTTGGTGAATATGAAGTAAATGAAAACACTGTTTTCACTGTATTACTCAGCGCTAGATGTTGATAGCAAACAATTAATTGTTTTAAGACACCCATTTTTTAAATTACAAAGATACTTGATCTTAAAGTAGTATAAAGAAATTAAACCAGGGACGCCTGGGTGGCTCAGTTGGTTAAGCAGCTGCCTTCGGCTCAGGTAATGATCCCAGGGTCCTAGGATCGAGTCCCACATCGGGCTCCTTGCTTGGCAGGGAGCCTGCTTCTGCTCTGCCTGCCTCTCTGCCTACTTGTGATCTCTCTCTCACTCTCTCTTTCTGACAAATAAATAAATAAAATCTTTAAAAAAAAAAAGAAATTAAACCAATCCCAACTATTTCTACATTTGACAATTTAAGTCTATGGAGTAGGATAACGAAATGCCCTCATACACATTAGATTTCTGGAGAAACGATTTTGATAAACCACCCCAGTTCAAGGACGTCAGACTACAAACTTTAAAAATCCTACAAAATATTCTAACTTCCGACCCAGTGCCTCGATGACGGACATGTTTCTACCTCCTTCGCTCTCAGAAGCGAAGTCCACCCGGTCCTATGGGCGGGGACCTTCGTGGGGGACCTGGGGACCCCAGTGCGGGCGACCAGGCGTTCTTGGACTCGGCCCCGTGAGTCTGGGCCGATCCCGGCTGACTCAGGGGCGCGGACCCGCCACGGGCGACGCGGGAGCCTCCCTCACTCACCGTGAAGCGTTGGTCGCCGACGCTGCCCACGGAGAAGCAGTGGTCGCCAGGGTTCACAGCTCCGGTCAGCACCTGGTGCAGGTTCATGTCTGCGCCCTAGTCCAGCAACGGACGCCGCGTCCGGCTCATGCCCAGGGTCAGATGCCGCTTCCCTCCCTCCTTCCCTCAGGGTCGGCGGCCGCTCTTGGGCGGCGACGGCGGCAGCGACAGGCGCCAGGAGCCGGAGCCGCTCAGCTGGGGCCCACAGTTCATCCCGAGCCCTGGCGGGCAAGGCCCGGAGGGGGCGGGCCGCGGGGAGGGCGCAGCGCTGCGCTCCTCCGCGCACCTGTCACAGCCCGCGCGGGCCCAGGTGAAGCTCCGGGGCGACTCAAGTCGGGCGAGACCTCAGGCCGACTGCCGGGAGGAGGGCCGCGCAATCCACACACTTCTTCTCGTTTCGGGGTGGCTGGCCCAGACCGAGCCCCAGGGCCGCAGGCAGCACGCGCTCGCCTTCCCCGCCTGACCTGTCCCTTCCCGGCTCCGGTGCCCGCCACCCCCACTGGCCTTTGCCGCTTACTACGCGTCGCTAGGTCCCTGCAGCCGAAATATCGCGAGACTTCCCGCGGCGAAGAAGGGTACTGCGGTAAAGGACTCACTTTTTTTTTCTAACCACAGTTTACAGATCAGCAAGTGGATAAGAAAACGCCTCGTCTAGTCAGATGCTGACCAATCCCGAGCTCCAGTACACCAAGGGTCCCGCCCACCACTGAGGACAGGCCAATCGCTTTGAGGCTGGTGACTGAGACTGCTGGTTTGAGTGCGGAACGGAAGGACCCCAGCAGAAACACAATGAGCCTAGAATGAGGTAAGAGTAGTCGAATTATGCTTTAGGTTGGGGCTTAATCCGTCGGGTCAGAAAGCTTGAATGGAAGAAATGTGTTATAATTATTATAAATGCATTTTAATTATTATAAATGCATTATAAATGCAGTGTCCTCCTTACTGGTAGAGACTACAAGTCCCAGCAAGCACCGCTCCCCCAGGCGGCCCTTGGGGAGTCCCAGTAGCTCTGACCCTTCTGGCGTCTCTGTCCCGGCGTAATAGTTTCTCCAGCCTTCCGCGCCTTTCCAACTCCCTAAACAGGGTGATTTTGAGAGACTTAAATACTCGACAAGTGTTAAAATCAGGTGTTTTCACCTCAATTTTCCAGTACTGCTGACCGTAATACTGCGCCAACCCTACGTTGAGCGTTCGTTTCTGGAAAAAACCCTAAGGGTTCCAAAAGATTAGTGTCACAGTTACAAATGCTGGACACTCTGTATTTTGACACAAGTTTTGTGTTATTGTTGATAAAGATCTGTTTATATGTTTCCTTCCATGTATTTAAGCCTCTGAAGTACGGACTGTCCTCTTAGACTGTGTATCCCAAGTGTCTAGCGCAGTGTCTGACCAAGGGTAGGTGTTGGGTAGATGTGAAAGGGATAAATGTAAACAGGAACTCTCCACCTAAAAAGAGTAGTTCGGTAAAAATTGCTAAATTGATTTTTATATACTTTTGTCGTGGTTAAAAAAAAAAAGCCACTCTGATACTTGGATGAGAGTATTAATTTTCTCTTTATGCTTTGCCATTTTTTTTTTTTTTTTTGCAACGTGCATTTTATTTTGCAATAAAAAGTTACTTAAAAAACAAGCTTAGGAGCCATCTCCCTTTTTTAAGTTGAACGATGTCAACGAATTCCATTATTTATCCCAGTCTCTTTATAAAAATAAGGGACTTAAAACTTATTTGTCTTTTAAAAAAACTTTTATTGAGGCCTAACGTACTTACAACTTAATTTCTGTTTTAATTATTAACTCAAATCTTTTTTTAAAGATTTTATTTATTTATTTGACAGAGAGAGAGATCACAAGTAGGCAGAAAGGCAGGCAGAGAGAGAGGGGGAAGGAGGCTCCCCGCTGATTGGAGAGCTGATGCTGGACTTGATCCCAGGACCCTGAGACCGTGACCTGAGCCGAAGGCAGAGTCTTTAACCCACTGAGCCACCCAGGCATCCCAATTCAAATCTTCTTCAGAGTGACTTTAAGTGATTTTTATATTTTAGATTCTAAATGGAGTTTTCTCTGTGTCCTACATAAATTGTATCTGGCCCAACGTGTTTACTCGTACTATCCTGCCCAGTTTTTGGTTTTCAAGGGCATGCAGTATAGCAGAATAAAAGAAACTGAGTGACCTAGTAGTTAGGAAATCTGAGATCTACTCCTGACCTCACATTAGCTGTGTGACCTTGGAAAGGTTTTGCTAACTTTAAGACAGATTTTCCTCATCTGTAAAATCAGCAAGTTTAACCAGTCTATCAACAACATTTTGCTTGGCATTTTCATTCCTGCAACTCAGTAAATCTATTAGTTTTTATTAAACTCCTTCAGCCTTGAGTTAGATTACCTGAGTTTGAATCCCAGCCTTACCACTCAGACAGGTTATTTAATTTCTCTGTGCTTTAATTTCCTTATCTATAAACAAGAGATAATAGCAGACTTTCTTCATAAAATCATTAGAAGGATTAAATAAGAACAGTGTTTGGCACATAGTCAGAGTTCAATAGATGTTAGCTGTTATTATCACTGTTACTAAATAAACCTAACATTTTAACGTATGGTTACTCTTTCTAAGGTTTTCCAATTGGTATCACACCCCAGTCCAAATCAAACTTTCCAGGGATGCTTGACACTGCCACAAATGTTCTTAGGACATTCTAGTCTATCTAAAACTGTGGTACTACAATTCCTAATGAAAAGCAAGGGTATTCTTTTGCTTCTTATTCATCAGAAATACTCCTACTACTTTATTAAGTTGCCCATTAAACAACCTGTCTTTGATATATAACAGATAAACTGTTTCATAGAAACAACTAAATGCTAGTAATTTATCTTTTTTCTTCCACTGCAACTCCTGCCTACTGTCTGGTTTTATACAGGCCTGAGCTAAGAATGGTTTTTACATTTTTAAATGGTTGAAAATACCAAGAGAAGAACACTTCGTGATAAGTGAAAATTACATAAAGTTCACATGCCCAGAAATAAAATTATATTGGGATACAGCCATGCATAATCATTTAGGTATTATCTATGGCTGCTTTCTTACTACAATTGCAGAGTTGAATACAATTAACCATTGAACAAGGCAGGAGAAGTTCTAGTCTCAAAGGGAAAGGGGGACTTTAATTAGACTTAATAAGCGGTGACAGTGCAAAGAACAGCAAACAGACTAACCTTTGAGACCCTGGGGCGAAAAAAGGAGCCTGGAGGAAGCCTGCTCAGATTGAGAAGTATTCATGCCTGTTCTTCACTCTCTGATCTCCTGAAATCCTTGTCATTATCCTCCTCCCTGCCACCCTCATCTTAAACTCATTAATATAAATTCCTATCCTCCCAGTCCCTGTGCCATGGGAGCCGCCAATAGGGGCTTCAGCCCCCACTGCCAACATCAATAGATGAGGGAGACTAGAAGTAAACAGAGTCCCTCATCCTATAACTAAGGCTGAATCAGGGGGACTATGTTGCTGGAATTTCACACAACCATTTGGAATTTACTGTTTCATAATAAGATGAGGGTGTCTGTGCATCTAAGACACTAAGTGCCCCAGGAACCTCGCTATAGCAAAATCTATCACGGAAATTACAGGTTAAATAAATATTCGAGCAATGAAGTAGGACCCTAGCCATCCTTCCTATATCGTTACTATAGAAACATTAATTCTAAAAAAAAAAAGAAAGAAACATTAATTCTAATACCTCTAAATTTTGGAGATTGCCATTAAATGCTCTTGGCTCACACTCACTTGCTCAACTGAAGGGTTCTCCACCCATAACCACTTAAAGGGCAGTTATTTATAAAAGCTACTATTCATTAAACACCCAGTCTACACTATCATAGGTATTTTATTTATTTCATTTAAATCTCAACAAACACTATATTACAAATGAAGAAACCTAAACTAAAAAAGAGACTAATATTTCCCAATGTCATATTAGATTTGGATCATATCATCACCCAAGAATTTGAACTAGGATTTTGTGGGCTGCAAAGACCCTATAAGTGTTCTCCAAAGACCCCTGAATCGCAAAGTGAATACAGTCAGAGTCTACCACTTACTCCTTGCTGACAATGTGAAAAGAGACAGGGAAGGTGAGATGACTTCTTTAAGTTGGATCGTCAGGGATTTTTCTAGGAGAAAGAACCATCTTCCGCAAATACTTTTCTCTTCTCCTTCTTAAGGATGGAAGAAAAGCTGACCTCCTTACCTTAACCCACTCCCAACTAGAAAGACCATAGTTTGTTGAAAGATAAACATCTCCAACCAAGAGACTCCTGATACTTTCCCACCACTAAGGGAAAAGTTGTAGGGTGGGACCAGGCATACTGGGGTTTGGATTCATTTTCCTGCCTCCTTTCGCTTTGCTCAGATTTCTTTTCTGTCTCAGCAAATGCCAGAGAGCACAAACACAAAAACAAGAAACAAAAACAGGAAGATCAACCTCCAACTGGGCCGCACCCAAGCTACCCCTAGGTGGGCTACATCAGAAGGCTACAGGGAAGAGGCACAGTACTCCCTTCTCGGATGGGGGGTGGGGGTAAGGGGGCAAAGTGAATAAATTAGAATAAATTAACAAGGGCAGGCAAGGTAAGCAACTTTGTGCTGGGAGGGCCCCTTCTCTCCAACACACAAGAGAGTTGATGTGGGGGAGGTGCAGGGGGCATCTCCAAAGGTCACTGGGGGTAAGAGCAATGGGGGCAGAAGTCAGATTTTCCTCCACATTCTTTCCAAACATAGCAGAAGAATTAAGAGCGGAGGGGGAAGAAACACAGAAAAGGAAAAGGTAGATATCTACCAATTAGGTAGTTATTCACTTGGTTAAAGGTAAATACTTCTAGGAAAGTCTTGAAATTATAAGTAAGTCACACATATACATCAGTTGTGTCTTTAATCTGACTATGACTCTCCTTATGCCTATTGGAGTTTTCATTAGGGGGAAGTAGAAGGCAAGAGATGTAATTTCGCCCTCTCTCCTTTTCTCTGCCATTGTGGTATGTGCAGTTGACTCTTTGCTGTGTCTTCTCACAAGACTTTCAGGATCAAACGATTCCTGGCCGAGAAACAAAAGTGGAATTGTCCCATTTTCCAGTGGATTTGGATGAAAATTGGTAGTAGAATCAGGTACAACTCCAAGAGGAGACTTTGGAGAGAACATTTTTGAGTCTCTAAGGAATCACACAGGAGATGGCACTAATTTGGGTTGTTTTAAGGTTACTCACATCTTACTGTGTCACTGAAAATATCACTACCATCTGGACAGCTGGACATGTTTTTTTGGGACTATGCCTCTTCTCTTTATTTTTATGTTTCTGCACTAATACATTGGTTTAGTAATAAATATGTGGGACCTTTTGTTTGGGGAAAAAAGGGGGGGAGGTATAGAAAGGAGAAGCAAGACAACATCAGGGAGTTTAGTTTATCCAGGAACAACCCGAGGTCAATGGACTCTGGAAAAGTAATAAAGAAAAGGGACTATCGAAATCAAGATCCCAGCAAGTTATTTTGTGGATATTGGCAAATTGATTCTAAAGTTTTATAGCAAGGGAAAGACACACAAGAAGCAAACACAATATTGAAGGAGAAGAACAAAGCTGGAGGACTGGCATTAGCCAATTTTAAGACTTACTATAAAGCTCCAGTAATCAAGACAATGTGGTATTGGCAAAAGAATAGACAAACAAATCAATGAAACAGAAGAGAGAGCCCAGAAATAGACCCACATAAACATAGTCAACTGATTTTTGACGAAGAACCAATACAATGGAGCAAAGATAGTCTCTGCAACAAATGGTGCTACAAAAACTAAACAACCATGTGCAAAAAATTAATCTAGACACAGACCTAAAACCTTCATAAAAACTAACTCAAAAATGGATCACAGGACTAAGCATAAAACACAAAACTATATAATTCCTAGAAGACACCATAGGAGAAAACCCAGATGCCTTCCGTTCAGTGTTGATTTCTTAGATACGACACCAAGGGCATGATCCATGAAAGAAACAATGGATAAGGTGGACTTTGTTAAAGTAAAAACTTTTGCTCTGTGAAAGACATAGCAACAGAATGAGAAGACAGATCATAGACTGGGGGAAAATATGTGTAAAAAACACATCTGAAAAAGGACTCTTATCCAAAATATACAACGAACTATTAAAACTCAAAAATAAGAAAACAAACAACCTGAGATATTACTATACATCTATTAGAATGGCTAAAATCTGAAACACTGACAACACCAAATGCTGGTGAGGATATGGAGCAAGAGGCATTCTCATTCATTATTGGTGGGCCTGCAAATTGGTAGTCACAGTGGAAAATAGTTTGGCGGTTTCTTACAAACTAAACATACTCTTAGCATATGATCCAGCAGTCATGCTCCTTAGTATTTACCAAAAGCAGTTGAAAACTCATGTCCACACAAAATCCTGCACATAGATGTTTATAACAATGTTACTGATGATTGCCAAAACAAGGAAGGAATAATTATAAAACACCAAAATATTCTGGAAGCAAAGAAAACAGAAGGTGTATACAGAGGGGAAAAAGGGTTTTTTTCCCCAATTAAAGTATAAACAAAGCTTGTGAGGAACTATGCTGCACTCAATCATGTATGTGGTATGGACTAACTAATGAGGTAGAACACGAAATTTTCCAGCAAAAGAAACTGCCAGCCTTTTTCCTGCCTCAGACAACATAGCAAAATGCCCTTGAAACCATCCGTGTCTGGGTAAGAACCATTTAAGTGGCCCCTTTAATTATGCAATATAAGTGAGGCTATTTCTGCCTAAGGATGAGAGAGTGACACTGTGTCATACACCATCCACCAATATATATAAGCTAAATAACAACCACATTATATTATATATATATTTAATATATATATATTGTATATGTAATACATATATATTTAAAAACAGCAAAATTTGGTCAGCAATAACCACATTAGGAAAGCAACACAACCACATGAGGTAAACCAGAAAAAGCAATGGCCACCTGCACAAGTCCAAGATTCTACTTAGACTTCATGTGGTTCTACTTGCATATCCAAGAAGCAATCCTTGAAAGTTACAGATAAATCTTAAGAATCCTCACAAATAAACCAAATTTAGAAAGAAGTGGACTGGGGCGCCTGGGTGGCTAAGTCGGTTAAGCATCTGCTTTCAGCTCGTGATCCCGGGGTGCTGGGATCGAGTCCCGCATCAGGCTCCCTACTCAGTGGAGAGCCTGTTTCTCCCTCTCTCTCTCTGCTGTTCCCCCTGCTTGTGCTCTCTCTCTCTCTGTCAAATAAATAAAATCTTTAAAAAAAAAAAAAAACGGACTGAGAGTATATTCTTATTTTTCCCCCCTTCTGACTAGGGAAGTAGAAATAGATGCTAGAGAGAGATGGATGAAATGAGAAGTCAGCACAACCTGGACTGCCTCTCTCTAGTCGATGGTTGGGCTCCAGGGCCCTACACCAAAGGGGGGAATGGCAGTGGCAGTTCTCATGGCAATGGGATTACAAGCCTGGCAAGCATCAGAGAGTACATTCAAAGTCGATTACAGAAATCTACAAAATCCCACCAGAGTACACGCTCTTAATTGCTGGGCAGTCCTGCCTCACCTTAGGTTCACTGGCCACAGTAATTGACTCAGGAATGGACCCCGGCTGGGTCAGTCAGAATCCTTCTCTGGGATTTTTCTGCTGCAGCTAGCAGGGAGCACTTGCATTTTTTTTTTTTTTTTAAGATTTTATTTATTTGAGAGAGCGAGCACGAGTGGAGGGGGGAAGGGGCAGAGGGAGAGGGACAAGCAGACTCCCCACTGAGCGCAGTGCCCTACTTGGGCTCAATCCAAGAACCCTGAGATCATGACCTGAGCCGAAGGCAGACACTTAACAAACTGAGCCACCCAGGTGCCCCAGAACACTTGCATTTGTTAAAGAAAGGACCATCGTCCCTGAACAGAGATGATAATCGAGTGTTTTAGGGAAGAACGGAGAGAGAAAAGTAGAGCTAAGTTCTATTTCTGACCGGAACGATGAGGATGTCATGATAACCTCACTTGAACT
>CM052895.1:8643525-8682736 GCA_028534135.1 Potos flavus | reverse complement strand
TAAAAAAAAAAAGAAAGAAAGAAAATGCAGACTTAACTTTGTTTTTTTGATGAGTTGCATTTTAAAACTAAAACAGAAAAATATTAGGGGCGCCTGGGTAGCTCAGTGGGTTAAAGCCTCTGCCTTCAGCTCAGGTCATGATCTCAGGGTCCTGGGATTGAGCCCCGCATCGGGCTCTCTGCTCAGCAGGGAGCTTGCTTCCCCCTCTCCCTCTGCCTACCTCTCTGCCTACTTGTGATCTCTCTCTCTCTGTCAAATAAATAAATAAAATCTTAAAATTTAAAAAAAATTAAAAAAAATAAAACAAAAATATTAGGTAAAATACACTGCATAAAACAAATTCACTTTGGCTCTAGAATATAACCCTTTACCAGAAGGAAAAAATTTTCTCAGATGGCAGAACTCATTGTGCTCACTAGAGCTTGTTGGCTAGATAAGAGTGTGAACATTTACAAGGATATTAGATATACTTTTGTGGTAGTCCTTGAAGTGCTCTGGAGACAAAGAGAGTTCCTCACCTCAGGAGGAACCCAATTAAGGATAGCCAGAAAATTAAAACAATTTTGAACATCGTGTTTCCTAAAAAGATAGCTATCATAAAACTAGGAGCTCATCGTACAAATGTGAAAGGAAATACTCTGGCACTCAACTAAGATCCTAGCCTTCGTGATACTTCAAAAAAGCTCAATCTTTGGAGAGGTTTTGAAGAATCTGTTAGAGAAGGTCAGCATTCAAAAGAGTTTATAATCCAGCTGGGTAAGAGAAACATGTAAGTTAGAAAATACAATAAGGGATATATGAACTATGAAGAAATAACATGTAGGCAAACTTTTAGGGAGAAGGAGTATGGAGGAAATGGTCAGCTCTCAAATAAGGAAGGAGAGTCTTAATGGATCTGGAACAGTTGCTTAGAGGAAGGTACCATTTTAGAGGTACCTTAGAGGTACTTAGAGGTAAATCCTTGGGAGACGAAGATGTGAAGGGGACATGGAGTGCTTTCTAGACAAAGTTAGCAGCTCAAGCAAAGGTTATGAAATGGTTCGACCAGTCCAGGGGCTGGAAAACATCTCGGGTGGCTAGAGCAGTTGAGTGACAAGTAAGAGATGATACGTATATTGTGGAAAATTTGTGTACCTTGATCTCTGCCTCAAATAAATCTCTTTAGAGGAAAGGAAGTAATTTGATAAAAGCATAATTCTTTATTAATAAAGAGTTTTACCTGAAAAGCTTCTGTTTTCACAATTATAAATACATCTTGATCCTGATAGTCATACTCATTTTTGAACTCTCCTGAGTCAGCTTTAAAGATTATGTCACATGCGCAATTCTTCGGATACCCTTTCTCCCACCATAATCTAGTTGCTGCAAATATTTGAAACTTCATTCTGCATAAGTATAAATTTGTGCAAATGGATCTACTTTAAGCACATGCTATTGAATTGGGAAAGATGCCATTCAATTGGAAAAGTCATGTTCTGATACTCAGGTGCACAAAGTAATTTACAGGCCTGGCCAATCAATATTCTATGTATATGTATCTGTGTCTGCGTATGTGTTTATGTGTACCCACAAGTATTTCTATTTATGTAGTATCCTTTATAACCTAAAACGAACATTCCAGGCTATCGTCTAATGGTTTTCTATTTATTATTGCGAAGTAACGTTGTCGTTAGTAAACACTCTGCATGGAGAGAACTATTACAGTAAAACCCGCCTGAACCACAGTTCAATGTCCTTGTTCAGTGGGTTTCTGTTTAGAACATAAGCAATGTAGAACCTAATGACAGACACAGGAGCTTGTCATGCCCTTGCTTTCTTTGCCTTTCTTTGGGGTTCAGGTTTATAATGTTAAGCTCATAATCATACTTCCTTGTTCACGGCACATTGCCATCGTTCATACAATCCTTCCCCCAACCCCTCACTTTTTAAAATTTTAAGCAAGGGGAATATTTTTACCTGTGTGCTTCCATTTTTCAGGGTTTAGATGGAAATGAAGTCCTAAGAGTCAAAGAGACCAGGGTTTGGATCTTGGGTAAATGATTGAACCTCTCTGAGACTCCATTTTCTCATCTATAAAATGGGAATACAGCAACTAACTCATCATGGTGTTGTTATGAGAATGGACCACGCACCTAGAATGCTCCATGTTCCAGACACACATGAGTGGTAAGTGCTCAATACATTTTTGCTTCTGTTCAATAACCGTCAATGGCATTAGAACTTTGAATGTGGACAAATTACAATGCAGGCTAAGAATATTACCAATATGCTTTGTCACTTTAAGTAAGTCACTTTGCCAAGCCGTTACTTCCATTTTTGCAACTAAGGAATAGAAATGATGTTGCAATTGTTTGTAAAAAAGATTATGAAATTTTAAAGCACGAAATAAATGTTAATTTATGGCACCTCATTAAAATCTGTAGTTATGGGGTGCCTGGGTGGCTGAGTGGGTTAAGTGTCTGCCTTTGGCTCAGGTCATGATCCCGGAGTCCCAGGATTGAGTCCTGCATCGGGCTCCCTGCTCAGCAAGGAGTCTGCTTCTCCCTCTGCACATCTCCTCAGTCTCGTGCTGTCTCTCTCAAATAATAAAAAATAAAATCTGAAAAAAAAAATCCGTAGTTACATTTATAATCCTGAAAATAAGTAAAATTAATATTTTGTGTTAACAGTGGACCTTCCACTAAGGTGTTATTAAGACGTTTCAAAGATAAACAAATGTAGAGCATTCAACCCAAGGTTATGGACTCCATAAGATAGGAGGAGCAGATATTCTGTCACTTATGGGCAATGACCAAAGAAATTTATCTTCTCTGAAGAATTTCATGTTTATTCCTATACGGTAAATAGTGAACCCTCAATGAACCCTATCGGCTGCTCCATTAGGAAGTGGGTGGCACTAACCACTTGAGTAACTATGGCCATTCCTCTCCCCTTCCTTGCCTAAATCTGACTTAAAATTTAGCTCCTCCAAAGGGTTAACAACAAAGAAGGAAATGTTCTGCTGTAAAAGTAATGGAACTCGTGGGTCCTCTAAGACTCTCTGCTTTGACCCTTACTTCTCAAGGCATAAGACTCATCATCCGTATAGGCACATTAGGCTCTTTTCTCTGAAGGGCTGTATAGAGCAGTGACTTCGATCCTTAGAGCCAGACTGCCTAGGTTTGAATGCTGGCTTTGGTGCTTGTGAGCACTTTAAACTTAACGTGTTAGGGCTTAAATACCACCTACTTCCTGAATTAGACCAGCACCTAAACCATGCTAGAGGCTCAGCTAATATTAGCTATTAGTTCTATAGCTTTTTTTTTTTAAATGTATGCCTAATAGGAATATGATTTATCTGAAAGGTAAAACAAGAGGACGAAGTTGGTTTAACTTGAAATAACTTACATGAGCAGACACCATCAAGATACCAACGTGAATCACTCCACAGTCACATAACATTGGTTTCTTCCTCATTGCTAAAATTCCAAAAGGTAGAGTACAGAGAATAAGTGCATGGGCTTTTAAGTCAGTCATGACACTTATGTGTCCTTGCCTTAGTTTCTCCCTTTGTAAAATGGTTAAAAACAGTACCTCCTCACGGAGTCGTTCTGAGGTTTAGAAGAGGTAATGCCAGTGAAGCAATTAGCACAGTTTCCGACAAACAATAAACACTTAATATTATGTTATCAATAATAAATGTCAGTGGTGGTTGTTGTTTTAAGTAAAACAGCAAGGCATATAAGCCCCTTCAAATATTCCTAAGGTGTAACTCTCGTTACAAATTGAAATGTGGTCAGAAGTGGAGCTTCTCATTGTAGATTTAGATGTATGGAAAAAAATGCTACAAGGATTGTATGCCCAGGCCATAAGAGGCACTTCCAACATGAGTGCCTCTGTGAATACACTGGCTGTTTTCAACACTCTGTGAACCTCACATCTCAGTCTCTAAGATTCTTTGCTTTGTTTTGCCTTCCTATTTCAGGTCAGTTTAGCCGTGGGAGGTTGTTTATGCCATCGCTAGGTCTTGCTGTATCTAATCTAGTCTTGATCTGAATCTGTTAGAAGCAGCTAAAAGAAGCCATAGCTAGTTGGCATTAGTTGAAAAAGCATGAAGGGTTTGGGGAAACAGTTTTTAAGAGTAATAGGAAAAGAACAGAACGTTATTAGTTTGGATTTAAATGCCTTGCGTGTATATTGGAGTTTGGATTACCTTCTCTATGGGCTAACTCTGGCGAAATTTCAGTCAGTGTTTTTCCTCATCCAGTTTACTTGGCTTAAAGCTCATTATCATCTTAATAGATTAAAATTAATTTTAGTTTTAGCCCAAGTAAGATGTAATAAGGATGGTAAACCTTTAGTTCCAGTCTTCTCAAATGCATTACAAAGCAAAATAGTAGTCTTACATGATGAGTTGCTCTCAAATATTCAAAGCACAGCTGTGGGTCATTTAAACTGATAAATACTGTAAATTGCAATAATAAATGAGCAAATTATTTTAGCAGGAAAAAAATTGCCATTAATTCATAAGGGGCAGCAGAGTTGTCTTTACCTGTTCATCTACTTACAATGGGTTGTTCATTAAATTCTCTCCCTTGCCACAGCCTTTGATCCAAACTGCATCTTCATTTGCAGTGCATCAGGGGTGTTGCTGTGGCAACACTGAAACTGAAGGCACCAGAAGGTGGCCAGGTCAGAAAACCCCAGAATCTGTCCTTCTATGTCCATAGCTCTTTTTTAGATCATCTGTCATGTATTTGCTGTATGTCATTTGTTTGGTTAATCATGTACCTATCCAGGAGATAGGTCTGAACACTGCCTGGGATCATGTCTTCTTGGAAGGAAGAAAGGAAGGAAAGAAGGGTGGAAGGAGGGAGGGGGAGGAAGGATAGAAGGGGAAGGGAGGGAGGAAGGAAAAAAGGAAGGCAAGAGTGTGTTTGTATGGTCCCAGAGTCAGAGACATGGGCCTAGAAAAATACTGTTTTCATTATGATCTCCTGCCTCCTGCATACCACCTCGCTGGCTGCGCTTTTATGTCTCTATCCCATTTCTTAATGAAGTCAGCCTTAAAGATCTTTTCTTTGTTTTCACAAATGGATTCAGTAATTTGAATCCCCCTCAGGCGTGAAACAGTCAATTGGGAAATATTTTTTTAATGTAAGTCTTAAAATAGGCCACACTGAATAATTCACAGGTCTGTCATACATGGTCATGTCCATTCTCCTACTTCAAAGTTTGATTTTTCTGTTTCTGTCAGCTCCAGGATCAGTAAAACCCCTGAGATGCAAAAAGAGAAATTCAACATTGCTTTCCCTCTGTACTCTAACTTGCCCTTTTATCTACAGGAGCTAAGAGTATTAATTTTGGAACCACACCTATTTTTTTTGCCCCAAAGACTGTCTTTGAATGTGAAATGACTTTTGGGAGTACTGTTCTTTAACCCCAAAAGACATTTGATTGAGTGCATTCTTTCTGATCGCAAGATAGCAGAGCTCATTAACCTAAGGGGTAGAATGACATTTGCTGTGTCTTTGACTGTTTCAAGAATAGGATCTTCCGGGGGGCGGCGGGAAAAAAAAAAAAAAAAGAATAGGATCTTCCCACTAGATTACGTTGTTGTCAGTCTTTTTACTATTTTAAGGGAAACACATCAATCTAACATTTAAAAAATTCTATTGCCTTCTTTGAATAGATAATACAGCCATATGGTGTAAAATCCAAAACGTACACAAGGGTATATAGTGAGATGTCTCTCTCCTGACCTTGGTCTCCCAGCCACGCAAGTCCTGGAGATAACCACTGCATTTTGGATACTCTTCCGGACATAGCCTCACGCTGATTTTTGACACGTCTTTCCCAATCTAACCAGACGTTTGGCTCAGACCGTACTGTCAAATTCAGTTATTTCCTAAAGGAGCTGTTTCTCCCTGCCGGCCATTTGCTATAAATTGATTCACAAAATGGAAAAACTTAATATAATTAAACTCCCATTTAAACAAACTTGATAGAATGTCAAAATTGCTGGGATTAATTTAAATAATGTTTAAAAGAAAACCAATTACTGTAGAGTCCAGATGGCAACTTAAAAAAAATTATATATATATAATTTTATATATATATATATATATATATCAGTGTCTTTTCTTAGATTTGTCTGTCAGGGAAGAGGAAGACTTCTATATTAGGGAATTCTTTGTTTTTGCTGTTGTTAATCTTGCCCTGTGTCAAGTTAGGCTTTCAGTCCAATCCCAGAAGGCCCCTTCTTTTACCTCTACCTCTTTTTTGCCTGTTTTTAGGGATAGCCTTGTCCTTAGCCTACTTCCTCTATCCTGAGTTTTACAATTAGGTCTTAGACCTTCTTAGAGCTGCCCCCTGGGTTTAGGCAGTTTGCCTGTTTGCCTTGCTTCCCTGTCCTTCTTTGTTCTGCGGTTCATCAAGATCCCAGCAGGTAAACACAGTCACAGCATAAAGAATTAACTCTTCAACAGTCATGTTGGATAGACCTGTGTTTGGGAACAGCACGTCTACCCTGGGTTTTCCATTCAATGCAATTTGTTGAACTCCGTCACCCCCCTCGCTATTAATGGGTCATTTGTTTGGAAATGGGAATTGGTTCATTAAATGGCAACTTAAGTCAAACAGATTTTTAGTGAAATTGGACTGTCCTTGTTGATGCCGGTCCTAGATTTCATGAAAGCGAATTATTGATGAGGCGATCATGAAGGAAGTCGCATGATCCCACCCACAAGCAGTACTGTATTTGTGGAGAGTGTTATAGTGAAGATGTCAGGCAAGGTATGCTCCTGAGGGTAGATGCTGTCAGTCCACAATAAGACGACTCTGTAAGGAGGGCTTTTAGGTATTTCTAGGAGTTAATCCTATTTTGCTAGGATTCAACGTGGACTTACCTCATATACACATTTAGGGCAAGGTCCCAGGGTTTTATTAGTTCTGATACCATAAATTTATACTAAGAGAACATGTACTAACGAATAGGAACAGTATTTTTATTTTTTCATTATCAAGTACTGTAGCTAGGCAACCAGGAATTTGATTAGAATCTGTTGTTTGCTTGACACAACAATTCTCATTGCCCTCAAGGTCTCTGCCAATAAGGTTAGAAACTCCTGTAATGTCAAGCAGTTCAAGAACTATTGGGTCATCTATGTTAACATATTTTTTATGTCAATGCAGTTCATCTATGTTAATATATTTTTCCCCCAGTGTGCTTCAGATCAAGTATTTTTCTATTTATTATTCATTTTATTTTATTTTGTTTTTAAAGATTTTATTTGTTTATTTGAGAGAGAGAGCACAAGTAGGCGGAGCGGCAGGCAGAGGCAGAGGAAGAAGCAGACTTCCTGCTGAGCAGAGAGCCCAATGCTGGGCTCGATCCCAGGACACTGGGATCATGACCTGAGCCAAAGGCGGATGCTTAACCGACTGCACCACCCAGGCGCCCCTATTTATTACTCATTTAAAAAACCATACTGCTTTATGGAGCACCTGGCTGGCCCAGGTGGTGTAGTATGCAACTCTTGATCTTGGGGTTGTGAGTTTGAGCCCATGTTGGGTATAGAGATTACTTGGAAAGAATATGTTTAGGGGTGCCTGGATGGCTCAGTCAGTGTAGCATCCAACTCTTGATCTCAGGGTCCTGAGTTCAAGCCCACATTGGGCATAGAGCCTCGAAAGAAAGAAAGAAAAGGAAAGAAAGAAGGAGAAAGGAAAGAAAGAAAGGAAAGAAAGAAAGAAAGAAAGAAAGAAAGAAAGAAAGAAAGAAAGAAAGAAAAAAAAAGGAAGGAAGGAGGGAGGGAGGGAAGGAAGGAAGGAAGGAAGGAAATCTTAAAAAAACACACACACACACACACAAAACCATACTGCTTTAAATAGTTTACCTGAGATACTGTCTTTTACTAGCGCAGGCTTGTACCTCATAGGTTGAAACAAGCTAATCAGGGCCCTACCTATTTTGGGTATAAGTAAAAACTAATTTTAATTAAGTTTGGAATTGTATACAAAATATCGATGTTCTATTTCTGGTTATGTATTCTCATAAGAAACCTCATTAATAAAGGAAGGGGCAGTGAAAACTCTGTGGAAGGATATTCTTGGTTTATGGCATTCAAAAATTTCATAATTATGTTTTCTGCTACAATGTTGTCACATTACTTATATGTGGTTATCTTAGAAGCTAGGATACTGAGATAGTACTGACAGAATTAATAGAGAGCTAGGGACTTGTCTAATATACGTCCTATGGAGGCACAATAACAGAGAGAAAGGGTTTTAGATTAAGAGCCTTTAAGCTCTAAGTAGGTTGAGCTTCTATTTGCCCTTTAGACTAGCATGACTGTAACAGATATTTGTCTACATATATTTTTAAAGGTGAGAACAATACCTTTGTGCTTCAGTCTAGCAGTATCTTTAGGTAAACGAATCTCCTCAAATTTGATTTCAAGCAATCTCCTATTGGAAACCAGTAGGCACACGGCTGCTATTTTATTTCCTCACTATGATTTCAGATGGTTTATGTTTAAGTAATTCTCCTGAAAATGACTTTAGGATGGGCAGGTAATGACTCAATGGAACAATTCCTCCTCTGACTCATGGAGAATCTGGTATTAGTCATTTGACTCATCTGCTTCTCTCATTTAGGAAATGTCACTATAAATGCACCATAAGGTGCTCGTGAAATGCTCCAATACGCTTTAAAGGGTGCTAGAAAATTACACTTGATCTTAGCCAAAAGGCCGAGAAGCGATAAAAGGTGCTAGAAAATTATAAGGTTAGAGAGACTTACTCTAAAATACAGTTTTATAAAACTTCAAACAGGTATTGAGTTTCATTATATACCAATTCTAGAATTACCTATTTATGTGTGTGTGTGTGTGTGGGGGGAACAACCTACCTCCTCCCCGAGTGAAATATCTCATTAAAAAGTTTTATAGCTTCAGTATGCTTCTGATCATTAGGTTAAATAAAATAAATGAAAAGAAACAAACATTCAGTGCTGGATTTAATTTAAAAACGTTTCCTAATTAAGTTTAAAATTACACACAATATCCAGTGCCTACCATAAATTAAATTAATTAAATCAGTTGCTTATTCCACTTTGGTTAAGTAGAATTAAACCTGTCTCCAACGTAATTTTTTTAAGATTAACAAATGGCAGTCTCCCAAAAGTATTTCCATTAAATAGAAATGCAGTGTGTAAATGATATGCTTTTATTAGAATAACTGGTAACCTTTTTTTAAAATAATAGACTTGATTTTTTTAGAACAGCTTTAGATTTGTAGAAAAATTGAGAAGATAGTTCAAGGAATCCCCATAGACCCCATATCTAGTTTCCCTTATTATCAGTATCTTACATTATTATGGTACGTAATAATATTAACTAAATATCTGTATAAATTACAAGTCAAATAAAGATGAGGAAGTATATTTTTTATTCCGAATTTATTTGGATTATTGGCCTTACCTGCTATACTCATGCTAAGCCATACTTTCAGCTCTGTTGGTATTTTCCTTTGAGTCCTGGTTTACCACTTCAGTGATAAGAAGAAACGAAATGTTGTTCCATCCTTTTTTTTTTTTTTTCCCCATTTCTTTTAATGTCACAGCAGCAACTCAACTTGCTCCACAGGTGTTTGGGCTCATGAGAGCTAGTGTTACTGGGCAGACCCGAGTCCTTAAAACATGTAACTCTACCCTTCACATTCCCAAAGGCATAGGTACATCCAGATTTTATGGGGCAGGAAGATTACACATTTTTGGAGTCCTCTTAAAAAGAACAGACAAAATTAGGTTCATTTCTTAGAAGGGGCCCATGCAAATGAAAAGCACTGAAGTTTAACATTTATTAGCTTCATGGTTAAATTGGTCACCGCCAAGGGAATATATTTCCATATATAAATACATATATTTCCTAATGCATACCCCCCAAATGTGTGTGTGTGCGTGTGTGCGTGCATGTGCATGTGTGTGTATATAAAACCAAAAACAACAGTCATAGGCACCTGTTATTTCTAAGTGGGGTTTTGGTCTCCTATCTCCAGTGTGAAATCTAGTGAGTTAGACTGCACTCCCTCAGTGGTCAACCTCGACACTCAGATTTTATAACTTCTATAAAAGGAGGTCTAGAGCAATGAAATGTGCCAGAATGCAAAAGAGCAAGACAAAACCTAAACCTGAGCAGGCCAGAATTATTTATTAACCTAGACACCCCGCTGGGTGGGGAATCGGCCTGTTTCACCTAAACCGTTGAGAAGAAAGGACACCCAGAGAGAGGTGAGTCCTGTAAGTCTTGTTTACCTTTGAAAGCACCTTCCCAATATAATCTAGATTATCCTTCTGCTGGGCCCGGAGGCCAGCAGGATCCCTTCCTGTGGGGCAGAGTCCTGCAGCAGAGCAAAGAAGGGAGTCAGCTGGGTGATTAGAGGACAGGAGGGCTGACTCAAGCAGGCTTTCTCTCCAGCCTTTCCCTAGGCTTTAAGGTAATTCCTCTGTTTATCCATCAACGTCCATGTAAGATTTAGAAACATGATACTCATTTAACCCAAGTACTCAGATTGTTTGCTCCAACTGATCAAGATGTTTAATTCATCTGTTATTTGTGTAGCATGATTTTCAAAAAACTGAAAACCTCACCTTAATTAAGAGAGGAGGTAAAGATGTTGGCTATAGAGATACGCAGGCACCTAGAAATGAGTTCTAGCTCTGTTACCCTCTACGCGGTCATAGTTTCTACTTCCCTCTGGGTTTCTGCTTAGCATCTGGGAGGTGGCCAACTTCTTCTTGCAGTTTCTACCTTTTAACTTCCGCTTGCACAGAACTTGTTCTTCTTACAGTGCTATTCTAGGGACTGGAAATACAGCAGTGAGTAAGATGGCCCTGACCCCTCATGGAATTTACAGTATGTCAGGGAATAAACAGAAAGACTGAGAGAGAGAGGGCACGTGCGCTATAGGGGGCAGGTGGGGGGTGGGAGAGAGATGTTATACTCTGAAACCAAACACACAAGATGCAATGAAAACCTACATTAGGTGAGTATAATATAAATTGTGGATCAGGGCGCCTGGGTGGCTCAGTCAGTTAAGAGTCTGCCTTCAGCTCAGGTCATGATCCCAGGGTCTTGGCATTGAGCCCCACATCGGGCTCCCTGCTTAGCAGGGAGTCTGCTTCTCCCTCTGCCCCTCCTCCTCCCCACCGCTCATGCTTTCTCTCTCTCTCTCTCTCTCTCTCTCGATCTCTGTCCCAAATAAATAAAGTCTTTAAAAAGAAAAACCTAAAAAAACCAAAGATAAACTGTGGATCATGATCCGTGAGTGTTTTGGTTTTTTTTTTTTTAAAGATTTATTTATTTACTTGACAGAGAGAGAGATCACAAGTAGGCAGAGAGGCAGGCAGAGAGAGAGGGGGAAGCAGGCTCCCTGCAGAGCAGAGAGCCCGATGCGGGGCTCGATCCCAGGACCCTGAGATCATGACCTGAGCCGAAGGCAGAGGCTTTAACCCACTGAGCCACCCAGGCGCCCTCCATGAGTGTTTTTAACAAACGAAATAAAATATCAGAAATGATCATGTACACTAAGGAGAAGTAATTGTTTTATGAAACTTCGGTTTCAGTTTACATTGTCAATTGGTAAACAGATAATATTCCAGGTTCTTGTGGAGTGTGCTTTCTAGGAGAAAGATAATAAACAACATAAATTAGTAAAACATAGAAGATATTAGAAGGTGATGAACTGAAAAATAAAAGGCAAGGAAGAGTATATAAAATATCAGCGGTAGGCATTGAAATTTTAGAGACAGCAGCCGACGAAAGCTTCTGTGGGAAGGTGGCTTTTGGGTAAAGCCCTGAAAGAATTGAGGGAGTGAGCCATACAGTTGTTTGGAGGGGGAACATTCCAGACGGAAGGCATAGCCAGTGCAAAGTCCTTGAGTGGGCCTGATTTATTGTTGGAATTGGTAGATGAGCAAGGCCAACATTACGGAAGGGGGAGTGAATGGCAACAAGGAAGGAGGGTCAGTGGGGGCTCTGGATCATGCAAGACCCTACAGTTCAAAGCAGGGCTTTTGGTTTCGACTTTTGAACGAGATGGGAAGCGCCTGGATAATGTTGAGCAACAGAAGATCATCTGACTTATGCTGTAATAGGATCATTCTAGCTACCGGATTGAGAAGAGTTTTCAGGAAGGCAGGCAGAAGCAGGAACCACAGAATGTAAGCTCTCTCCAGCCCAAGAGTCTTTCCCTGTTTGGTTTGCTTTGTATCCCTAGTGCTTTATAACAATGAGCGGCACATAGAAATAGCGACTTATTCAAGAATGAATATTTGAGGGGGCCCCTCGGGGGTTCAGGAAGTTAAGCGTCTGCCTTCGGCTCAGGTCATGATCCCAGGGTCCTGGGATCGAGCCTGGAGTTGGGCTCCCTGCTCAGTGGGGAGTCTGTTTCTCCCTCTGCTCCTTCCCCTCACTCATGCTCTCTCTCTCTCAAAACAGATAAATGGAATCTTTTTTTTTTTTTAAAGAATGAATATTTGCCTATATGTGCACCAAATCATGGCACGAAATATATTTCTTCTCACTGTGGGTCGAGGTCATAAGGGTTTAAAGTTCCTCTCTTAGAGGAAACTGACCTGGTCTTGGGTTTCATGAAAGGTTCTCTGGGAATTAACATTTAGGCTGAGATCTGAAGAACAAGCAAGAGGAGGTTTGGGAGGAAGAGAAGATGAGATTTTTTCAGGAGATGTAAATCTGGAAATTATCAGCACCTGCATGGTATTGGAAGCTCTCCGCAAGTGTTTCTGGATGAAAGTAAGGAGCAACATTAAAGCCATTGCAAAGCACCCCCACTTTCTCGTTCTTATTTTTCGTACCCATTTCTTGTGACCTCTACCCTATTAAAAATAGCAGAGAGTAGTCGTTTTTCTAAAAAGTGTAAATCTTTTTTTTTTTAAGATTTTATTTATTGATTTGACAGAGAGAGAGAGAGATCACAAGTAGGCAGAGAGGCAGGCAGAGAGAGAGTGGGAAGCAGGCTCCCCACTGAGCAGAGAGCCCGATGCGGGGCTCGATCCCAGGACCCTGAGATCATGACCTGAGCTGAAGGCAGAGGCTTTAACCCACTGAGCCACCCAGGGGCCCCTAAAAAGTGTAAATCTTAAAGGCCACCTCCTGTGCCATGTCATAATAATGGGAAAAGTTAGTAAACAACGTTCCTGTTTCGTTCCTTTTATTTAAAGTGTACATCACGGCGATTTGATAAACAAAGGCCCTGTACAAGGATGCCCCTCATCTAGTGAACAGATTTACCTTTTTAGTTCTTTTTCGTGAGAGCCTCTAAGTTCTACTCTTTCAGCAAATTTCAATTATACAATACTATGTTATCAACTATAGTCACCGTGGTTTACATTAGGTCCTCAGAGCTTTTCATCTTATTCCTGCAAGTTTGAACCCTTTTACTAACCTCTCTTCTTTCCCCCACCCAACAGCCCCTAGAAGCCACTTTTCTACTGTTACTGTGAGTCTGAGAATTTGTTTTTGTGCTTATTGCATCCACATATAAGTGATATCATGCAGTATTTGTCTTTCTCTGTCAGCATTATTTCACTTGGCATAAGGCCATGAATTTCTCTCTTTTTAAAAAAAGATTTATTGGGGCACCTGGGTGGCTCAGTGAGTTAAGCCTCTCCCTTCAGCTCAGCTCATGATCTCAGTGTCCTGGGATCGAGTCCCGCATCGGGCTCTCTGCTCGGCAGGGAGCCTGCTTCCCCCTCTCTCTCTGCCTGCTGCTCTGCCTACTTGTTCTCTCTCTGTCAAATAAATAAATAAATAAATAAAATCTAAAAAAAATTTAAAAATAAAAAAGATTTATTTATTAATTTTAGAGAGAGAAAGAGAGAGAGCGTCACGGGGTGGGGTTGGGGTAGGGGCAGAGAGAGAGAGTCTCAAGCCAACTCTGGCTGAGTGCATGGCCCTGCATGGGGCTCGATCTCACAACCCTAAGATCACAACCTGAGCAAAAACTAAAAGACACTTAACCCACTGTGCCACCCAGATGCCCCAAATGCACTCAGTTTCTATCTATGTTGTTGCCAATGCAGGATTTCCTTCTTTAACGGGCTGAATAATATTCCACTGTGTATATATATATATAGAAAACATCTTCTGTATCCATTTATCCACTGAGGGAAACTTAGATTGTTTCCATGCCTTGACTATTGTGACTAATGCTACAGTAAACACAGGAGTGCAGCCATCTCTTCCATATCCTGTTTTCATTTCCTTTGGATGTATTTATTCCCAGAAGTGGAATTGCTGGATCATATGGTAGTTCTTTTTTCTTTTTTTTTTTTTTTTTTGAGGAACCTCTGTTTTGTTTTCCACAGTGGCTGCACCAATGTACATTTCCACCAACAGTGTACAAAGGTTCTCTTTTGTCCACGTCCTCAAAATACTTGTTATCTCTTGTCTTTTTGAAGATAGTCATTCTAACAGGTGTGAGGTGATTTCTCATTGTGGTTTTGATCTGAAATTCCCTGATGATGAGTGATACTGAGCACCTTTTCATGTACCCGTTGACCACTTGTACATCTTTTTTGGAAAAATGTCTATTCAGTTCTTCTGCCCATTTTTGGATTGGGTTGTTCATTTTCTTGTTACTGATGTGTATGAGTTCTTTATATGTTTCAGATAGTAACCCCTTATCAGGTACACAATGTGCAACTATTTTTACCCATTCTGTAGGCTGTCTTTTCATTTTGATGATGGTTTCTTTTGCTGTGCAGAGGCTTTTCAGTTTGATGTTGTCCCAGTTGTTGATTTTAGTTTTTGTGACCTTCACTTTTGGTGTCAAATCCAAAAAATCATTGCCAATACTATGTCAAGGAGCTTACCCTCTGTGTTTTCTTCTGAGAGTTTTTATGGTTTCAGGTCTTACTTTCAAGTCTTTAACTGCTTTTGAGTTAAGTTTTGTGTATAGTGTAAGATAGACGTCCAACTTCATTCTTTGCATCTGGCTATCAAGTTTTCCCAACATCATTTATTGGAGAAACTACTGTTTTCCCATTGCATATTGTTGGTTTCATAATATTTGTCATAAAATAATTGACCAAATATGCACAGGTTTATTCCCGGCGTTCTATTCTGTTCTATTGATCTATGTAACAGTTTTTAAGCCAATACCATCTTGTTTTGATTACTATAGCTTTGAAATATAGTTTTAAGTCACGAAGCGTGATGCCTCCGGATTCATGACTATCCATGTTTTCTGAGGCTGTACCTTTTTATCTTTGATCCATGCTTCAATTTTGAATAGGTAGAATGTGATTATTCCTGTGCATAGACATAGGTATAATTATATTGTCTGCCCAAGAGACTAGCAATGCTTTTCTCCTGATTCTTCATCCAGAATATTCACAACACTGGTTTGATTTGAACTGATGCTAAGTCAGGTTCTGCTGTTGTGGTAATAGACACACACACACACACATACACACACCCATAATCTCAGCAAATTTAACTCCAAAATTAGTCATTTAGAACAGGACTTTCTAACTAAACACACCTTTGGTATGTGTTATTTTCCAAAGGAAGTTCAACAATCTTGTAGTATTTTTTAAACTGTATAATAGAGTGAAAGTGCTTGGGCATGTTGTTTGGAACAATATCACAATTTAAACTACAACAGAATCTAATTTTAACACTACTAATTAAAATTTTGTAATATTTCACTTGTCTAAAAAAATAAAACTAGAAAAAATATTTAACCTGCTTTAAAGAACCTTAATAATTGTTCAAATAACTTTTCTTGTTACAAGGTAAACATTGTCATTGTAGAAGATATTAGAAAACACCTAAATGCATAAAGAAGAAAATAAAAATCACCTGTAGTCATATTATTCAGGTATAATGTCGCTATTTACATTGTACAATATTTTCTTCCAGTTTCCATATATACACTTAATGTATATTTTATTTTTTTAGTATACTATGATATAGTGATATTGGATTGTATTTATTGTCTGTTTCTTATGAACTGGCACTGCACTAAATATTTTACATATATTACCTTATTTAATCATCATGAGGACCTTATATAAAACTCGGTACTATCATTCGCAAGAAAACTGATGCTCAGACTGGTTAAATCACTTATTCAAGATCATACAGTCAGAAAGTATCTTAGCAAACTCTAGAATGCTGGCCGATCTGACTACAAAGCCTCAATTAAAGCCTATATTCTCTACCATTATCCTACCTGCTTTTGTCATTTGTCATTAGATTGTGTGAATTTCGCCATGTCACTAAGTGTTCTTCATAACATGATCTTAAGGGTTGTAAAGTTTCCTGTCTTGTCAGGCGTACTGTAATTACTTTGACCCTGTCTCTTTGGACCTTTAAGTTGGTAACAGATTTGAAGGCAAGGACTATGTGTGAGTCATCCCTATAGCCCCCAGCATCTAGCAGCATGTGTGGCGGTTTGTTCAGGCTTGAGATGGCAGCTGAATGCCTAGGTGGAGGAGGAAGAAGGAACATTGTCTGAGATAAATGACATAAAAGATGGAAGCAGGCAGAAATGACAATGACATTCTTGTGGGAAAATGAAGGAAGAATCCTACTCAAAAGGAGCAGAAGGAACGCGTATTAGAGGAATTGGTTTTCATGAGGCTAGTTGAGTTGTAGAGAACAGAAACTCATTCAGCCCAACTTTCTTGAGATGGTAATTATCAATAAGGAACATGGTGATACCACAAGAATTCAAGTCTGTAACTATAACAGACTCCCTCCTAATACACCCCTACCACTTTCTTCGAATCCATTGCAGGGTATCTATTGGCTTCTCCTCCAATTACCAATTGATTCACATACTTTTTGTCTTTTTATGCCCATACATTTTCTTTACCCCGTGGATTAAGTCAACATTTCCACCCATTCATGGCTCATTAATGCTCATCTGTCCTCCTACTTCGTGATCCTTCTGATTTTGCTTCCAGAGCAAACTGCCCAATGCAGGCTTGAAAGGCATAATCAGCATCGTGCTTCTGGGAACGATGCTGGAAGGAGATGGTAGGTGTAAAGAGCATTCATTCTTTACTCCAGCCACAAAAGACAATGCACAACTCTCTGTCCTTTCTAATATGCTGTTTCCTCTGCTTGAAATACACAGCTTAAAAAAGTCACTCTTCCTCCCTAGTACCCTCTGTACACCTCTATCATAAGATTTACAATTCCTTATTGTAATTATCTATTTACCTTGTCATGACTATATAACGAGCTTTTCAACAGCAAGGAGAATAAATGAATGAATTAGTGGTTAAAGCTTATTTCCATTTATTTTACACTCACATCCATTTAGTCACTCATACCATAATTTATTGAGTGTCTATGCCAGTGTACAAGGGAAACACAATATAGATTGTAAAAATGGAAAAGTCCTTCTACTTTACCCATGGGTAGATCCCAAACCATTACAACTATGACACATGCTCTCACAATGTCTCATATTAATATACTTTTAGACAAAAGAATGCTTTCAGCCTCCAAGAGAAGGAGAAAAGGGGGGGGGGAAGCAAAAATAATATGATCAGCAGTGGTAGAGGGGTATCTGGTACCTAAAATGCTTAAGACACCCTGGCTACCCGACTTGATCATAATGGTACCACTGGTGTAAACATAGGCAGACCCGGAGGGGAGATTCTGAGTCATGATTAACGTTTCTGCGACCTGCCTTCTGTGGGACACACTCCTTTAAGGACAAGAGAACGGTTTTTCAGCGTTCTACACAATTGGCACAATAATGAACACCTGGCGTCTTATCTCATTCCTTGCTGCTCTTCCCACAGCAATGAAGCAGTCAGCGTAACGTTTTTTTTGTTTTTGTTTTTTTTAGCCTTAACGTTTTTTAAAAGTATTGTAGAATAGTCTTGAGATAGGACTATTTCCTAAATAACTTTACAGGGCAAAAACAAAGAAAAGCGTTCAGGGTTCTCTCAATCATTTTACTACCTTCTTAATTTTGTTTTTATTTTCCAAATGTTTTCACCTGTAGAAAAGAAGGTATGTAAAAATATTACAGGACGTTCAGCACATTACGTGGTGTACAGGAGATCAAAATAAAGCAAAACAAAACACCAACTGCATGACCCAGGCTGTACCTCCTAGGAATGTACGGTGTATTAATTTTGATGATATCATTAAAGGCTCAGGATTTTTCCATTTTTCACTCATCAGTGATATGCTGGTTCTTGCTCTGAGGCTTGTCTACTTATGACCACAAGATGATATGTTATCAGGGTGAAGAACAGGAGTCATTTTCTTCCAAGGGTCTATTATTATGAGCTAGGAGAAACTTCTTTTTTCTTTTTCGTTTTAAAAATTTTATTTATTTGTTCAAGAGAGACAGAGAGAGGGGGGCAGAAGCACAGAGAGAAGCAGGCTCCCCGCGGAGCAGGGAGCCCGATGCAGAACTCTATCCCAGGACCCCAGGATCATGACTTGAGCAGAAGGCAGACGTTTAACTGACTGAGCCATCCAGCACTGTAGGAGAAACTTCTGCTGGACACCCCCTAGTAGGCTTTCTGTCATGTCTCCTTGGCCAAAATTGTTTCACACGCCTGTGCCTAAGCCAGTCATTGGCAAGGGGGATAGGATGACAATAATTGGCACTAATCAAGATCACTGGGGTTGGGGTCTAGCCTCCATTAAATCACAGAGCTCCCCTAGACTTCAGGAAGCAGGGATTCTCCTGGCAAGGAACAAATCTAAAGTATGGTCTGTAGAGAATCATGGCCTAGGGAATCAATAGGGTGGCCACACAGGTCTTCCACAGAGCAAAACAGGACAAACTCAAAAGCACAGTGATCTGAGCCATCTGATATAAGGGCAAATAGCCCCACATGTATTATTTCTTATGAAGGATTTATTGTGCGACTCCCTAGGGTGACAAATAGGACGTGGGCTTTGGAATCAGACAGGACTGGTCACTTAGCAGTGACTTAACATTAGAGAGATTACCTTCTCTGCAATTCAACTTCCTCCTTTATAAGTAGTAAGATCCTTTATAAAGGGTAACAGTGACTGCTTCTAAGAGTTTCTGGGGATTAAACCCTATGATGGACATAAATTACTCAGAGTATTACAGACGTTCAAAGTGTAAAATCTGTTCCCTCTTTACTGAAATTACAATAATTCATAATGATGACTCCAAGAACTTTCTGTTTGGACCCAGATGTTTATATATATTGGACATACTTTTGTCTAACCTGATTGAAATAAGAGATTCTAGATTCATAAAATACAAAAATTCAGTTATTCAGATGTCCAGAATGGCTCATTAATAATAATAACTGAAAACTTACTGGTTACTTGTATATTGTATACATTTTCTCATTTTTTTTCTTTAAACCAGGGAATGGGAGCATGCTGGAGGTATCAGTGGATAAAGATTAGGGCTGCCACTAAATGTGCAGGACAGCTTGGCACAAACTATATCTGAAATTTTACAATAATGCTATGGGTTAGGTATTATTGCCTTTATTTCATGAATTGACCTTCCATGAGGTTGAAAAGCCCAAGAAATAAGTAGAGTACCTGGTTTTCTCTAACTTTAGAGATTATGCTCTTTCAACTGTAATGCATTGCCTGAATAGGGTGAGAGCACGTCAGTAAATGTGTCACTAAAGATTTAAAAGATGCATTTACACTGTCTACAAAAGATAGGTACCTGGGAAGAAATTATTTAAAAATGTTGCATGAGTCCTTTAAGGAGGGAAAAAACGGAATGAAAGATATTAAAAGTGATTTAAATAAATTAAACCAAAGGAAATGTACAACAACTTAGTGCAATATTGTCTTGTTTGAGAATATTCAGTTCTGCTGTAAAAGAAAACAAATGAGGTCAATGAAAGACTTTAGATGTGTTAAGTATGGATGAGAAGTTAATATGGAACGCACATGTGTGTTAAGTAGAAAGGGATGAAGGACCCAAGATATACTTAATATTCATGAGGAACTAAAGACCTAATATTCATGATACATTAAATACACAAAAGGTACTTGATATTCACAGCATACTAAGTATACATAATATAGGAAAGTATTCATGAGGACTTTATTCAGCCACCCATTTTAGACGCTGATTCTGGCTCTGTGTATCTTATACCCAATAACGCAAATAAAACCCAAGATTGTTCAACAGGTTGAACTGAAATGCCAAAGCTGTGACGGAGCATTACTGGCCTCTGAGTCTCTCCAGTAGGGCAATTATATATCATTGGTGTAGGGCACCTTCTGTCTGGGCTGTTCGGCTCAGACCTCAGCTCTGGTCCTCAAAACCACACCATCCACCCCACATGGGGAAGGCTCATGTGGTATATAGAGAAAACAAGAGCCAGGTACTATTATCCCTGCCGTGTAGCTTGGGCCCTATCCTGAGTGTGTTAACCTAGCCCTCTCTTTCCCCTCTTTCTCGCCGTGTATTTTAAAGTGATTTAATCAACCATGTGATGTGGGCTTTTTTCAGTTAGTCTTGAGCCTTTCTGTTCTGTGATGTCCGAGATAGCTTGCCTAGTAATATTCTGGGAGGCCAGCATTGGATCAAGGTAATTCCCCACATGGCAGGAAGATTCGGTATATGAAAAAGTCAATAGATTCAATGATATTTCAGTCAGAACCTCTTGTAACTAACAAGCTGATTCGAATGTGTATAATATAGAAGAGCAAAGGTCCAAGACCACTTCAAAGAGAAGTAGGTGATGGTGGAAGCGCTTGCCCTATCACGTAATAAGACTTATTACAAAGCTGTATTTATTAAGATCATGTAGAATTGGCATTTGAGTAAATAACTATGGGCCAGGGGTTGGGGGTGGGGTGGGGAATGCCTGGGTGGCTCAGTGGGTTAAGCATCTGCCTTCGACTGGGGTCATTATCCCAGGGTCCTGGGATCAAGCCGCGCATCAGGCTCCCTGCTTCTCCCTCTGCCCCTCCCCCTGCGTGTGCTCTCTCTCTGTCAAATAAATAAATAAAATCTTTAAAATTTAAATATATAATAGCAGTATGTGAGAACCCTGTTGCTCTTGTCCAATGGTGCAGAGAGGATAGACGCCATACCCACCAGTAGTGCTGATGCTATTAGTAGACAAGTGGCAGGAGCTTTGGGCATCAGCAAGGACAGATCACATGGTCTGGATCAGCGGAAGCAGTAGTGCAGGAAAGTGATGGGTACTATTGCACGTATAGGAGAACACAGTAGTACAGAGTCATTCCATGAGGACCCCAAAACCGTCTGGCAACACCTGGAGAGCTAGAGTTCTTGCAAGGTTGTTAGAGCCGAAGTCCTACAAATACAGTCATTGGACTGTCACTGTCTTAGTCCCAGACTAATGGGGATGAGATTATATGGGACTGGGTACATTTTTATGTTTTATGTTCATAAAAGTCCCTTCGATATAAAGAGGATGTTTTACCCAAGTTAATTCTTGTAATAGGCTGCTATGGGTTGAATTGTACTTGCCCTTCAAGATGGTGAAATCTTCAACTCGGTATCTGTGAATGTGATCTTATTTGGATATAGGGTCTTTGCAGGGGATCAAGTTAGGAGTTCTTGGGCACAAAAAAAAATGATGCAGATAATTGAGAAAGTGGCCTATGATTTCATCACCTAGAAATAATCTTCGTTCAATAGTATGAGGTGTTTTCCTCCATTTTTGTTAATGATGCAAGTATCTTACGATTTCTAGCAGATTTGGAAACCTGGCTGTTGTGTGTTCATTTTTTTTTTTTTTTTTTAAGATTTTATTTATTTATTTGACAGAGAGAGAGATCACAAGTAGGGAGAGAGGCAGGCAGAGAGGGGGGGAAGCAGGCTCCCTACTTAGCAGAGAGCCCTATGTGGGGCTCGATCCCAGGACCCTGAGATCATGAACTGAGCCGAAGGCAGAGGCTTTAACCCACCAAGCCACCCAGGCACCCCTGTGTGTTCATTTTTGTTCATGTAATAATATAATGTGTATTTTCTTACATCATTAAATAAACTTCAGAATGTGAGAATAAAAATATAGTTCTGTCTACGTTCATCAGTTGTGTACTAAGCATACCAGTCTGGTGGGAATGTTGATAGTGGGGGCGGCTATGCATTTGTTGTAGTGGCTGCGGGTATATGGGAAATCTCTGTACATTGCCTTCGCTTTTGCTGTGAACCTAAAACTGATGTAAAGAAATAAAGTTTTAATTTAAATAGTTTTAAAAAATGAGGTCAGTAGAGTGGGCCCTAATTCAAAATGACTGTGGCCTTGTAAAAAGGGGAAATTTTGATATCAGGAATGATTTTACTACTGTTTTTATTGTTATTTTCTTGGTAGTTCCTCTAGGGCTTACCATATACATCTTCATTTATGAGCATCAATTTCAGAGTCATACAACTTGATTTGGGTGAGATATGAAAATATGACTCCTATATAGATCAATTCCATTCCCCCTATTTTCTGGTATTATTGTTATATATATATATATATATATATATATATATATATATATTATATCTGTAACATCACCTATAAATGTCACAAAGCCAACAATAAATATATTGTTATAATTATTACTTTAATAATTTAGTGTCTTCTAAAAAAGCTAAGAGGAGAAAGGAGGGCAAATATGTATTTATGACTATCAATATATTCAGACTCTCAGCTACCTCTTCAGGAACTGAGTAATATACCTCATTGTTCCCAAATTTCAGTTCCATTTCCTGGAGCTCTTCATCTGCACGTTGACTCAGTTCTTCATTCACTTGTTAGCACGCTGATGCTCACATTAGATGTTTTGTATTTCCTGCAATTACAACTGCCCTCAGGGGAAAGGCTCCTTCAAGTTATCTGGGTCCAAGGACCCAGAGAGGGGATCCCACAGGACTAGCCGAGAGGGTCCTTGGCTTCACGCAGGATAGAAGTCAAACATGAGCCAGCAGGATGTGAAAGCAGAGTTTATTAAAGATATATCTATATATTTACAGAGAGATAGGGTGTCTGGGTGACACAGAAAGGGGAAGAGCATGAGTCTCTTCTTGCTTGGGGTCTGGAATTTTTATTGACAATTGTGGTTTGCAGCACGTGTCCTCTTAGGTATCCAGGAACTGGTCAGAGCAAGGACAGGGTCCAGGTGTCCTTCAGTAAGTCACTCATTCCCTGAAGCCAGAGTCTCCAGTGTCAACGTATTTGGAGTCAGTGGTCTTGGACAAGGTTTATGATGACCCCATTTGCTCATCCTTATATGCTATCGATTGTGCTGGAAGACTCCAAAGACATCATTATATCTTTGTCCTTTACCAGGAGGACTCATGCCATTCACATTACAAGGCATGTGCAGAGTGGGGTGAGCGCGCATGCAGGTCCTAGCAAGATTAGAAGTTGGAAAAGCAGCAAAGGAAAAAAATATGGCTTTTTTTTTTCTTGTGGGTGTCCCTTCAGTTTCCCTATCTCAGAATGCCTCACTCTGTTTTTTAAACAAAGGCTCAAATCTTTTACCTGACGCTACCCCTCCTCCTATTACAACCCTTTTGCTTATCACATATTGAATTTGTTTGATTAGTCCCTCGTGTTTATTTTATAAAAGTGAAGAAATGCTTATGTTATGGCAAATGTTATCCTGATTTCTTGAGCTGGTTAATAGAAAAGTCACTTCTCAGGCAACCTCCTCATTAAATAAAAATGCAAAATATATCCTGCTTAGAGCAGAGAAGAGCTCTAAAAGGAAACTGTCCAAAAAGAAAGAAAAACCTCTTTTCCTCTGGGTTTCCCCTTTGGGGATTTCTCACATTGTTTCAGATCACTCCTACCTATCTTAGCTCCCTCAGATATAGGTTCTTTCCTTTCTTTCTTTCTTTTTTTTTTTTAATTTTATTTATTTAAATAAATAAGAGAGATAGAGAGATAGAGAGAGCCAGAGAGCACAAGCTGGGGGAGAGGCAGAGGGAGAGGGAGAAGCAGACTCCACGCTGAGCAGGGATCCTGATGTGGGACTTGATCCCAGGACCCTGGGGTCATGACCTGAGCCGAAGGCAGATGCTTAACTGACTGAGCCACCCAGGTGCCTAGGTTCTTTCCTTTAAAATGTCCAGTCAACCCAGATGTAGATAAAACTTCCATCTCCCATTAGACAGGCTACCACTCTGTGTGTACACACACACACACACACACACACACACACACACACACACTTTTTAAAAATTATGAGTTCAGGGACGCCTGGGTGGCTCAGTTGGTTAGGTGGCTGCCTTCAGCTCGGGTCATGGTCCCAGGGTCCTGGGATCGAGTCCCACATCGGGCTCCTTGCTCGACAGGAAGCCTGCTTCTCCCTCTGCCTCTGCCTGCCACTCTGCCTGCTTGAGTTCTCTCTCTGACTAATAAATAAATAAATAATCTAAAAAAAAAAATTATGAGTTCATATTAATACTGACAGTTCCAGTTAGATACTACAGAGCCTTTATCTTCCCTCTTTCCATATTTGTGTCTATTGCCCTTCTCCTTCAGGAGAGCCTTGGTTCTCAGTGGGACAACTCAAAACCAGATTCTACCTGTCTGGGTGTTACCTGGCAGAACTGAGCCTCAGATGCTCACAGCTGTAATCTGCTTAATCAAAACTAATTTTATTGCCTTCTGTTTTTCCTTCCCCTGTCTCATCTCCCCATACCCTATGGGCACTTCTGAAATTCACTTCCCAAGTTAACTACCTGCACTCAAATTCCTCGTCTCAGGATATGCTCCTAGGGGAACTCAATCTCACACCCCACCCCCCGACTTCCCTAGCTCCCCACGGATCCCAAGTACCAAGAAATGGTCTTGTAAAACTACCAAGATACATGTTCAAAGCACAACATTAAATTAACGGTATCATAAGCTGTATTTAGAAAGTAAAATGCAGTAGAGATTCAGTAAGAAAAAAAATAATTTCTTGTATTTATCTTTTAACACTCAGGCCTTTCATTTTTTTCCTCACAAAATAGAACCTTAGTATTAATATGAAGTATATCAATGGATTAAAATATAGGTTGTTTATAGCCAAAGGGAAAAAGGGAAAAAGGGAAGGAAGCAAGAAGGAGGAAGGAAGGAAATAAAAGATAGAAAAATCAAATGTATTTCCAGGATGAAGGTTCCATTTTTAAATGACCTTTGTGAATCATGTACATAAGCAATGTGTCATTTGACCTACAATCCATGCCTTCAAGGATCAAACGTAGGAATAAATGAACACTGAAGCTGATTTTGATCTCAGGAAAAAAGGGGGTAGTATCACTTCATCGAATGAGCCATTTGTGGAGAAAAAAAATTTTTATTATAGAAGAAAACTATTTTTTGCCTGTCATCTCTGGTTCAGTTTTAGGATAGAAAGAAATAAAAATAGGAGCATTTCCACATCAGCACTAGTTTCATAAGAATGGTTCTTCACATGATACAACAAAACATCCTTTGACCTTTCAGAGAATACAAAAAAATGCAGGTCTTTGCTCTAAATCTACTACAAAGATAAAATGAAAACAGAACAGTCAGAGAAAACTGTAAATGTAGTATAAGGAAACCTGTATTTAAAAATGAATTATAGTTAAAAATTATCTGGAAATTTTAAAAAATCACAGGGGGAGTTATTCACGAAAGCATTCCTCACAGGACTCTTTACATGTAGCCTATTTTATTTTACAAACAAAAATGATATTATAAATTAGTAGGAAAGAGCCAAACCTCTTAAAGTAGAAATGCCTTTTGAGCTTAACAGAAAAGGTTTCCAGTCTCTGAGGTCTTTCCCAGTTGGAGATATCTTCCTCCTCAAGTCCTTAGCTGTGTCTGGGGTGTTGTGAGTGGATCCGTCACTCGGAATCAGGATGCTGGCATTTGCCCCCTTGACAATAACCTGCCATTTGAACCCCTGAAAACACAAATAAGTCCTGTGGCACAATCTTGAGTTTGCCATAGTGCCTGGATTCAGCTGTTGTCTTCACACAACCAGGGCTGGCTTTCTAACTCCTTCCTGGGTTCTGAAGTCGAAAGACCTGGATTCAGGTTCTGCCTCTGCCACTATTTTTGGCAGATCAGTAAAGAGAAGTTGGATTGTCCAAACAAGGATCCTAGAAATTCTTTCTGGGTCATTTGGATGAACTAGCTTGAGCAGGCGATGCTCTCCCTCCACCGGTGGAAGGGGCTATGTCCGAAATACCTTCTTGTGGTACCGGTGGCTTCCTTTCTCCTCACCGGGAAGAACTGTGCCCCAAACCAATTCATGTTCACAGACAAGGGGCACCTAAGCCTGACCATTTTAGTGCTCAAGCCCAGACTTTCTGTCCCTTGCTTATAAGTCCAATCTCAGACTGCCCTGTGAAAGGGAGTGCCACTTGGGGTGGGATCCCTCTCTTGAAAGCACAGCCCTGTTATGCCTCCAGCTGCACCCTAGCCCTACCTAGCTCCCCTCTTTGCAAGATGCCCAGAGAATGGGTGACCCTTCTGGTCGCGGCACGCACCGAGTGACAGTGCTGGTGTCTGCAAAAGCCCTTGACTTTCAGTATGATATTTAACCCCTTTGCCCTTTGGTTTCCTTTTCGGTGAAAAAAGGAAAAATCAATACTTATCTCCCAGGACCATTTTAAAAGTTATTGTAAACACTTATTTGTTCAAGCCACAAACGAGACACTATTGAGTTAGCTCTCATGGACACATTTGCTGCATAGGTTAAAATCAATCACCTAGGAGAGACTTGGGTGTCAATGAAAAGGACAAGGACTTTTGCGTCACACATTTGGCTCTACATTCTGACTTTGTTGCTTTAACCCCTGTGACCTTGAGTAAATCCTCAAGTCTCTGAACTTACAAGATGGTGTGAGTATTAAATGAGATGTCTGTAAAAGGGTTGAGTCCGTACTTGGTACCTAGTACGTGCTCAATAAATTGTTAATTTGCCTTCCTGCTTCCCTGCCTCCCTTCCTCCTTACTTCCACTCATGCTTGCATGCTTGCCTCTTCTGTCATCTGACTTCTTTGTGTCCCACTTATCCTGAATCCTTCTCCTTTTAAATCTCCCCCAAACTCATATGAAATGCTTCCTCAAATCCCACAAATTCCTTCTATGCTGTCTGGAACGTGAATCCTTGGTTTTTGTGGGTGTAGGACTGCATGTCCTTTCTGGAGATAACTACTCCATGTGGAAAGGTCGGGCAATGAACATCTGTCCATCTTTGCAGTTTTTGCTTTTAATTCCTAAATTAACAGTTGTCATTCATCTTTGTGCACATCTGGACTGTTCTTTGCTTACCTCTTCTGGCGAGATTCTTTTCAAATTTCTTCAGAGTGCAGCTGTAATTTGGAGGCATATAGGAAACAAATCAGGAATTCTGGAGTGCTTCCAAGGATTGACCCTCGATGCCCCTCTTTGTTTGGCGTCTGCGATGGTGTTGTCCTTTCACACAATTGGCTTGCTGACATCAACGGATCCAGAAAGACCAGGAGAAACTGAGACTTGAAATTAGACATTGTGCTGAGGCATGGGGTAAACAGAATGAGCTGAGATATTGATGAGAGCTCTGTTGGAACAGTGGAGGGACTCTCTCTCTAGGGCTCTAACTCAAATGACTCCAAGTCCTAGGCAGATGAGCAAATTAATAAAAGGGTAGGTGTAACACAATAGGGAGTGCTGGAGACTATGGCAAACTGGAGAACATCTTTTTGGCCTAAAGACATTTAAAAATTGCAGATATCAAAAAAAAAAATTGCAAATATCTAGTAGGCCATACCAATTATGTTAGAGGGCCAAATTTGCCCTATGGATCATCAGCTGGCAACCTCCCCAGGACTTAAGGAACTTGGTCTCTAAGGAACATGGCAACAGGTAATAGTGGCAAGCCAGGAAAGTGGTCACCATCAGGAAGGCTCAACCAGATGTGAAAGGGGTGGCCTGAGAGTGAGTGTTGTGATGAAGGAAGTAAGCCAGCTGTTAATGGGGGCCCAGTTCCAGGGACGAGAGTGGCAAGAGCCAGGCTCAGTGAAGGGCCTAAGCCCTCTGTGGTAGTAGAGGGAACAGGACCCAGGGTCTGAGGGTGGTGATCACTCCTGGAAGTTGGAGCTAGGAGGCAACAATGGAAGTCATTACTTGTTACTGAATCCCTGGCATAGTGAACCTGTGATCGTTAAATCCCTTAAAATTTTTTTTATTGCTTCTTAAAAACTGATTTTTAATTGCTTCTCATAGAGAATTTAGAAAATACCCAAAAGCAGAATGAAAAAGAATTCTGAACTGTCCTACCAAAGGGAAGACAGCACTGTTTCCAAAGCTTGGGGCCAGACAGGGAATCAGAGCTTCTGTCTGAGTGAAGAGGACATGGGGAGACGGGGACAGAGAACCGGGCTAAGAGCTGTAATTGGGCTGGTCAGACTTCATGAATTATCTAGAGCAGGACGAATTTCAGGCTATTTACAAAGATTTTTCGTTTGAAACTATTGCGGTTTCGAACCAAAATATCAAACCTACCTCTTGTCTAGTTAGATCTTCTGTATTCATAATATAACTTCATCTTTTTTAGGAGTTGTGAACTCTCAGGATGTTAAGTATTTGTATCCTACTAAAATGTAAATTCCTTTTTGGAGATATGGACCGTTGTGAATTACATACACCACTCATCTTTCACATCATGGATTATATTGTCTTAGAATAATTCTGGTTTGACTAAACATATGTACGGAAGAATATAAATCTTCTTGGTATTCATCTTCTGGCCTGTTTTATTTAAGAGTTGTGTTTTTAGTATAGGAGTACTCCAGGATAAGTAACAAGCTAACTGAGACTCTACCTATATGCCTCGGGCAAAATTAATTGTTGTTAGTTGATATGGCACCATATTGAATTCTAATTCTGGAGCTAGTATTCAGAAGCTATAGTTTGAATGCAAGAATGAACGCTTTTTTTTTTTTTTTTTACCAAAAGAGAGAAAGAGAGAGAGAGATTTTAGAAGAGAAACATGATACTTAGAGGAGAAAATTTTAACTTGAGATTCTCTGGGGTAGTCCTAAAGTGCACTCACACCTCTTTTAAAATAAACAAAATAAATCATTCAACATATGCTCATATAACGACATTTTCACTGAATAGGGGCTTTGTGTGTTACATGTCTCCAAAATGTAAAATGTGAGATTTCCCATGTGTGACTGCCAGAGTGAGTCCACTCAAGCATACTAACATCTGATATTCTAACATTATTTGTATATTCAGCTTTTCTTGAAACTTCCTTTTTTTTTTTTTTTGGTGGCAATAGCCACATCTGCTTCAGCAATTTTGTGATTTTTAAACTTCCTTCTGCAAAAGGGTTTTAAAAACATGCATGTCGCTTATATAATGTAACCATTATCTCTTTGGACGCTTGAGAAAAAATGTAAAAAGCGGTAAGAAACTGAATTAGAGGCCTTCTCAGGAGAATTTATGCCAGGCATGTTTTGGTGATAGGTTTTAGTTCAAGGTATTTTGGTCGTAGAGACAATGGTTTACAATGGTGAGCATCTCTCCCTGAATGATTGGTGAATGAACATCAATGGATTAGTTAAGAAACAGCAACTTAGGAGCTAGAAGTGCTAGTTTTAGGTCTTTATGATCTAATTTCATGATGTCAAAGCATTCATGTCACTCTATTTATCAGAGTTTGGTGTATTATGAAGTTGGTAACATTATTAATAAATATCCACTCAGCAGTTTCGAAAAAATGAGAGTCTTCATAGTACCACAGAAAGAGAATCAGCCCCAGAGTGAGCAGATCTGGCTTTCACTGCCTTGTCTTGTCCCTCAAAACCGCCATGTTAATGTAGACAAGCCACTACATTTTCCAAGGCTGTCATTTTTTCTTTACCTGTCAGATAAGGAAAAAATATGTATATCTTCTTTATATATCATATATATATCTTCTTTACCTTGTAAGGATGCAGGAAAGAACAAAATGGAATACTATTGGTAAAAGGGTTTTATAAATTGTAAAGTGCTATATTAAATGTGACAATTTAAAATAAATAAATATAAATTAATTCAATATTTGTTATGAAAATTAAAGTTACAATTTCAGAAATAACACTGGAGCTTTGGAATAGTACCATCTGCTTCAGCATAGAATTCAATATAATGCTGCTCTGTTTCAAACTGTTCAAAGGAGCATGTCAATTGGCAAGGCTACCTCATGTTCATCTTTACAGGAATTTTGAGGTTGGTCGTATAATGAAATTAAAAAGATATTTATTTTAGAATTCTACTTCTGTTAAGTCATATATATGCTATTCCAATGACACACATTTGTTTTGAGAGATATTAGATTTTTCCCTGTTCATCTGTCCCCCTTTCCTTTCACCAACACTCCTACCCCCATGAACAATAAACTGAAAACAGATATAGAAGCACAAAAGTCTCAGACCTTTTAGAAGTCTACCATACAATCAAAGGGCTTTGAGAAGATTTCATGGAGCTAGCTGTAGTAAAAGTTATAAAAAGTACAGCAATGGCTCATTTTATTTGCTTCTCTTTCTGAAATCAGATAAACCTCTGGTATTTCTAGGGTACAGCCGAAACTCTGGTTTTTTGAAATCAAAAGCACATTTAATTAGGGGCACCCGGGTGGCTCAGTCACTTAAATGTCCGACTCTTGAGCTCAGGTCTTGATCTTAGGGTCGTGAGTTCAAGCCCCCCATTGGGCTTTGTGCTGGGCATGGAGTCTATGTAAAAAAAAAAAAAAAAGCACATTTAATAGTATCAGCATTAATTTCAAATCTGCATTTCCATCCTTGCTTTCTGCCTAATATTCCAGATTCTTATATCTCACTACACACTTGGTATCTCCACGTAATTTCAATGTGGGTGCTCGAAACATGTCACGGACAAAAGAGAATTTTTGGTATCCTATTTTGGCACCCCTTTCCCCTAAACTTGTTTATTACCCCAGTCTTCCTTATCTCAATTGATGATCATCATCACTCAGTTACTCCAACCAAAAATCTGTGAGTTTCCCATGATCCTTTTTTCCCTTAGTCTGTATAACTAAACCACCGGCCAATATTTTGACATTGCTTTTAAAACACATCCCCAATCTGTGCGTTTCTTTTCATCTCTCTGTTATCGGTCTGGTCCAAGCCATGTCTCTGTCTCTCTCTCCCCCTCCCTCCCTTTCCACATACACAAACACATTTTTTTAAAACATTGAAGACTAAGTTGCAGACACGATGCCTCATGCCGAAATACTTCAGTGTATAATTCCCCAATACAAGGATATTCTCTTATACAACCCCATACAATTTCTACAACAAGAAAATTAACATTGATTTAATACTGTTATTTAATGTATAGACCTTATTCGGATTTCTCCTATTGTCTAAATAAAAGATATTCACTTTCAGCTGTCTAAATCCACAGAAAGGTAAGTCCTTTGTTCTGCCTACCATGGAATGATTGGTCCATAGATGAATTATTACAGTTTCTGATTTCTCCTTATTATTTAGTTGGTGCCTTTAAGAAAAAACACAAAAAAGGACGTAGGGACTTGGCTCTATCTAGCACTGCCTTGGTGTCAGATCTTTCATTAGTAACTTAAAATATCTGGCCCTATTTCCTTAGCTATAAAATAAGTAGGTTATAGAAGATTATCTTTGAGGAGGCCCGTGGTTCCAGATTTCCACAATCCTATGGTGATGGTTTCTGCTTCCATACTTTCATCTCAGACTGAATTCTAGCACGATTTTGAGGTTCCTGGTTCATGACACCAAGGACAGGAGGATGAGAGACACAGACCTTCAGCTTAAGGTCCTCGTGAGTTACTATATGAGCTCACATACAGGGTTGTTGCTTTTGGGGGAAGCGGATGAGCAAAATCTATCCTCTCCCTCTGCTCAAGGATTTTGACTCTAGATACTGGTTTCGGAACATCAACTTTGAAAAAGTTTCTTTTTTAAAAACATTTATTTATTGGGGCGCCTGGGTGGCCCAGTCGTTAAGCGTCTGCCTTCAGCTTGGGTCGTGATCCCAGGGTCCTGGGATCGAGCCCCACATTGGGCTCCCTGCTCGGCGGGAAGCCTGCTTCTCCCTCTCCCTTTCCCTCTGCTTGTGTTCCCTCTCGCTGTTTCTGTCAAATAAATAAAATCTTTAATAAATAATAAATAAATAAATCTTTTATTTATTTGAGAGAGAGAAAGAGAAAGACAAATCAATTCGATTTGGGTAGAAATCTCGTGAGAATTGCCTGAGTTCTCAGGAAACCTGGACCAAGAGCTCTCGAGATTTGGAATAAGTTCTCATGAGATTTGGACAGAGACCTCATGGAATTATGGACCGAGCTCACGTGATTTCCCTGAGGGCTCACGATATTGGAAATGAATTCTCAGGAGATTTCTGCCCAATTCTCACGAGATTTCTACCCAAATCGATATTGGGTTGAGATCTCATGAGGTTTGGAATATGTGCTATGGAGATTTGAGTAGAAATCTCGTGAGAAATGCCCAAGTTCTGGCGAGACTTGGACTGAGATCTCTGGAGATTTGGACTGCTATCTCTTGAGATTTGGAATGAGATCTCTCAAGATTTGGAATAAGTTCTCATCTCATGATATTTGGAATGAGTTCTCATGATATTTCAGAAAATTCTCACAACAACTGCCAGAGTTCTCACGAGATTTGGACTGAGATCTCATATGTCCAGTGGTGGGAACCAACACTGCCACTCCTTCCGGAATCTCACGCTGCAGCTCACCACTGCCTCCAGTGGTGTCAAGCTGCAGAGCCACACAATCCCTCATCCTGCACTGCATCTCAACACTGCCTCTAGTGGTGGTAAAGAGCACTGCAAAGCCTTCCAGCTTCCCTCACCCTGCAGCTGACCACTGCCTCCAGTGGCGGGAACCGACACTGCCACTCCTTCCAGCATCTTATACTGCTGCTCTCCACTGCATCCAGTGGAATGAAAGTGCATTGCAACTTCTTCCAGCCTCTCACAGTGAAGTTCACCACTGCCTCCGTGACAGCAAGCTGCAGTGTCCCGTCTCCAGCACCACTCACTGTGCAGCTCACCACTGCCTCTTGTGGCGGTAAATAGTGCTCCAACTTCTTTCACCATCTTGCACTGCAGCACTTCCCTGCTTCCAGTGGCGATAAGCTGCACAGCAACGGAATCCATCGTCTTGCTCTGCAGCTCAACACTACCTCTCGTGGCGGTAAGCAACACTGCAAAGCATTCTGGCATCCCTGTAACTGGGTGCGGTGCCCTTTGTGAGGGGGAGAAATGGAGGAGGAGTGAAGGTTGTTCAGGAGCCTGGAGAGTGGCTCATCATGCTCCCAATGGAACACAAGCCCCTGTTAGCCTTCCCTGGCAGTGGGGGGAGTGGGGGTTCTGCTCACCTGATGGCCCATCCTGGGCTCTGAAACATGACCCGGAGAATCGCTTGTGACTTGAACTGGGGAATTTATGAAGAAACCAGAATGAACCCTGGAGGGTGCCTGCATCCTTTGCCCTCAGACAAGTCCATGGAGCAAAGGAACTCGTTCCCCGTGAGGCACGTCAGGATCCCTGAGGGTGTGGGCTTTGCTTCCTGGGATGAGGTGGTGTCTTCATCCTTATCTGAACCAGAGCCATGTTTTCTGGTTATGGAGACCCAGACCTTTACATGACCATGTCATTAGTATTCTTGTTATTTTAAGAAAGCAATCTAGACATTGACTTCGGGATACAAATATCTAAAGGAAAAGCACCAGGTCAAATATATACGTGAGACTGAACTTGTGGTGTCTCTCATCAGTATGGGCAATGTAGGGCTGCCCATATGAGAAAGAACGAGGCATTCTATTTGGATAGAAGGGTGCTGTGCACACGTACTGTTTTATTCCATCCTTTTCCTTACTTCTCTGAAGGGGAAATAGAGTGGTGACTGGATCTTGGTTTCTGATTTTAAGGAACAGGAGACAAGAGATTCGAAAGAGCAGTGTCCCTGCTGACGTGGTGCTCCGTGCCCAGTGGGTAAGGGTTTGAAGCTTGGACTTGGAAGCGTTAGTGTTCAGGGAGGATGTTGTCCGAGTTTCCCGCACACAGAGTCACTCGGCTGGTCTGCCTAAACGGACCCGTTCCTGCCTTTTGAAGGGCAGCTTGAAAGAGGCTTGAAACCCTAGGGCACTTGAGGAATGATCAGGAAGAGACACCTGGGTGGGCCAGGGTAAACAAACCCAGGGAATTCCAGAGCTAACGATGAACATATTTCTCTGAGACCAGAGTTTACTTCTCTGTGAGTAGCATTGAGCTGGGGTGGAAAGCAGTCTCTGGGTCTTAGGAGTCACCGTGTCAGCAGGTGTGAGCCCGGCAGGGTAGTCAGATCAGATAGCTGGAAGATTGCGAGGCCGTGGTGGTGGGCCAGCGCTCTTGATGGGCAGGCCAGCTTGCTCCAGGGACAGAGCTCTGCTCCGTGGCCAGCCCTCCTGCTGCAGATGTGATAGGAAAGTTGTTTCCTGTTGGGCTCTCAGGCCCTTGTCTCAGCAGGGGGCTTGGTGGGAAGCAGCCTACAGGCAGCATTATTGATTCTTGCCCAGTGTGCCCCTTGCTTCCTCGGGTGAGTCACCGCAGGTTCCTCTGCCTGGTGTCTGTGAATTCAGCCAGCAGCGGCACTTCTTCTAGAGCCACACCCCTGAGAAATCGTCCACTTTGCTGTGTTGTGTGGAAGAGGGCAGTTTTCATTTGGAACTGAAATCTCAGCTCCCGCCATTAGGTTCCAAGGGCCACACGGCACACCAGTCTCTTTAAAGCTCTAGTTCTGGGGCCTGACACGCGAGACTGACGCCAAACCTGGGTGGCCTGCTGCTGCTGCTGCAGGTTCCTTCCTGAAAACTGCAGCAAAGCCTGGTTTGTGATGACGGCCCAGGAAAGGCGGACAGGTGCACCCTTCTGCCCCACTACAGGAGGACGCCGGATGTCAATCACAGGCGGCTGGTGCAGGGAGGAGAGATGTCTGTTTCCCAGGACCTTGCCTAGAGGGAGATTCGGACCCTGGGATGCTTCTCTGCTCAGTTTTCTCAGATGAGCACATCAGACAAGGGGAGGAAGTGTGTGTGCTCACCTGTAATCAAGGAAGGTGTCTGGTTTCAGGTTTCATGTGCAAGTGGATTCCTCTTATGGCTCATTTTCATGATAGTCTTCAGGGTGCCATAGGGGGACCCATTGGCCCGGGCATCCTGGCTGTGCAAGAGCTCTGGTCACCTTTTCCCCCAGGGCTCTGGACTAGGAAATCTGCCGAGAGCCGCAGAAGCCTCGCCGCTTGACACAGTCACGGTGAGGACATGGCAGCGTTTGCACAGCTCCTGCCATATGGGACAAGATTGGTATCTCCTCCTGTATCTTTTTATGTTACTCGTATTCTTTTTTTTTTTTCTTTGGCCTAAACCCTTTGCTCAAGTTGAGGCTCTGACCCACTCAACCCACTTCTAACCAGACGGACATCTCCTTAGAGATACTACATAAAACGACCAAACCATTCCCCCGCCATAAAACCGTTAGAGCAGATAACTGTGAGGCTCCCTTCCAACGTTTGTCCACCGAATTATTGCAGATAAGATGATAAGGTACTTAAAGGCCAAAAAATTAGACAGGGCTTTAATGGTCTATAGCCGACCTCAGTTCCCCCCTAGGGGTTCACATTCCATCCTCACCACACCAATACCTACATTCCCTTACAATGAAGAGTACACATAAGATAAAGCAGCAGTGGTTAAATATAAAGACAATAGAGTTTTACTTCAGACTTTGCCATTTATCCAAAAAATACACAGGATGAGGCCCCCATAGTGCCTGCTCACTCAACAGCAATAAGGGGCTTGTACAAACAGCTTGGGCCGTTCTATAATAAACTCAAATGTCACTCCTCTTCCTTTGGTTAATGTGCAAAAGGTATACGTGACTAAACCTTTATCTAATACATAGAAACAGAGTCATAAAAATTGTTGTTAAGGGTCTTGCTATTCAAAATAAGATAAGCCTGTCTCTGCCTTCGTCTTAAAAAGGACTATAGGTTCTGCAAAAATACTTTTGTTGATCTAAGCCTCCTTATCGAAGAAAATTGTTGACTGTTTTCCACGTATCCTGCTGCCTATAAAAAAGAGTCAAAAACCAGTGAGGCAGAGATGCCTGCTTGGTGATTCAAAGAATCCTCTGGCTCTCTCCTTCCTCTCGCCGACACCGTCCATCCTTCGGGAACCTCTGGACTGCCTGGGCTGGTCCCCGGCAGAAATTGGAGGGAGTCAGTGGTGAAACCATTCTAGTAGGCCTCCGTTTCCCCCTTGCCAAGGTGGGCTGGTGACTGTGATAACTTCTCTGGAAATAGAAAGCAGGAGACAGGGCTGGGGTGCTGAAGGGGAGGTGGCAGTGGTGCTTGCTATTCACCTAGGGTCCAGGTGCGACCTCACTAGGAGGGTGATGCTTGAGTTAAGTTCTAAAGAAAGTGAGTGATATCACATCAAGAGCCTTCTAAATGGAATGGAAAGCATATGCAAAGGCCCTGGGGCAGGAGTATACCAGGTATGTGCAAGAGCAGCAAGAAGGCCCTTGGCCACAGGAGACAGCTTAGGACATGACCTCAGGGAGGTGACAGTAGGGTGACAGAAAGCCATTGCAGGCCGTGACCCCATGGGACCCTGTTTCACTGGGCCATCCTGGCTACAGTGTTGAGAACAGATGACACAGTGTTGAGGATGGACAACGGAGGTCAATGATGAAGCTTTTCCAGGAACTAAGGCCAGAGATGGGCTCCAGTGTGGACCAGACAGGTGGCCTTGGAAGGAGGGGTTAGTCCTATTCTGGGTACCTATTGAAGATGGAGCTCACAGGATTTGCCAATGGGTTCGACATTGGGAATGGGAAAAAGGAGGAATTGAGGTAACTCCCAGCTCTTGTTGGTTGTCCTGAGCGAGGCAAAGGAGGAGGTTTCTGGGGGTAGGAGGTAGTCCGTGTTCCACCTGCTGAGGAAGGTGCCTTTCACAGTGGATCTTCTGATGTTTGTGTCTAGGAGAACTTTTAACTTCTACCCCCTCAGCAAATTTCAAGTACAAGTCTCCCCCACTTTTCTCAAAGTTCATGGTAAGACACTTGCCTTTTGGAAAGATCTGCGTTATTACCCAGCTCCAGTAGCAGGAAGAAATCTGAAGAGGATTTCCCTCTTATGAAAAAAGTCAAAAAGTTGGCATCGTGTTCAGCATCTGTTTTGTGGGGACCCACTGCAGAGGCGGCATGCACCCCAACCAGCTCCTTCCTGGGCACTGCCCTCCGTGTCCAGCTGCCAGCACTTTGAATTGTGTCTGTGAGCATCTGCTGTGCTTTATCTCCATTCATTTTGGGCATCCAGTAGGATGTTGTGTCCTGAGGCCTAAGAAGGGCCAAAGAGAAGAAACTTTTGGTGTCTGAGCATGCTCGCTCATTTTTCTGTAGAAATGAATGGTAATTCCTTTTTCAGTTTACACCATTTCTGCTGTGAAAGGTTTCCTAGGAACACTGTACTTTCAATTAGCGGGGGAGCCTGTACCCCATCCTGCAGGGTTAGCTTTAGTCTCCATGCTGCACAGAACATTCTATGACTTGCGGATTTTGTCACTCAAACATGGCACCTTTGACCACCTTCACCCCTTCCCCTCCTTCCCTGAATCTGACAACCACCAATCTGTTCTCAGTATGTATGCATTCAGTACTTTTAGGATTCCATGTGGAATGTCCATGAGAGCCTCTGCTGTTTGTCTTTCTGTGTCTGAGTTACTTAGCATAATGCTCCCAAGGTCAATGTTTCCATGTCTGGTTATGGTGAATAATGCTGCAGTGAACATGGGAGTGCATCTCTCTTTTAGAGGGATTGTTTTTGTGTTCTCCAAAGAAATACTCAGTAGAGCAATTACCGGGTCATGTGGTAGTTGTATTAATTTTTTCCTGGAACCTCCATAGTGTTTGTCACCGCGGCTGCACCAATTTCCATTTCCACCAACAGTGCACAGGGTCCCCTTGTGTGCACAGCCTTGACCACACCTGGTGTCTGTCTCTGGGACGATTGCTGTTCCAACAGTTGTGAGGAGATAGCTGATTGTGGTTTTGACTTATGTTTCCCTGACGACAATTAGTTATGTTGAAGAACTTTGTGTGTGTTGGCCAACTGTATGTCATCTTTGGAAAGTATCTCTTCACATATTCGCCCCAGTTTTTATTCAGTTTTTGTTTGGCTTTGAAGGAGTGTTTTGTGTATTTTGGATATTAGCCTCTTCTCACACATAGGATTTGCAGATATTTTTTCTTATTGGGTAGGTTGCCTTTTAAGGGTTTGATGGTTTCTTTGGTCATGCAGAAATTTCAGTTTGATGTCATTCCACTTGTTTATTTTTGCTTTTGCTGCCTTTGCTTTGGTGTCTGATGTAAAGACTTTTCCCCAAAACCAATATCGAGAAACTTACTACCTGTGTTTTCTTCTTGAAGGTTTACGGGTTCAGTTTCTATGTTCAAGTCATTCATCCACTCATAATTTGTATGTGCGGTGCAAGAAAGTGATCCAGTCACATTCTTCTGCATTTAGTGTCCAGTTTCCCCAGTACCGTTCATTGAGGAGACAGTCCTTTCCCTATTGTATATTTTCTACTGCTGTGTCATAAGTTAAGACCACATATGTGTGGGTTAGTTTCTGAAGTTTCTTTTCTTTTTCTTTCTTTCTTTCTTTCTTTCTTTCTTTCTTTCTTTCTTTCTTTCTTTCTTTCTTTCTTTCTTTCTTTTTCTTTCATCTTACAGTTTATTTGTTGGGAAAATATTTTTCCTGTCGGAATATATGCAGTGTACACTTCATTGGTGACATCTTCATGCTTTTTGTTAGGACTTTTCTCTGACATCTGCATTTTTGTAAATGAGTAGCTGGTCTATAGCTTTCAACAGGTTGAACATTTGGGTAGAACTCCTTAAGTAGTATTATATTCTTCCGTCAGATACCAGATTGTGTCTGATTGTCTTCTTTTGTTTTTTTTTTTTTTTTTTTAAAGATTTTATTTATTTATTTGACAGAGAGAGAGATCACAAGTAGGCAGAGAGGCAGGCAGAGAGAGGGGGAAGCAGGCTCCCTGCTGAACGGAGAGCCCGATGTGGGGCTTGATCCCAGGACCCTGAGATCATGACCTGAGCCGAAGGCAGAGGCTTTAACCCACTGAGCCACTCAGGAGTCCCATGATTGTCTTCTTTTGTGATGTT
>CM052895.1:8527627-8643025 GCA_028534135.1 Potos flavus | reverse complement strand
ATACCACATCTTCTTTATCCATTCACCTGTTGATGGACATCTAGGTTCTTTCCATAGTTTGGCTATTGTGGACATTGCTTCTATTGTTAACATTTAAATACACATTTTTGTGTGGACATACATATTCATTTCTTTTGGGAAGGAGTCAAAAGGCTAGGTCTGAAGGCAGCTATATTTAACTTTTCAGAAACTGCCATAAAACTACCATTTTACATTTTTTAGAAAAGATTTTATTTATTTGACAGAGGGAGGGGAGAGCACAAGCAAGGGGAGGGGCAGGCAGAGAGAGAGAAGCAGGCTCCCCACGGAGCAGGGAGCCTGATATGGGGCTTCATCCCAGGGCCCTGGGATCATGACCTGAGCCAAAGGCAGATGCTTAACCGACTGAGTCACCCAGGCACCCACAATTTTACATTTTTAAAAATATTTATTTATTTGAGAGAGAGAGAGAATGAGAGAGTGCACACAGGTGGGGTGGTGTAGGGGGCAGGGTGGTGGGGCAGGGAGAAAGGGACAGAAGCAAACTCTCTGCTGAGCCAGGAGCCCAACACGAGGATCAATCCCCAGAGCCTCAGATCATGACCAGAGCCAAACCAAGAGCCCAGTGCTCAACCAGCTGAGTCACCCAGGCGCCGCCTACCATTTTACATGTTTACCAGCAGTGAATAAACCCCAATTAGGTTTGTACTAACATTATATAGTTTGGGAAGAGACAACATGTTTATCAAACTTGGTTTTTTACAAAGACAAATGCTATTCATCTTCAGTTATCAAATCTTTCACATCATCCAGTGAAGTTTTACTTCCTTTCATCATATAGGACTTAACTTCTGATTCAGGTTAGTCTTAGGGATTTTATTTTTCTGTTATGAAAGGGAACTTTTTGTAGTTTATGTTTTAACTGCTTACAACTGTCTTTTTCTTTTTTAAATACTTTATTTTCCAGAATGGTTTTTGATTTAGAGAAAAATTGTAAAGCTCGTACAGAAAATTCCTTTCTGTCCAGCACCCAGTTCCCCTATTATTAACACCTTACATTATCATGGTATATGTGTTACAATTCATAAGCTAGTATTAATACATTATTATTTACTAGAGTTTATATTTTATTCAGATTTTCTTTGTTTTTACCTAGTGTCCTTCTTTGGTTCCAGCATCCCATCCGGGATATCATACATTTGTAACCATGTGTTTTTTGGCTCCTCTTAGCTGTGAGAGGGTCTCAGACCTTTTGTTTTTGTTTTTGTTTTTAATCACCTTGACTTTTTTTTTTTTTTAAGATTTTATTTATTTATTTGACAGAGAGAGAGAGATCACAAGTAGGCAGAGAGGCAGGCAGAGGGAGAGGGGGAAGCAGGCTCCCTGCTGAGCAGAGAGCCCGATGTGGGGCTCGATCCCAGGACCCTGAGACCATGACCTGAGCTGAAGGCAGAGGCTTTAACCCACTGAGCCACCCAGGCGCCCCTCACCTTGACATTTTTAAGAAATACTGTTCAGGCATTTTTGTAGCAAGTTCCTCAACTGGGAATTTGTTAGATGTTTTTCTCAGATTAGACTGCAGTTAAGGTTTTGGGAAAGGAAGAACCCAGAGAACAGTTGCCATTTTCATATCATCTCTCATCATGACTTATCACTGTTCAGGTTGACCTTGACCATCTCGCTGAGGGAACATTTGTCAGATTGTTCCACTGAAAAGTTACTCTCCCTCCAATCCCTTTCCATACTGTATTCTTTTTCAGGAAGTCACTATGCACAGACTACATTTAAGGAGTGGGGAGTTATGTCTACATAAATTATTATACATCTGCATAAATTATTTGGGATTTTTCTGCATGGGAGATTTGTCTCTTCTCCTCCATTTTATTTATTTACTTGGTTATTTATTTATAGCTACATGAACTCATAGACTTTTATTTATGTGTTGAGTTATTTATTTTTTGGCTCAAATTGTTCTAGTTTTGGCTGCTGGGTACTGTTTCAGTTGGCTCCTTTGTCCCTTCTGCATACATCCATTATTGTGTACATTTTAAAATTATTTTTATTTTTATAATTTCCTTACTTTGTGGCACTAGAAAATGCTGTGTAGGTTTATTTTGAGCTTTTTTTAAAAAATATTTTAAAAAATTTATTCGTTTGAGAGAGAGAGAGAGAGTGAGGGCAGGAGCAAGGAGGAGGGTCATTGGAAGGAGAAGCAAACTCCCCACTGAGCAGGGGACCCTACTTGGGACTTGATCCCAGGACCCTGGCTGGGATCATGAGCTGAGCTGAAGGCAGATGCTTAACCGACTGAGCCACCCAGGTACCCCTGTGTAAGTTCATTTTGTATATTTCCTGTCCCAGTCTTAGAATTGTCCCTTTCTCCAAGGATCTCTGGTTCCTTTTATTACTGAATAGCATTAGAAAGCAAGTTGTGGGTGTAGGTATATTTATTGCTATGGGGATCTTGTTGCTCCTAAGCCCTGTCGGCTGACAGAGCAAGAAAATGTGTGCGTTATACTGTGCATATACCTATCTACACATATTTCTCAGTATCTACCATCTGAATCCATCTTAACCTAAACACAAATTTACATCCATGTCTCCAATTCAGTTCCATTACCATATGTATCATTCAAACCTCCAGCTCTTCTTGTTCTTACATACTAAAGTTCCTTTCCAAAGTTTCCTTTTCTATATACCTTAGTGGCTTTAATTATGTACTTTAGAATTTTTTTTAATCCTCAGAAACCTTTATATTTTTTTTAATCCTCAGAAACCTTTATATCTTCTGAAAACTAAGTAGTAATTGTGAACTGTTATACCAGCATTCTTTAGATGGCAAATTTATGAATATATTTCATAATTTCTAGAGGCTATGCCTTTTTCTTTTCTTTTTTTTTCATTTAAATTCAATTAGCTAACATATGGTGTGTTATTAGTTTCAGAGATGGAGTTCAGTGATTCATCAGTCTTATATGACATCCAGTGCTCATTACATCACGTGCCCTCCTTAATGTCCATCACCCAGTTACCCCATCCTCCCAGGATGTGCCTTTTTCAATTTTCTAATGTAGCACTAACAATCAAATATCTTTTAGTTTCTCTAATAAGAAGCCAAAGTAGATAAACCCATGCTTAGTATTTTATGTTTCAGTATTTTATCTTATTCGGAAATGATCTAGAGATTTAATTGTAAGCAGAAAGAGTTAGGGGTCCCTGGAAAAAGAAAGATAAGACATGGCTTCATCTCAGAAGAGTCATTTTAGGCTCCTTGGCGTCTTGTGATCTGGATCTGACCAGTACTACTGGCCCAAAGCGTATTTCTTGCAGCACTTCCTGGGATATGTAGAAATTGCAAAAGAATAGACCTCAGCAGTCTGAAATAATTTTAAGGGAATGAAAGAATGTAAGAACAAACAGCCACTATTAGGCAAGAAGACAGCCTAATCATATCAGAAACAATAAATCAGTGGTAAAACTGATGGTTCTGGTTCAGAAGTAAAGATCTCCTTAAAGCAATAATTCTTGAGTTATATTTGCAAGATTTAACCCCCTTTGCGCACTCAGATACTGGGTTAACTAAAGGCAGAGAATTGATGGTACTGAGCTTTGTGGGCCCTTGTGACTTCTATCTGGCTCTGTCACCTTAAGATGACTCTTGCTCCGGGGTCCCTGGGTGGCTCAGTTGGTTAAGTGTCTGCTTTCTGCTCAGGTCATGTCCTGGGATCGAGCCCCGCATCAGCCTCTCTGCTCGGCAACGAGTCTGCTTCTCCCTCTCCTGTGATCTCTCTCACTTTCACTCTCTCTCAAATAAATAAATCAAAGCTTTAAAATAAAAAAGATGACTTTTGCCCCAATTTAATGCTGAATTCCCCCATTGCTCAAGCCCCTTCATGAATATGTATGCACCATTACCTTAAAACTAGCGCCAGTTTTGTTGTTTTGGGAGACACTATGTTGGGAAATATCCCTAGTGTTCTCCTTTACTTGTTTCAGGTAAAACCCTTCCTTTTCCTATTCTTTGGTTTGGTTGTATCTTTTGGCTTAGAGAGGGGAACCCAGTTCTGAGTAACATAGTGACTATCCACAATTTAATTTACCTTAGCCAAACTCTGATGTTTTAAGTTACCAAAAAGATTTGGGGAAACTATTTAAGGAGACACAAATATAACTGAAAAATAAGCTTCGATCTTGCTCACATCTATTTAATTCGCTCGTTCTTAACGATCATTTTTAGATTGTTATAAAAATTTTATTAAACATTAGGCAAAATTAGCCATTATCCCAAGTTATTATTTTCTTGGTTAAAAGATCTTTTAGGACTTTAAGTGAGCTTATTTAGCTAGTAAACTCAGGTAGAATAAAAGCTTTACATTTAATGCTGAGAACTTTAAAGACGCATCTCTCTTCATTAAACCATTAACCTTAAACGAGCTCTCATATAGAATATTTTCCCAGATCTCTTGAACTTGAATGTATTTGGGTTAGTTTCTATTATTTTTCTGATGGTTTTTATGAATACTGATTTATATAACCACTTGTTTAAACCAACTAACCAATTAAACAGAATTCTTTTACAAGTTAATATTGGCAATACCTTACAGAGGTAAAAAATTTTACACATCTACTGTCACCACTTAGACCTGAAGACCTGACCTTTACTGCCCACCTGCTTGCATTCAATGACCTTTGTCCCACACTCTTCCTTAACCTCTTCTTTCCAGCTTATCCCCTAACTCCAGGTAAAAGGAAAGCAAAACCACTCCTCCAGCAACAGTAACTTACCTCCAGCCAGCCCAGGCCACTCAGACCAGTGTGAACTAAACCCCTGACTCCCGTCTGCACAGGTGGACCATGGAGTGACCTCTGGATTGACCTGTGACTACCTTTATCTCATTATAATACTGCAGTCCCCACCCAAGGAGGAGCACAAGCCTCATCTGCATAACATACTATGTGTGTATAGGCAGGTTTCCTTAAGGCGCATGTGCGCCTCTGCATAGGAGGACCAGGCTTTCCCATCTAAATATTCATCATAGCCCCAAACACGAGGAATCCGTCCACCCTTGCTTGGGGAGTCACAGCTTTGGAAGTTATTCCCTGTGATCTTATCTGCTGCAAAAAAGTTTTCTTTGTGTGACAGTTCAACCTGGAGCAGTTTCTGACTCACCAAGGAGGAACTCACGTTGGTTTGGTATCTGTTAAATCCTGGTGTCCGTAGCTCCATTTCCTTGGTGCTTTCGGTGTCTGTTGATGTGCACATGAGGTAAAGGCTTAGCTAAAAGAACGGTAATAAATGATCATGGAATGGGATCCTTAAAATCCAGAGAATTAAGCACTCCACCTTCTGGCACACCTGCTTATTTTATATCTAAGAACCGTGGTCCCAGAAACGGAAACAATCTACAAGCTTGTTTTGTGTCCTAAAGGATTTGGCTTGGTAACCATCAGGTTGGGCGGCCCCCAAAAAGCCTGGGCAGAAAGGTCAGTTGCATCCTATTCACAGTTAGATTTGGCTGGAAGACATGTGGGTTAACTCCATTTGCATCTAGGGTCCTACCCAAACTGCTATCAGCCTTCAGGGGAATTATAGCCTAGAAATAGATGACCTCTCTGGGGAATGTTCCAATTAGATATCATCATTTAAGAAGTGCACCTGAGGGATGCCTGGGTGGCTCAGTCATTAAGTGTCTGCTTTCAGCTCAGGTCATGATCTCAAGGTCCTGGGATCAAGCCCCACATCGGGCTCCCTGCTCAGCGGGGAGCCTGCTTCTCCCTTTCCCACTGCCCCTGCTTGTGTTCCCTCTCTCACTGTCTCTCTTTCTGTCAAATGAAATAAATAAAAATCTTTTAAAAAAAAAAGTGCACCTGAAACCAAGGGTTCCCAAATTAAACAGAATGGGATATCTCTTTTAATTGCCAAGCGGAAGCCTCCAAAAGGTTTCCTAGTTCCAAAATAGTTTCATTGAAAGATTCATTGCAAAAGGCTAATGACAAATTGAAGATGTAAGAGGTACCTAAAACAAGACTGTAAGACTGGCAAACTCCTATTGCTCCCCTCTTTCCTCCTTCAAGTACTCATCCTGCTAATCCAATATCTGAATTGTTTTTCCACTCTGAAAGGACTACACAATCATCAAAAGTCCACCAAGTTAATGGCCTGGAAGCTACCCTCATATCTACCTTCACAAGAGGGCCCCCATATGGGGCCCCTCCCAGAGTTTATGAAACTGAGGGACATTCTGGTAAACAGGTATGTTACCCCTTAAACAGCTAAAGGGAAACTCTGGTACAGACCAGAGCCTACAGAGAGGATCCTGGGAAAACTGGCAGAAAGCAGCAAAGGGTGAAAATTCTTATGTCAGTTCCTCTGAATGTCTTGTCTATAGTGTCCGGTCTAAAGAGGACAATAAAATTTCAAGTTGTCTCTTCCCCTCCAAATCCAGACCCATTGTTTATTGATCTTTTCTCTCCCAGGGATAGCGATTGTCTTATTTTAGATAAAAGGGCTTGGCTTTTTGCCTGCCTAGGACATTCAGGTTATTGGTTCTTTCTTCTGGCTATCTTCGAAAGTGACTCTGAATCTTGGGAAGTTAGTATCCTTTGCACCCTCTTTGGGGACCTCTCTTAGACCCAAGGGGAGTTACTAAGTACTGCCAGAAATATTTAAAATTACCTTGTACCCAGAGGGAAAGAAGCAAATTGAAGATGATGTACTTGGAGAGGTGGATCAATCTATGTTATTTAAATTACAACTCAATTTTTTGAGGAACTGAGAGTAACTGTCCTTATCTTACAAATCTTTTGCAAAGCAAAAGTCAGCTCTAGAGGCAATTCAAAATTAAACTATTCCTTTTTTCTTTTTCTTTTCTTTTCTTTTTTTTTTAAAGATTTTATTTATTTATTTGACAGAGAGAAAGATCACAAGTAGGCAGAGAGGCAGGCAGAGAGAGAGGGGGAAGCAGGCTCCCTGCTGAGCAGAGAGCCCGATGCGGGCTAACCCACTGAGCCACCCAGGTGCCCCAAACTATTCCTTTTTTCAATTGCAAAACACCTGTTATCTCAAAAGGCATTTAAATTATTGGCCTTAGGAAAGCAAAATCCTTGGAGGGACTTGCCTTCTTTCTCTGTCCCTTGAAATTATGAATCTTGTCATGTCTTTGAAATAGAAACATAGCCCCCAACTGCCTGAGACAGTAGAGGAAAAAAGGGAAAAGCAGCCTTTTTAAAATAAAAACTACTAAAAGGGCTCTTGTGCCCAAACTCTAGCACAACCTCCTTAAGATTAATTCCAGGGACAAATACAAATCTTAAAAGTCTTCTCCACACATATTAAATAAAAAACTTTTAGACATCGAGACAAGTAAACCTAACTTATTCCATCTGCCAGAGAAAGTAATTTAGGACCAACTTCTTTTATAACTAGTGAGTTTTGTACCTATTTTATATCATGGTTTTCAATTTAAAGCCAAAGCTGTAAGGTCTCTGTTTGCATCTATATGTTTATATGTGTCTATTTATGTGTGGTAATGTACCCGAACCAACATGAGTTCCTCCCTGGTGAGTCAGAAACTGCTCCAGGTTGAAATGCCACACAAAGAAAACTTTTTTGCAGCAGATAAGGAGATCACAAGGAATAACTTCCAAAGCTGTGACTCCCCAAGCAAGGGTGGATGGATTCCTTGTATTTGGGGTTACGATGAATATTTAGATGGGAAAGCCTGGTCCTCCTGTGCAGAGGCAAGCATAAGGTCTGCACACGCCCCAAGGAAACCTGCCTATACACACATAGTATGTTATGCAGATGAGGCTTGTGCTCCTCCTTGGGTGGGGACTGCAGTATTATAATGAGATAAAGGTAGTCACAGGTCAATCTAGAGGTCACTCCATGGTCCACCTGTGCAGTCGGGAGTCAGGGGTTTAACTCACACTGGTCTGAGTGGCCTGGGCCGGCTGGAGATCATGTCAGGGAAGTTGCTGTTGCTGGAGGAGTGGTTTCGCTTTCCTTTTACCCTGAGTTAGGGAGTGAGCTGAGAAGAAGAGCTTAAGGAAGAGTGTGGGACAAAGGTCATTGAGTGCAAGCAGGTGGGCAGTAAAGGTGAGGTCTTAGGGTTCAGCTAGTGACATAACCACGGAACCAGGGACTGGAGAAAGGATGAACCAGTAGACCACAAAGAATGGAGACTGTGGGCTGATTTCCAAACCAGCAGAGTACTGTAGCTGCCCACCAGCAGTTCCCAATGTGGAATCTGAGGACAGAAATGAAGACTGGGGTTTAGGTTACTTGGACTGTGCAACGGAAGCCAATGAGCACACCACTAGCAATTCCCAGCATGGACAACACCAGCAGACTCCACGGGGGGAGACTGCAGAATGGAATTGGGGAAAAGACAAAGCCAACAAACTCTGATACATGGGGACAGCAGATTGGAATGGGGAAGGGAATCCAGTGAGGAACTGTGAACTGAACTGGGGGTGGGGGGTGAGGGGATGGGGGAGAGACTGGTGTTCTTTTGGAGCCTCCCACCAGTCTAGACTGACCCACTGACTGGACTGGAAAGCCAATCAGGAGCTCCAATGCAGAGCGAAAACTTCAGCCAAGAGGGACTCACCAAGGGCTGCTGGAAATGGCGAGAAAGACTGTGAACTCAGAGAGGGTCACAGGCCCGTTTCTCGTTTCCCCAAATGCTGTTAGAAGTTCGCTTCAGATCCCAATGCTGCCACCCAATCTATTAGACAAGTCAATTTGAAGATATAATTGGCTTTTTAAATCAATTCATGAATCATGCAGCATCTCTACCCTAAGTAGAGGGGAGCTCCAAAGGGCTGCAGACAAGGAAAGGTTTTTAAAGGCAGGACAAGGAAGCAAGGAAGTCATAAACAGAAAAAAGAATGGTTTCAGGTGAGGTCATCTTTGGGGACAAATGGGTTCTTCTATGTGGATTGGGGGATAGAGTCCACGTGACAGAAGACTTCGTTGGTTCTGATGAAAATTCTTGACTGATCAGGTAAGACTACATTTCTTGGAAAGGCTCTAACAGTCACCTAATACTGTTGGGCATGAAGCCCCAGTTTGGTGACTTGGCCTAAGTGACACCATTTGGGGCCTGCGGTTTTCTTTTTAACACTATATGGCAGAAGGGGCTGGGGAGAGTCGAATCCTAACAGGAACTCAGCCTGCCATTACTGGCTCAGAGATCCAGAAGATTCTGCCCCAGACATACGGCACTTTGGCATTTTGACTATTTTGAGTGAAAGGCGCTTGAAAGATGGCAAATACAAGAAAAACACTGATCTTCCTTCTTTCTCTTAAAAGGAGATATTCATTCCTATGTGAAAGTTGTCCTCTCTATTCCAGAAGGTAAACACCTAATCCTCAAGGACAGGAAACTGAGATCAAGAGACGTCTATACAAATCATGCTTGTTAAAATAATTCTCATCTTGCTTCAGCTTGCCTACATAGTTGAGTCACTTTTCCGCAATTGCCTCTCTTTGTTCAACCTAATGTAAGAGCACGTTGGTCTCACAACTTCTTTGGGTCCTCATTCCTTAGGAAGGCTCCCTGGTCATGAAAATCTTTTAAATAAATCTGTATGCTCTTTTCCTGTTGGTCAGTCTTACGTTGATTTCATTCTCTAAACCTAAGAGATGTAGTTAAAGGTAACTATTTGCTTCTCCTACAAGTCAAAGAATGTGGGTGACCTCAAGAAGCTGATAGCAAGGAAGAAAATGAGAACCACAAGGAACCAAATCCTGCCAATAACCTGAATGATGAGCAAGGAAAGGGAGTCTCCTTTACAGCCTCCAAGCGAAATGCAGCCTTCCACCATGTAGATTTGAGCCGTATGAGATCTCTATCAGATTTCTAATATACAGACATGTGAGATAATAAATGTGTATTGTTATTGTAGCAGAACCTGGACTGGATCCTGGCGGAAAAACCAAGCGGCACTCGGAGACTAAGAAGGGAGGGAGATTTAATTATTCACCGGTGAGACTCAGAGGAGACCCTTCTCCAAAGATCTGAGCCCTGAGCACAAGCAGGGAGGGTAATTTATACCCTCCTACTTGCGCATACTTGGCATTCTGGCGCGCGAGGGGAACAGGGTAGGAAAGAAGAACCGGAAGGGCTCTGAGACAAGGACTGGAGTTCCCTCGCCGGTTTGGTCAGTCGGCTTAAAGTACAGTTTTTCCCCATCAGTTATAAACCACAAAATTTATGGTAATCTGTTACAGCATCAATAGAAAGCAAACACAGCAGGAAATGCAGCTTTATTTCATTTATTGTTGATTGATTGGTTGTTTATAGAAAGTGCACAGGAGTGGGGAGGAGAGGAACGGCAGAGAGAGGGAGGGAGAGAGAATTCTAAGCAGGCTCCATGTTCAGCCCAAAGCCTGTAGCGGGGCTCAACCCCAAGACCCTGAGATAACGACCCTGAGCCAAAATCAAGAGATGGACGCTCACCTGGCTCGGCCACCCAGGTGTGCTATCTTTGTTTTACTTAAATTCAAGTTTATTTGATGTTGGATCTTCATTCTGCTGCACTGGCAGGGTATTCAATCCCAGACATTATTGAGGCCCTTTCCCTTATCAGTGACATTCAAGGTCTCAAAGATCTTACCGAGTGTTGAAACCTCAGGCCCCTAGAACTTTTGTCCTCTTTTGCTACCAGCGAGATGCCATTGTTCTTGTCTGCTTGGCCCCAACTATTCTGGTGGTTGCAGCAGGATCTTGACAAGGCTGGAAATGGTTCCTTCCCTTTAGGCATGCATGAAGTCATTCCTCATTCCTCCTATCTGGATATTACCTCATGTCCTGGGAGCCATGTGGGAGTGGGAGTGGGACTTTGGTTGCCCTCTGGCCCTCTCTCACTTAAGAGAAACCTTTCCTGTAGTAGTTTTTGCTTTTACCCAAGGGCTTTTTCTTTTTCTTTTCTTTTTTCTTTTTACCCAAGGGCTTTTTCTATCCCTAACAACCTCTCCACCCTGCCCTCCCCCAACCCCCCCCCCCCCAACGGCCTGATATTGTAATGTCTCTTACCAGTTTTTACCACTCACTCTCCTGAGGCCAACAAGCCAGGTTACCTCCTAGGAGCTGGGAGATAAACAATATATAAACTAACATATTAATATAGATTATCTTGCAACATTCTTGCTCTCATAAATCAGTAGTATACCTTAAAGGAAATTTTGCTCCCCTTCTTGATGTCTTGGCTTTTCTCAGATGTTGGATCACTGACATCTATTGACTGGAGTCTACCCCAGGATGGTGACCTCACATTAAGTAGCAGCTGCTCGGTGGGTGATATATCTCTTTGGGCTTCTCAAGGTCAGGGTTAACGAACCTGGATATTGGGTCAATTTCTTGCTTTCCAGAGGACAGATGACTCTTTTTGCCCAACTCTGGCTGCATCCCTGCTACATGGGAGTTTTCTTTGATTCTGGTCAACCTCTGGGAGAACAGATTTGTTAGAGAAGCAAGGAGAGAGCAAGAGACCATTTATATGTCTGTGGTAATCTCCTATGCAAGAAATGATGGGGGCTTAAACCAGGGCAGAAGTAATAAAAGAGATAAATGATTGGACTCTGGATACTTTGAAGTGTACAGCCAGTAATCTGATTAGTGGGGGTTAAAGGGAAAGCCAAATATAAGTAGGCTGTCAGGACTGATTTGCCCTCACACACCTCACAGTTGGGAGGAACTTTAAATGACTTAAGAGAACATTTCATGTCTCGAAACTAGAGAAAAGTGTCTAAAGGTTGTCACATGAGAATTTAGTTTTTGGCAGTTAAAGAATTCATTCTCCATCCTAAATCTTCAGCCAATATTTCTTTATTTTCTGATTCACCTCTCTTTCTACAGTCTCTGAGTTTTCATTATTTCCCAATTTCAGCTGGCCTATGTGTCAGTTCTTTCTTCCATCCTCCATCCATCACCAGGTGGGTCTATTCAGCTTTTTTCTATCTCTTAGAGTACTCCAAAAGAAATGACAGGTGCTGTTTCCAGCAGAAAAGAATGCAAAATAATTAAAAACGATAGCCCTGTATTCTATTCTTCAGCTTGGTTTTAAGATGGCTGAAAACCTAATATTGAAATAAGTACTTTAAGAAATACACTACTACTCTATTCCTGTTAGTGTTGAATCTGCTTTGTTTTGTATTTAATCCTTCATGGCTCTGGAATCAAATAATCATGACTGCAAAACTTAGATAACTGATGAAAACTAGTTTAGTTTTTTGTTTAAATGCTGAACGCTGGTAGAAGTCACATACAGTATTAATAAATGAAAAGCAGCAGCGCCCATTTGGGGCAAGTACTATTTCTGCCTTCATTCTAAGGTGCACTTCATTTTGGTTTGGTTTGCAGGCTACATTGCTATTATCCAGGAGCTATAAATACTCGGGCAAAGTAATTTTTTCCTTCTTTTCTCTTCTTTTCTTTCTCTTTCTTTTTCCTTCCTTCCTTCCTGCCTCTCTCTTTCTTAATTATCTTTCTTCTTCTTTTAAAGTAGTTATCTTTCGATGGCTTTTTCCACCCCCTCATCCACAATATCTCAGCTCCCCGACTGCTTTCTGATCTTAGGGGCCTCGGATAACTTAAAACCTCATTTAAGAAATATTTGGTGTCCAGTGTAAAACAGTATGCTTGATGCCGAGGAGGAATACCAAGATATAAAAGACACACACAGAGCTCCCTGCCTGTCTAGAGAAGAATTTGTATGAAACGGATCAGCCGCGAATCCAGCTGTCAGTCGGTACAACCTCTCCTTTGCTGGCCTTTAGCGATCGAGTACATCGCTGCTCCAACTGTGGTATGCACGCAACCAGTTTAATTTTCAAAGTGCCGTCCTAAGGTGGAAAATGCAGAATTCCATTTAATTTTCACTTTTAAAGGGGAGACATTAAGGAAGGCATATTCGGGCTTGCTCCCTGAGGTGTCCGCTGAGGGGTTTCCTTTTTTCCTGTCCCAGAAAGGCTTACCTATTCCCACCTGCTCCCCAGGACAACCCACATTTCCCTTCCTGGTTTCAGGTCTAATAGCCCACCGTGCACCGACCAATAGGTTCGTCCCGATTCCGCTGCGGGGCGGGACCTCGAGCCTGGGCTACGGGGACCCGCCCCCCGTACGTGGCCTGCGTGCGTGACGCCGCGTGGCGCGAGGCGCTTTCTCCAGCGTGTGGCGCCCCCCGGCGGCAGCGAGGGCTCAATGTGACAGCGGGACCTGAGCGCCGGCCATGGAGCCGCAGAAAGAGGCGCGAACACCCGGGGACCCCGTCGCGCGGTCGTCTGGGCCCTCGAGGTCTCAGACGCCTAAAGACGAGGAGCGGCGGGAGGGCGACACAGCGCCGGCGGAGGCTTCCCTGAGCGCGGAGGCGGACGGCGCCTTTGCGGACGCGCTGTGGGAGTTGCCGGTGGAGCCCGCCGAGCGGAGGCCCGAGTGCAGCCGCTGCAGGTGACCGCGGAACGGGGGGCGGGGACTGAGGCCAGGGCCGCCTTCGGAGGAGGCTGCAGCGCCTCCTGCTGGGAAGGCGGCTGCTCCGGCTCCGCCAAGGGGATCGCTGCCTCTAGCTTCGCGGAGCTTGGGTCGGCTGGTGACCTTGGTTGGGGTCAGTTTGTGAAATTGCTGTCACAACCCTTTAGTAAGAAGCCGTTGATCCAGGTCCATGACTATTTAGCCTGACTTCCTGTGAGACCCCGGGCATGTCATGGGATGAGCAGGCATGAGTTCGCTGTCAAGAATCTTGAGTCTGATAGGGGAAGTGAGGGGTAATGACAATAATATTTAGAGAGATGAATACTATTATGCCCAAGTGACATAGTCATCGCACCGTAAAAAAAAAAAAGTAAAAGTAATTAAAGAACAGAGATAATCAATATTATCTCTGTTACGATTGCCTTTTGAATTCTGACTTCTTTTGGATTTATTGAGCACCTATATGGTGCCAGGCATCTGTATGGTGCTAGGTCCTGGGAATGCAGGCCTGGATCAAACACATGGTCTCTGCCCTCACTGGGGCACTAGAGTCTGATGAAGAGACAGTCCATTATAAACAGGCAACAACAGCGAACACCAAATGCTCACAGTATGCCCAGTTGTTGCAGTGCCTTTCAGGATGACCTCATTGTGCTGGTGTACTTCAGGATGGGGAGGATTGCTTTCCCTGCCTGTTTGCATCTTATGCGGTTTAGATAAACCATTCTCTTTACCTTGTGAGTGTTCAGGAGTTACTGAAGGTCTCCATCTATCACCTATCTTTCTTTTTTTTTTTAAGATTTTATTTATTTATTTGACAGAGAGAGAGATCACAAGTAGGCAGAGAGGCAGGTAGAGAGAGAGGGGGAAGCATGCTCCCTGCTGAGCAGAGAGCCCGATGCAGGGCTGGATCCCAGGACCCTGGAATCATGACCTTAGCCAAAGGCAGAGGCTTTAACCCACTGAGCCACCCAAGCGCCCCTATTACCCATCTTTCTGTTGCCTTCCACAGTTTTAACCCTTAGATAGTGCCTCTGCTTCCTCATCTGGGAATAGCTCTGCAGTTTGTCATCCCATCCTACACTCCTCTGACAGGGCTGTCATGAGAGTCACCAGTAACTTCCCTGTGATGAAACCCAGTGGATCCTTTTCTGTTCACTTTTTACTAGACCTCTTGGCAGCATTCTGCATTTGAATACCGACTTCTTTTTTTAAATTTATTCTTTTACTTTTTTTTTTTTAAAGATTTTGTTTATTTGAAAGAGAGTGTGAGCGAGTGAGAGCACGAATGGGGGAGAGGGAGAGGGAGAAGCAGACTCCCCATTGAGCAGGGAGCCCAACAAGGTGCTCAATCCCAGGACCCCGGGATCGTGACCTGAGCCAAAGGCAGACGTTTAAACACACGCGCCCCCCCCCCCTTTTCTTTTAGACGATTTTACTTATTTGACGGAGAGAGTGAGAGAAAAGCAGGAGGAGAGAATACTGACTTCTTGGAACATCATGTGTATCTGGCTTCCTGGTGATTTATCTGACTTGTCTGTCTTAGTCTTCTTTGCCTGTTCTACTCAAGCTGTGAATGTTCAAACTTCTTCAGTTCTTGATTCTAGATTGTCTTCTCTTAGAACCCCACACATTTTCCACAGGTGATCTTACCAATTTTCATGGGTAAATTATCTCTACCCCAATACTTCTAGCCCAGCCCTTTGTCCTGAGCCCCAGACTTATGCATTCATTTAACCAGTGTTTATTGAATGCTTTGCAAATTCTTGGTAATACGGTGGAATGTGTGCCTGCATGGGATATTCAGTCTGTTATTGGCTGCAGATTATAAACCAGCAACCAGGATGGTGTTAGGAAATATTTCTGAGGTGGTAGCATTTATACTGAGATTTGAAAGATGAGAAGGATCCAGTCAGGAGAAAAGCATTCTGTGAAGGAAAACAGAAGAACAGACTGGTTCAGTGTGTTTACCACTTGACTACTTGGAGTATCCTTCCTTGGACGTTTTAATCTTTTCCCAGGATTAGATTGTAAGATCTCAGAGGAAGGGATCTTGAGTGTAAGCATCTTTTTATATCTCCCAAATGTCCTATTGAAAGTAGACACTCAGTATAGATTTTTGAGGAGGATAAATAATTTGTGTCTATAAAGGACTGCATATATGAACAGAAGGGGTGTGTGAATACATTTTATTTAAACCATCTCCCTAAAGGTATTAGGAGATAACACTTAATGATGCTGCAAAGAGGTCTCAATAGGATACTGATAAATCCAAGGCTAAATTATCATGCTAGCTTTGTCATGTAGTTTTTAGTTTATTCAGACCTGCTAATTATAAACGCTGTATACAGGTTTTTTTTTTTTTAAAGCGAGTCTCCTACATTTAGCAATGATTTGTAGTTTTTCTGATCTGCTCCCCCCTCCACTTAATAGACTTCATTTTTTAGAGAAGTCTTAGATTCATGGCAAAATTGAGTGGAAGGAGAGGAGACCTCCTATATATCCTTTGCCCCCACCTGCTTCCCCCATTATCAGCATCCCCTGCCAGAGTGATATATTGGCTAAATTGGGTGAACATCATCATAACTCAATGTCCATAGTTTTACATTAGGGATTTACTCTTGGTGTTGTACATGTTTTGCTTTTGGATTACTTTATAATAATATATATCTCCACTATTATAGTATAATACGGAGTATTTTCACTGTCGTAAAAATTCTCTTTGCTCTACCTTTTCATCCCTCCTTACACCCTAATTTAATCTGCTTTCTAAAAAATAAAAATGACTTGGATTTTAGCTTGTTTTCAATTACATTTAGTTAATATTTTAGGATTATGATTCATTCCAGTGTTTCTGTACTTTGCATTTTCTAGTGAAATTTTGTACCTTTAAAAGCTCTTCTGCCCCTTGGCATACTATGCATTTTATTTATTCTAATAGGTTAGATTACAGTTCTAGAAATATGGAGAGTATTTAGGTGTTATTAGTAAAATATAAGCTAATTGATGGGTCATTATATTTTATTTCATTAAGCTTTTGGAGTTTTACTAGTTCCCTGGGTGAACTTAATCTACATTTATGCTTGTGATCATTTTTAAAACGAAAACAGAATTCTTAGAGTTGAGTGATCAGCAAGTTATAATTATTTGGCCATTTACTTAAAACTGTGTTCATTTCTCTAAACATGTTACTGTAATTGTCATGGCCTAGTGAGTTCCAAAAAATTGGTTTTATTTAGGCAGTACAAACTCAGGTTAACTTCAGAACAGACTCTTACTAGTTGGAAATACAAGATCTCGTAAACATGAGCAGGATATTCTTTAAAAGATCCCAAACTGATTTGTTATTATTGCTAGATACCTATTTCATTAGTAGTGTGTTCCTGTTGCGGGAGCATGATGTACAGAGGTACAGGGTATAGAGAGGAGTGTATTTAGAGAGTGTGGTGGAAAGGAGGGAGAGGAGAGAGAGCTGTAGGATTCGTACTGGTTGCATTGGGAAGGGCCAGGTAAGCTATGTTAGGGAGGTTACGAGGAATTCAGCCTTATGTACTTGCATCCAACAAACCAAGCACTGGAATATTTTTTTATTTGGGTGATTGTCATAAGTGTGACTTCATTAGGTAACTTGGAGCTATAATAATTTATGTTCTATTTTATTAAAAATTGCAAACTGGTGATACAGTGGTGAAAGTCTTGAGTGGAAAGAGTTGGAACCTCATTCTAGTAAAGATGCTAGGATCTTAATTCTACTCTTATATCTTCTAGAGATACTGCCATGAGCCTGAGGATAAGAGTTAGAAACCACTGAGCAATCACTGGTCCTTAGAATAATGGAATAATGTCAAACCATGCAGTATTTTTTAATTGAGGGAGGGAAACAGCAGCAAGGGCATGTACACAGACTGACACAGATAAGCCCTGAGACAGAATTTTTTTTCTCTTTCCAATCCTTTCTTCCCCGCAAAGTACAAAATTGTAAGGATTATAAACCACACCAGTATACTTAGTACACATTTATTAAGTACTGACCATGTGCAGGTTACCTACCAGGCCTAGGTATTTTGTATGCAAGATTTTATTTATTTCTCATAACAACAATTCTAGAGTTATAGTGATTAGCTTTTGTTTTATTTTTTATTTAAAAACATTTTTAAAAGTTTTTTATTTATTTACCTAATCTCTGCACCCCATGTGAGACTTGAACTCTAAGATCAAGAGTCACACACTCCTCTGCCTGAGCCAGCCAAGTGCCCCTATATTGTTAGGTAGTAATGATGAGGAGATGCAATACCCAAAAAATAAATAATTATATTAAAATGAGCAGAGGACCTAAATAGATATTTTTTCACAGAAGACATACAAATGGTCAACATGCTCATGAAAAGATGATCAAATCACTCATCAGGGAAATACATATAAAAAACCACAATAAGACATCACTTTACACCCTTCAGAAGGGCTAGAATCAAAAAGTTAAGAAATAGCAAGTAGGGTGAGGATGTGGAGAAAAGGGACCCTTGTGGATTGCTGGTAGGAATGTAAATTGGTGCAGGCACTGTGGAAAACAGTATGGAAGTGCCTCAAAAAATTGAAAATAGAAATACCATGTGATCCAGTAATTCTACTACTGGATTTTTACCCAAAGGAAATGAAAACACTAATTTGAAAATATATAAGCACCCCTGTGTCTTTTGCAACGTTATTTCCAATAGCCAAGTTATGGGAATAATCCAAGTGTCTATAGATAAATGGATAGAGGATGCGTTTATGTATATATAAAATAGAATATTACTTGATCAAAAAAAGTGTGAGATCTTGCCATTTGCAACTATGGTGCACGGACCTAGAGGATATAATGTCAAGTGAAATAAATCAGACAGACAAATACCACATGATGTCACTTATATGTGACATCTAAGAAACAAAACAGGTACACAAAGAGACAAACCAAAAAACACAGACTCTTGAATACAGAGTGAGGGGAGTGAGGGGGGGATGGGTGAAATAGGTGAAAGGGATTAAGAAGTACAAACTTCCAGTTGTAAAATAGATAAGTCATAGGGTTGAAAAGTACGGAATAGAAAATATAGTCGATAACATTATAATAATGTTGCATGGTGACACGTGGTGATTACACTTATCGTAGTGTGCACAGAGTAATGTATAGAACTGTTGTATCATTATGTTGCACACCTGAAACCAATATAACACTTTATGTTAATTATACTTCATTAAAACAAGAAAGAAAAAAAAAAGATGAGGAAGTAGAGATAGCAAGTAAGTAGCTGAGTTTGGTCTCCAGCTCTAGTCTGCCTGGCTCCTGAACTCAGCAGGCACTTGACTTGGCTCCGTGTTTGCTGAAGAAGCCTTATGATTTTGATGGCAGAGTAGATGTAGTCACTAGTCGAAGTGGGGCCACCCAGGCTGCAAGAGGAGCTCCGATTTTCCTACTTTTTATTTATTTATTTATTTATTTATTTATTTATTTATTTATTTATTTATTTTTAAAGTAGGCTCCACACGCGACGTGGGGCTTGAACTTCACAACCCTGAGAACAGGACTCCCATGACGTACTGACTGAGTTAGCCAGGTGCCCTGATTTTCATATTTTTAAAACTGAAGTATGTGTACTTCAAGCTTAGTAACAAGATGCCCGAGCTTTAGTATTCTCTAGCAACTTTTCTAAAAAAAAAAAGAGAGAGAGAGATGTAATTTACATATAACATGTGAGTTTAAGCTCTACAATATGTGGATTTAATACAGTTAGAAAATCAGTGTGATTAACACTGGCAGCTTTGGTCACATAAGTATCCCATCTTTTTTTCTGGTGAGAAGATTTAAGATCTAGTCTCTTAGAAAATTTGAAGTGTTCCAGGTTTATATCTTTTAACAACATCTAACTCCTTTGTTCCATGTCTTAACCTTTCTTTATTCTTTAGGTTTGCATATTCTGGAGAAAGAAGTGGTGGGCATAAAATCAGGAGAGAGGGAAGGAGGGAAACTGCAGGTATTTAAGAAGAGTGCAAGAGCCACATATTGGCAGCCAACGGATGTTTGTTTTGAACGGGTATTTTGTTTTTAAAGTAGTTCTAACAGGTAAAAGTCCAGATGTCTGATATTAAAAAATGCGGATTTCTGGCTTTTGTGGGATAGGAAGATCTAGCAGGTCAGGGACCACCTTTTGGAGCAGTGGTTAGTTGAGCTGAGCTTTGGTCATGATGTTGGGTTGGGTGTGGATCTGTTCAGGGCACCACAGCTCCTAGTTCTTCCTGCTCGATTCATTCTTATTAACTACATGCCCCTTGTTGGCACTTGCTTTTTGATTCTAGGTCTCATGTACACCATTATGGCTGGTCTGCTTAAACAGCAGGGTAAATCAGCATACAAGAATGGTAGGCACAAGTGAAAAATGGTGACTCCCAAGGCAATTAGTTTAGAATATATTAAGAGTGTTGAATTGGTATTAACCCTTAGGTTTAGAAAAGAAACTACTTTGGTAAATTTAAAATCAACTAGATTCCTGATGATGATTTTTAGAGTAAAAACTTAGATAATTTGAAAATTTATTTCTTTGTTCATATCAAAAAGCATCATGTTCCCAAGAGGAAAGTATTAAGTTAATTTGTTCTTTCCTGTTAGTATAGAAAATATGTTTATTCTTTGAAGTTGTTCATTTGTAATATATGTGGAAAGCTAACTGATTTACAAATTACTGCGCAGGCTAATCTTATGTTCAAAGTTGAACAAAGATGATATATGTCAAGAGGGAATTTTGTTTCTTAATCTTAATTAAGTCTCCAAAGAAGAGTGACCAATTTTAAAAAGCACATTAGAGCTTTCTAAATGTTTGATTTATTTTCCCCAAGAAAGAAAAATAAGAATTATATCATTACCCTCTGATGGATAGAAGTTTTCTTCAAAGAACATCAAAGCACATTAATTTTTAAAGTACATTTGCCCAAAATTAATAATTCATTGTTCTATTCATGCTTATATATAGAGAGAAAATATTCAGAAATAGTCTAGTCTAAAATTTGGTATTATTTAAAAAGGGCCCACAGGTTACAAAGTGCTTTTACGTCTGCATTTTTATTTAATACATGAGAGACAACTTTGTGATTTAAATAGTTATTCCTTTTTATAGACTCTCAAGGTGAGGGGACTAGTAAGAGGCAGACTGCTTTAGCTTTCATACCTCCGTTATTACACCACATAATAAAGGATTGTATCGAAGTGAACAGTATGACTACCCTTGTTTTCCTGCCACATATAAAAATACTCCCAGGGAAGTGTTTCTTTGTGGGTTTTGAATCCATAGATTCTGTTCTTTTTCCTTTTCCTTGGCTATTGTTAGTTATTTTGGGATGAGGGCTTTTTAATTCGTGTCTTTTTTAAGGTCGAGCTTTTATTTCTTGAATCCTTTACCTGGCTAAGGTCAACTTCTTATTTCTGTTGGGAAGTCCTCATTTTTCAGTCAGGAAGCCAAATTTGAAGACATTACTGATAGGAATTTATTTTGTTTTCCCCTGTTGAGTTTTTTGTTTGTTTGCTTGTCTTCTGGTTTTCTCTACTGGAAGCCTCATGGGAAGGCTGTGGGGAAAAAGGCAGCAGGGAAGTGAAGTAACAAGTCTTCCAGAGTTACTCAGGGAAAAAAATGAAAAGGTAGAGAATGAATCTCAGGACTTTGCAAAGGTTCAGAGGGATTAACCTGTGGGAGGAATATCTGACCTGTTTGTCTATGTAGACATGTTACTTGGCAGGCTGCTCTTTCTTTCTTTCCTTTTTTTTTAAATTGTGCTAATATATACATAATATTTAAAATTTTAATGATTTTTAACTGTATAACTGACAGTCATGAGATACATTCATAATGTTATATAACCATCACTACTATCCATACACCAGACTTTTTCATCATTTTTGGCATGAACTCTGTACCCACTAAATAACCACTTCCCATCTCCCATCCCCCGCTGCCCAACCCCGGTAACTTCTCTTCTAATCTCTATTTCTATGACTTTGCTTATTCCAGATCCTTCATAGAACTTACAATATTTATCCTTCTGTTTCTAACATTTCGCTTAGAATAATGTTTTCAAGTTCCATCCCTATTGTAGCATATCAAAATTTCTTTCCTTTTTATGGCTGAATTGTATGTATATAGCACTTTCGTTTATCCATTATTCATTTTCTTTGCTTCTCTATTACCCACTCACTTGTTGATGGACACTTGTGAATAATGCTGCTATGAACATTGGTATGCCGGTATCTGCTCTACTTCCTGTTTTTAATTTTGGGGGGGGGATGTATTCCTAAGAGTAGAATTTCTGGGTCATATGGTAGTTCTCTGTTTACCTTTCTGAGGAATTTCCAAACTGTTTTCCAACGTCTTTTCAACAGAGGTCATTTGATTTCCAACATCTGGGTGTGCTCGTGATATTCCTTTCCTGGAGACCTTCCATGCTCGTATTTCAGGTAGAGAACAGAGTCCGGGCTCCAGTGTGGTTTCCAAAGCCTGGTGCTTCTCTTCCTTCACGATGCCCTTCCCACACCCTCTTCTCCAGCTACCCGGAACTAGTCCCCGAAAACAGGTGCTTTTTACATTCTGCTCTATGCCTGTGTTCTGTTATTCCCTTTGTATTAAATGTTCTTCCCTCATGCCTGCTGTCTGAGATGCTACTCTGTTTCAGGGTCCAGTTCAAATACTGTCTCGCCTGTCTTCAGAGTTTGAATTGTTTGTTCTTTTGACTTCTGTTTCTCCATGGTTCTACTAGCTTCCTGTGGCTTGGCCTTTTCCTGCTCCTTGTGTCTTTAACCATATATCCTTAATTACTTGTAGACATTTTGGACTGGAGAATTTAAAAAATGTTTTGGGGGCGCTTGGGTGGCTCAGTGGCTTAAAGCCTCTGCCTTTGGCTCAAGTCATGATCTCAGGGTCCTGGGATCGATCCCCGCATTGGGCTCTCTGCTCGGCGGGGAGCCTGCTTCCCCCCTCCCCCCCGCCTCTCTCTGCCTGCTTGTAATCTCTCTCTCTCTCTGTCAAATAAATAAATAAAATCTTAAAAAAAAAAAAGTTTTGGTTTTTACCTTTTGCTTCTTGGTCATCTCTTTCAGACTCTTAAGTTCATTTGTTTATCACCAAGTGTTTTAATGCTAGCACTAGGCCTTCTGGGGCTGGGGAAGCTAGGTTGAATTATGTGGTAAAACTTTTCATTGATCATTAAATGCTTATATGAGATCCACAAAAATGGATCGCTTGAAGAGTATGCATTCTGGAATTAGAACTGTGTTTTAGACCCAACTCTCTTTTCTCAAGAAAGCTACTTAACCTCTCTAAGCCTTGCTTTCGCCACTTGTAAATTAGAACAGTAATACTACGCGGTCTTTGACAGGTTTTTGAGATTGAATGAAGGTATTTAGCATAGTGCTTGTAACTTAAACGTGTGCAATTAACAATAAGTTCTTCCTCCTTATGGGGCGCCAGGGTGGTTCAGTTGGTCGAGAGTCCAGCTCTTGATTTCAACTCTGGTCATGATCTCAGGGTCCTGAGATTGAGCCCCAGGTTGTGCTCGGTGCTCAGCGTCGAGTCTGCTTGAGATTCCCCACCCCTGTTGACCTGCCGCCTACTTAGTGTGTGTGTGTGCACGCGCTCTCTCTCTCTCAAATTATAAATCTTTAAAAAATAATTCTTCCTCTCTACTTTCCCTGACCGTTCTTTTATTTCTTCTTCTTCCTTTCTCCTCTCCCTTCTCCTTCCCCCTTTTCCCTCTTTCTTTTCCTCCTCCATGAAATGTCATTATTATTATTTATGAAATTGGTCTCTTTTGCTGTTAGTTAATTTTTTCCATGTTAGAGTAGTTTTTCTAGATTCAGAGATTAAGGGCAAGTAAATAATTTTACATGTGTTTTGCTGTAGGTCACCATAAATAAATTGCCTCACGATGGAGATTTTGTCATCCTCGGGCTTTCAAAAGTATTCATTTTCCAGCTACAAATAAATGTTACATTGATGACAGACGCTTTTTTAGGTACATCAAAATCAGTGACTTATTTCATAGCATCATTGTATTGTCTTAAGTATTTAAGTATTACTAAATTAAACCTGATATTTTCTCTTTTATATCAAAGAAAATTCTCTGGGGCTCCTGGGTGGCTCAGTTGGTTAAGCACCTGCCTTTGGCTCAGGTCATGATCCCAGGGTCCTGGGATCGAGCCTCACCTTGGGCTCCCTACTCGGTGGGGAGCTTGCTTCTCCTTCTCCCTCCGCTGCTCCCCCTGCTCTCTCTCTGTGTCAAATAAATAAATAAAATCTTAAAAAAAAATGAATTATTTTGATTACATACCACAGTTAGTTAAAAAATTTAGGATGAAATTCCAGTAGCCAGACATATTTATCTATGTTTATTTGTACTTATTATATAATAATGTATGATGTACCCCCTAAAACATACACACACAGAAAAAGATTTTAAAAAGGAAGAGGCAATAGTGAAATAAACCATTTAAAAATGTTTCGCTTACTGTGATGGAGTCATACTACCATTATCCGTTATTTTGAGGCATAATATATATGTTTGGTGAAGTTCATTTTTAAAGACAGTAAGTGTGAGGGGCGCCTGGTGGCTCAGTGGGTTAAAGCCTCTGCCTTCAGCTCAGGTCATGATCTCAGGGTCCTGGGATCGAGCCCCGCATCGGGCTTTCTGCTCGGAGGGGAGCTTGCTTCCCCCTCTCTCTCTTCCTGCCTCTCTGCCTACTTGTGATCTCTCTCTCTCTCTGTCAAATAAATAAATAAAATCTTAAAAAAATAAAAAATAAAAAATAAAGACAGTAAGTGTGAATCCACAGTTCAACTAATCTTCATACTGTTTTTTAAAGTTATTGTGGTAAACTAAGAAAACAGTAGAACAGATCAATGAAACCAGGAGCTGCTTCTTTGAAAAGAACCCACAATCAAGTGGGAAATATTTCCAGGATGCAAGTGTGGTTCAATATTTCCAAATCAATCCATGTGATACAGCACATCAATAAGAGAAAAGATAAAGACCATACGATCATCTCATTAAATGTGGAAAAAGCATGTGACAAAGTACAACATCCATTCATGATAAAAACCCCTCAACAAAGGTTGAGAAGGAACATAACTGAACATAACAAAGGCCTTATATGAAAAACTCACAGCTAACATACTCAGTGGGGAAAAGCTGAGAGCTTTTCCCCTGAGGTCAGGAACAGGTCAAGGATGTCCATTTTTATCACTGTTATTCAGCATAGTACTGGAAGTCCTAGCTATAGCAGTCAAACAAGAGAAGGAAATTAAAGGCATCCACATTGATGAGGAAGAAGTAAAACTTTTACTCTTTGCAGATGACATGATACTATATATAGAAAACCCTCAAGACTTTACCAAAAAACTGCTAAAACTAATAAATGAATTCAGTAAAGCAGGATGCAAAATCAATGTGCAGAAATCTTGTATTTCTATACACTAATAATAAAGCAGCAGAAAGAGAAATTAAGAAAACAGTCACACTTACAACTGTACCAAAGATAATAAAATACCTAAGAGTAAACTTAACTAAGGGGGTGAAAGACCTGTACTCTGAAAAACTATAAAACATTGATGAAAGAAATTGAAGACAACATGAAGAAATGGATTCTATGCTGATGAATTTGAAGCACAAATTTTGTTAAAATGCCTATACTACCCAAAGCAATGTACAGATTAATGCAATCCCTATCAAAATACCAACAGCATTTTTCACCGAACTAGAACAATTCTAAAATCTGTATGGAACCACAAAAGACCCTGAATAGGTAAAGCAATCTTAAAAAAGAAAGAAATTGGAGGTATTTACAATTCCAGACTTCAAGTTATATACGAAGTTGTAGTAATCAAAGCAGTATGGTAGTGGTACAGAAATAGACACATAGATTAATGGAACAGAATAGAAAACCTAGAAATAAATCAACAATTATATGGTCAATCTTCAACAAAGGAGGAAGGAATATGTAATGGGGAAAAAAGAGTGTCTTCAGCAAATGGTGTCAGGAAAACTGGACAGCTTCATGCAAAAGAATGAAACTGGACCACTTTCTTATACCATACAGAAAAATAAGCTCAAAAAGGATTAAAAACTAGCTAGCCTGGCTGGCTCAGTCAGTCTTTAAGCATCTGCCTTCGGCTAAGGTCATGATCCCAGGGTCCTGGGATCGAGCCCCAAATCAGGCTCCCTGCTCAGCGGGAAGCCTGCTTTTTCCTCATCCTTTCTCCCCACCTGTGTTCTCTCTCTCGCTGTCTCTCTCTCTCTGTCAAATAAATAAATAAAATCTTAAAAAAAAAAAAAATTTAAAACCTAAATGTGAGACCCGAAACCATAAAAAGCCTATAAGAGAGCACAGGCAGTAATTTCTCTCACATTAGCTAATGCAGTATTTGTCTAGTTATGTCTCCTGAGGCAGGGGAAATAAAAGGAAAAATAAACTGTTGGGACTACATCAAAATAAAAAGCTCCTGCACAGTGAAGGAAACAGTCAACAAAACTATAAGACAACCTACTGAAGGGGAATAAATATTTGCAAATGACATATCCAGTACAGGGATAGTATCTAAAATATATAAAGAACCGATACAACTCAATGCCTAAGCAAATAATCTAATTAAAAAATAGGCAGAAGACACTAGCAGACATTTCTCCAAAGAAGACATCCACATGGCCAGCAGACACATGAAAACATGCTCAACATCACTCATCATCAGGGAAATACAAATCAAAATTATGAAGAGATACCATCTCATATCTGTGAGAATGATTAAAATCAAAAACACCAGAAACAACACGTATAGGTGAGGATGTGGAGAAAAAGAACTCTCTCGTCCTGTTGGTGGGAATGCAAACTGGGGCAGCCCTTGTGGAACAGTATGACGTTTCCTCAAAAAGTTAGAAAATAGAACTACCCTACCATCCAGAATTGTACTACTCGGTATTTACCTCCCAAATACAAAAACAGTAATTTAAAGAGATACCTGTGTTTATTGTGGTATTATCTACAAAAGCCAAGTTATGGAAGTAGCGCAAGTGTCTGTCAATAGATGAATAGATAAGGAAGATACATGGAATATTACTCAGCCATAATAAGAATGAAATCTTGCCATTTACAACAACAGGGATGGAGCTAGAGAGTACTATGCTAAGGGAAATAATCAGTCAGAGAAAGACAAGTACCACATAATTTCACTCATATGCGGAATTTAAGAAACAAAGTAAATGAGCAAAGGGAAAAAAGAAGAGAGACAAACCAAGAAACCAGACTCTTAACTATAGAGAACAAACTGATGGTTACCAGACGGGGGAGGTGGGTGGGAAGATGGGTGAAATAGGTGAAGGGGATTGTGGAGTACATTTATAATAATGAACACTGAGCAATGTATAGAATTGTGGAATCACTATATTGTACACCTGAAACTAATATAACACTGTATGTTAATAGTGGAATTACAATGAGAGACTAAATTAAAAAATAACATTATTGTCATACCAGATTTGATTTCTTAACTGATGAAATATTTGAACTAGGAATAGATAAGAAACAGCTCTGCCATAAACTTATTCATTTTTGATTGTGTAATTAGAACTTCTTCAGTATAGATTCTTTATGAGTGTGTATAGTTTCTTTGTGGGTGCCATCGTTAACACTCCACGTTATGGAATGTCTCTTTTTCTATCAGGGTATCCCGTGTCCTAACACGTTGTCATATGACATATCAGCCCAAGGAAGGAGTGTTATTCCACATAATAAATACTAGTAATGCTTAATTCAAAGTAGAAGTGGTAATGACCCATTGGGTCATTTTACTTAATCCACTTTGGAAATCACTGCTCTAGACATTCCCTCTGGGGCATAGGTTTCTGGAAAGTCTCATCTAAAGAGATTCTCTTGGGGCGCCTGGGTGGCTCAGTGGGTTGAAGCCTCTGCCTTCCGCTCAGGTTGTGGTCAGAGGGTCCTGGGATCTAGCCCCGCATCGGGCTCTTTGCTCAGCATGGAGCCTGCTTCCCCCTCTCCCTCTGCATGTCTCTCTGCCTACTTGTGATGCCTCTCTCTCTGTCAAATAAATAAATAAAATCTTTAAAAAAATATAAAGAGATTCTCTTTATGGAGTTACTTCTCTCTTCTAACAGTGATTCTCTTTTCTTTCTAAGCTTAGCCTTCCTCTACTCCTAGAAGACGTTATAAAACCAACACGAGAGTGGTTTTATCACTGGCGGACACTAGAGTATCATTGTTACATATACTCAAAGTAGTCAGACATGGTAGATGTTATCTGTTTTTATTCCCTTTTAGGACATGAAAATTTATTTAACATTGTATTTGTTATATATAAATTTTATTATATTAATAATGAGCTGTTTCTTCTTTCATTGGTTATATTGAATATAGTTTAAGAAATTTAAAAACTAGTTTATTTTATAAATAAACTTTCTTTACAGTGACAGTAGAGGGCACTGTGGTATTTAGTTTTTCAAAGCTTATTTTAAAATTAGAAAGTTGTTGGCATTTTTATGTGTAATGCAGTGTATCTATCCAACTAATCTATTGAAAAGCTATGAAACTCTTTGTTCTTTGCTTTTTCACTCCATTGGGACTGTAAAAATTTTGTTGAGTACTGGGAAATTCGAGGTACACTATTTTTCTGGGTTCTACATTTGCCTTTGTTTAGTAGATGAAAGAAATCCTTTCAAAATAGTAATTCTTGTAAATCTACTCACTAATTTTTATAGTTTGCCTATGTCAGATTTTCTAGATTAAAATCGGTACTATGAGAAAAATAGCTTTCAGTGAATAATTGTATAAGAATTTAATTAAACTTTTGAAAGAGGTTTTTTTGTAAGTCCTAGCGTCTCTACTTCTATGTCAGATATAATTTTATTTGCCTACAGCCTGTCAGAGATAGCATGCCCAGAGTGAGAGATTACGCTTGTATTACAGCATTCACCGAGGAAGCCAGTCAATCTTAGTCTGACAGGAAACCTACATATTTATTCCTACATCCTTAACGAGAAAAGAAGAAAAAGGTTATTTCATAAAATTTCCTCAGGCAAATTATTTGAAAATTCTGTTTATATTTTTAAAATGTAAGTAACCTTAATTGGGTTGTATAGATTTTAAATAAGAGAAATCCCAATGATGGAAAACAGTATTTATAATACATTTGCAATGCATTGTAAATTTATACTTCTTCTATACTTACAAAGCATTGCAAAGATAGAAGGGAGAAGAATCTCAACTCCTACTTTGGTCATACTATTATAAATTAGCTGAAAACTACTAGGCATCAATGATTATATTTTTATAACTTTTGTCTACAATTCAGGAGTTATTCCCTAGAACATACATGGTGTGTTATCAGTTTTATGAAGGAGGATGCTGAAAACCTGTGATGTGCTCAAGATTACATAATGATATGATATAATGATATAATGATATAGATAATGAATGACCTTGTCAGTGACCTATCTTAATAGTTACTCCCTAAGCCTATACCCAACTGACCAGTTGGCATTTCTTCAGATATTAATATTTGTTCTTCAGATCTACGTAAATTCTAGAAGTAGCTTGGTTTTTATTTTACTTATTTAGTTTTTAAGGTTTTACTTAATCTCTCCACCCAACACGGGGCTCGAACTCATAACCCAGAAATCAAGAGTTGCATGCTCTACTGACTGAGTCAGCCAGGTGCCCCTTGATTTTTTTTTTTTTTTTTTAGAGTTTATTTATTTATTTGTTTGAGGGAAAGAGCAGAGAGCACAGGAGTGGTGGGGAGGGGCAGAGGGAGAGGGAGAAGCAGACTCCCTGCTGAGCAGGGAGCTCAAGGACACGGGGCTCCATCCCAGGACCCTGACATCATGACCTGAGCTAAAGGCAGATGTTTAACCAGCTGAGCCACCCAGGAGCCCCAGGCACCCCTTCATTTTTATATCAAAATGAATGTTTACTATTATAACTAATCAGTTTTGTTGTGTAGTTATTCGGTATCCATTTTCCTGTTGACTGTAGTAGTTCATAGGAAGCAAGGAACTTCTAAAAAATTCCTTCTGGCACAGACAGAACAAATAAGCTCCACGAGGGCAGAAATTTTTGTCTGTTTCATTGTCCCAGGTGCCTAATGTCTGGCACATAGTTAGGTGTACAGTAAACATTTGAATAAAAATTTGTTGAATTTCTAAGTTATTTAATGCATAATCGGTTTGAGATATTTAAAGCTTCTGGAGTTAAGTTTGGTTGTAGGGAGACTTTTTTGCTCTTTGGAAAAGATTTTAGAGGGAAGAGAACAGATACTCTGCTACTTATCTAGTTAGTTTGGTATGAGATGGTTTAACACTTGGACAGTGAGGCACCAGTGCGGTGTTGGAGGCCATCGTGGAGGAGGAGATTATGAGCCAAATTGCCGTTAAAGTAACAAATAAGCACAAATGTATATTGTAAAGTAACTCGCTAAACATAAAGTTGATCAATTGGACTGCAAAGTGTTTTAAAGAACTATATTTTTATTAGTTTGAGCTAATTGGAATTAGAATTAGGTTAATAAAGGGGACATCCTTTAAAATAAACAGGTAATGATGTCTTATGAGCCTGTCAAAGTAGAAACCAAAACAATTAGTTTTCGCTTAAATCATGGTTATGGTGTTTACACATAAAATGCTTTTTTTTTTTACGTAAATATTTTCTTCAGTAAATATTTTTGCCTCTTATGCACTACTGCTTACCAGAATGATCACAAATTACAGCAAAGGGAGATCTGAGATTCTGAATTTCATTTACAATATAAACTAGTTGCTCAAGTATTAGAGAAGAAATGACGGAGAGATCAAGATTTGATATGTTAGAAAAGGAAGGGATAGGATAAGAAATTGTGTGGGAGAAGGAAGGCATCCTCGAGGTGGAGACAAGAGGGAATGCAAAGTTATTCCTTCGTGTTTTCAGCAGTCTTTATTGATGGATAGCTTACTGTGCTGGGTGCTGGGGTGAAAGGTGAAAAGGCCAAGTCTTCGCCCTCCTGCAGCTTACATTGTAGGAAGGAAAGGCCACTTTCAGATAACATAATGCCAATAGTTCCAGAACACTAACATTTACTAATTAGGTTGAACATTCTTATTCTACTGCATTTTTACATTTTTAAAAATATCAGCTGTATTAAGATATGATTCACATACCATGATGTTCATTCTTTTGAGGTATACAAGTCAGAGGTTTTTGTTATATTAGCTGAGTTGTGCAAACATCACCAGTATCACAAAGATTTTAGCAGGGTTCCCTTTGAAGGCCTCTTTTCCAGATCTTTCTCTTAAGCTGCCTTCTTCTTTGGGTACCACATCCTGCTTGTTAGGCTCCACCAGCCTAATTACCAGCTGATTGTCCTATTATTTCTATACACTGCCCTAGGCTATAAGTTTCTCAACAGTCTGATCCAATTACATTCAGGCAGGGGTGGTTTTTGAGGCCACTCTGAGGTTTGCTCTGACAGAAGATATGCTCTTCTTAGCTGTCTCTTTCCTTGGTTCTTTCTGATGATCTAGCTGGTTTATCATATAGCTTGCTGGTCTTCATTATGGGAGGAGTTATTATCAGGGCGCCTGGGTGGCTCAGTGGGTTAGGTGTCTGCCTTCAGCTCAAGTCATGATCCTGGGGCCCTGGGATCGAGCCCCGCATTGGGTTCCCTGCTTGGTGAGGAGCCTGCTTCTCCCTCTCCCTCTGCCTGCTGCTCCCCATTTGTGCGTGTGTGCGCGCGCTCTCTCTCTCTCTGTTATAAATAAATAAAATTTTTTTAAAAATGGGGCAGAGTTGTTATCTTTGAGAGCACCCTTAGACTTGAACTTGCTCACGCTCTGTTTCAGATGAATTGGGTTCCTTTGGGAAGAGCTTCAGAGCTCTCTTTTCTTAGAGTCTCCCTCCCTTGGTGTCAGCTTGAGCCCGGGCAAGGTAGGAAATTGGTTATGGCTCTGATGCCACAAACCGTACCAATACCAAGTTTTAGTAGATTTTCTTGAATAATGTTTCTTCCTTTGAATATGCTCCTAGGACAGTTTCCAGAGACTTTTAGTGATTGTTTTTTTTTTTTTTTTTTTTTTGTTTTAAACATTTAATTTTCATTCTGGTAGCTAGCATTCAGTATTATATTAGTTTCAGGTGTATGATACAGTGATTCAAGAATTCCATATATCACCTGGTCTCATCATGCTCATCATACGTGTCCTCCTTCATCCCCATCACCTATTTCCCCCATCGCCCCCTGCTCCTCTCCCCTCTGGCAACCATCAGTTTGTCCTCTATAGTTAAATCTGTTTCTTGGTTTGCCTCACTCTCTCTCCCCGCCGCCTTTGTTTTGTTTCTTAAATTCCACATAATAGTGAAATCACATGGTATTTGTCTTCCTCTGACTGACCTATTTAGCATTATACTCTCTAGCTCCATCCATGCTGTTGCAAATGGCAAGATTTCATTCTTTTTACTGCTGAGTAATATTCCGTTGTATATTCATACCACTGCTTCTTTATCCATTCATCAGTCCATGGACACTTGGGCTGCTTTCATAATTTGGCTACTGTAAATGAGGCTGCTATAAACATAGGGGTGCATGTATCCCTACAAAGCAGGTGTTTTTGTATTCTTTGCGTAAATACCCAGTAGTGCGATTGCTGGGGTCATACGGTATTTCTATTTTTCAGTGATTGTTTTCTAAAATAGCTTTTGTCAGCTTTGCTTATTTCACTGGGTTTTCGGTCTGGGAAGCACTTTCCCTGTCATCCTGAAAGTGGAACTCTCCAAACTACTTAATTCTAAATCTTTCTAAAGTTCAAAGATGTGTTCCCAGCAAGGAAACTACGATTGTAGGTAACCGAACTTTATTATTTTTCTTTTTTGAATAGCAGTTTTGGTCAGACATGAAAACCAGAGCTACCAAAATCCGAGCAATTCTTTGCACTATCTCAAGTATCATGCTGAGGACTTCTATACTCACTATATAGGTGATGAACTAAAGATGTTATTTTCAGGGTTTATTTTACCTAATGGTTTTCTGCCTGCAGAAATCTGCAGTGTCTACCTGGCTTGTTTACCTGACTGGATTTTGCAGTTCTTTGACTTTACTGATATGTGGATATTTCCTTTATGGGATAGGTGATATTTTTTTGCATTCTTTCATAGCCTGTCATACAGCTTACAGCTTACAGACATTTAAGGTGATACCCATTTTTTAGCATATATATTTTTTTAAGTTTATTTAAATAATCTTTACACCCAACATGGGGCTTGAACTCATGACTCGGAGATTGAGAGCTGCATGCTTTATTGACTGAGCCAGCCAGGTGCCCTGGTGATACTCATTTTATTCTGAATTTTTAAATTGGCTTCATCTGTTATTAAATTACATTTTATAAAAGAAGTTTACTGACATCTGTGCATGTCACTCATATGGGGTTTCAAATACAAAATCCGAATCTTAAAATTTTAGAATTCGAATGTACTTCATCCTCTTCATCTTTCTACTAGTGAGTTATCTTTTTCTTTCTAATTGCAGCCCTTGATCTCATTGTCAGTTTACATAGTTCCATCAACCACTCTCTGCTCCTCTCTGTATTTACTTGTGTTTACTCTTCTTGTGACCCCTGAAAGATGCTCTCCATCCCTCTTAACCTGCTTGCATTCCTGAGAGGGAATCCATTCTAGGGCAGAATAATCATACTGAATCATTTCAAACGTCAAGGGAAAGGGAGCATATTGGTTTTCCTTGGAATAATCATCTACTCTAGGTTCAGTGGTGGAGAGGGGAGATGGGATCATCTTGTACAGTATATTTCTATTGTAAGATATCATTTAGATAATTTCTTCAGCAGGAGCATAGGTTTGACAGTTTCTTACAGAATGAGGTGGTAGATACAGTTGAACCAATTTACTCCCACTCTGTGGTTTATTAATGTAATCCTTTCTTACCTCAGGGTATAACTACGTAAGTTAAACTGAGGAAGGAATTGATAGCAGTCAGTTTTGTAGTAGTAACAGTATGCTGTTGGGAATTCCCTTTAATATAACATTCATTTGTGGGGCACCTGGGTGGCTCAGTGGGTTAAAGCCTCTGCCTTCAGCTCGGGTCATGATCTCAGGGTCCTGGGATTGAGTCCTGCATCTGGCTCTCCAGTCGGTGGGGAGCCTGCTTCGCCCTCTCTCTCTGCCTGCCTCTCTGCCTACTTGCGATCTCTCTCCTCTTTGCCAAATAAGTAAATAAAATCTTAAAAAAATATATATATATATATACACACACACACACACACACATATATATATATATATATATATATATATATATATATATATATGTATATATATATAACATTCATTTTGTGTACTGTTGTAATGGCAGGTAACATCTGCCTGTAATAGTGATCTGTCATGAAAATTTACTCCCGTGATATCTGGCCGCTTGATGAATTTCATATTGTAAACACACATATCAAATATGGGGTTTAATGGTTGAAGATCCATGTATATTTCTATAATACATTTGGAAGGACATACAAGGAACTGGTCATTGGTTGGCCCTAGGGAAGAGAATCCCCTAGTTTGGAGGACTGAGATGGAAATATATACTTTAGTCCATTTGAATTTTGGAGTAAGTCATAAGTGTTACTGAACAATAGTAAAGCCCTAAGAAGTAAGTAAAACAGGGACGCCTGGGTGGCTCAGTTGGTTAAGCAGCTGCCTTCGGCTCAGGTCATGATCCCAGGGTCCTGGGATCGAGTCCCACATCGGGCTCCTTGCTTGGCGGGGAGCCTGCTTCTGCCTCTGCCTGCCACTCTGCCTGCTTGTGAGCTCTCTCTCTCTCTGACAAATAAATAAATATCTTTAAAAAAAAAAAAAAAAGGAAGTAAGTAAAACAAAAATAAAATGAACAATAACAAAAGGGAAAATAAATGGATAAGACATTCTCTAGATACAATTGCTAAACGTAATCTGGTGGCCCATTTGGGTTTCTTTTTACGATGGTAAGCTCTTTGTATTGATTGGTTGGCAAGTTTGGTTAGAACTCCCTTCTGGGTGGTAATTATATTCTTATATTTTATCATCATTTTATTCCTTCTGATATCAGATGATTTAGAAGAGTTGCCCTGTTTCTCTTTGGTATCGGATCTATTCTTGATTTGGAATGCCAGTTAGTAGAAGTGTTGCTTCATGAATAAAAAGACCATAATGAGTATTCTTCACTTATAACTAAAACAGGATTTTTTGAAGTACTTTGATTTATATAGATGGTACAGAATTTACTTGAATCTTTTTCCAAATTCTCATTTCTAAAGCGTAATTGATTAAATTCATTCTTGGTGTTTCATTTAAAAGAATGCAGCTTTAGCAAATCTCTTTATAAAGAAGAGGGATTATGTTCAAGTTTTAGGTTATTGTTATATCACTGTATTTTAAACATTTACAGTTTTTCTTCTTTTTTTTTTCCTGCACATTAGCCGGCCTCAGAAAGTATGTTTGTGTCCATTTCTACCATTGCATCCTCTGCACATCTCTACTCATTTGTACATAATTCAGCATCCAGCAGAGGTAAGATTTTGTAAAATACGTAATTTCAAATAGAATATTAGATGTAAGAGGAAACACACTGATGAACATTCTCATACCTTCCAGCTCTTTAACATTTCTGAAAATAAATTGATGATAAATGCATTGTCTTTGGGGAAAAAGTTTCTTTTATGTATTATAGTGTCGTGTCATATGCTTTAGAGACAAAAAAATTGTTATTTCATAAACTGTATTATTTCTTAAAAATGGTAATTAAATAGTATAGAAATTTAGAATGCCAACGATTTTGTGTGAAGTAAAATGAAATTTTGTGAGTGAAGAACTAAGAAAATCATTGCTTTTTAAATTTTGATTATAGCTCGTATTTCTTATGTTTCTTGTTAAAGTAGAAGTGTCAGTGTTTTAGTGTTACAAAATGAACGTATAGAATAAAATTTTATTCCTGTAATGAATAGAGCAGATATGTATATAGTAAGTATATATGTTGTATATGAAGATTTTTTAATTAGTACTTTCCTATATAGATGAAAATTATGCATGTGCTGGTGTGTATGTGTGTTTGTAATTCATGATTAACTGCAGTAATGAAAGGAGGGAAGGATTTCATGGATAACCATAAATGATAATCATTATAAAACTAGTTGATGCATGGTACAGAATGGGTTTAGATTAACTGAAGTTAAAATTCTTCTAGCATTTGGAAACTCAGGATATAATCTACTAAGTCAGACTTTTGAAGAAGAAATAATTTTTTTCTTAAGTGTCTGAAGGCTTTGCCACTTGAAATCTTTAACAAAGATTTCAAAGGTATCAGTCTGTCTTTTTCCTTTTCCAAATGATGAAACACTTATTCTTTTATTGCAAGTTGTCAAATATTCCATTTGTTGGGCAGCTTTTTTTTTTTTTTTTTTTTTTTTTTTTTAGTGTTAACAACAACATGCTTTTGTCAGGATTTGAACAATTGAACAATTTGGTCACTAGCATTATTTTGCTGTATTTAAATTTGCAATACTCTGCAGCTCATATTTGTAAAAAAAATGATAGTTTACGGGCCATAATAGTCTTGGATAAAACTTGACTTTTGATGGTGAATGCTTTTTTCATTTTGCAGTATATGGAGTATGGTCTCTTTTCATTATTTTGTGGTTCCAGACATAAGATAGTGTTTAAAATACAGGTGTTTTAAAAATTTTGTGGCAATTTTAATGTTTTCAAAGGCCTCTACATTGGTAATAAAGAAGTAAAACTGTCATTATTTGAGGTGACATGGAATTATAGAAAATCCTAAAGACTCTACCAAAAACTACAAGAACTAATAATTGAATTCAGTAAAGTTGCATGATATGAAATTAATATACAGAAATCTGTTGTGTTTTTATACCCTAACAATGAAGTAGCAGAAGGAGAAATTAAGAAAACAATCTCAGTTACAGTTACACCATAACGAGTAAAATACTTAGTAACAAATTTAACCAAAGAAGTGAAAGACCTATAGTGTGAAAACTGTAAGACATTGATGAAAGAAATTAATGGGACAAATAGGAAGATATACCATGCTCATGGATTGGAAGAATTAATGTTATTAAAATATGTATATTGCTCAAAGCATTCTACCAATTCAGTGCAATACCTTTTAAAATACCACTAGCATTTTTCACAGAACCAGAGCAAGTAATCCCAACATTTGTATGTCACCACAAAAGACCCTGAACAGATAAAGCATTCTTGAGAAAGAAGAGGAAAACTGGAGGTATCACAATCCCACATTTCAAGATATATTTCAAAGCTGTAGTAATCAAAACAGTATTATGGTACTGGCACAGAAGTAGACATATAGATCAATAGAACAGGATAGAGAGCCCAGAAGGAAACCCACACTTATATGGTCAATTAATCTACAAACAAAGGAGGCAAGAATATACGATGGGGAAAAGAAGGTCTCTTCTATAAATGGTGTTGGGAAAAGTGGTCAGCTACATTCAAAACAGCGGAATTGGACCACTTTCTTATACTATACACAGAATAAACCCAAAATGGATTAAAGTCCTAAAAGTGAGACCTGAAACCACAAAGCTCCTAAAAGAATAGATAGGCAGTAAGGGCTTGGACATTGGCCTTAGCAACATCTTTATGAATATGTCTCCTCAAGCAAGGGAAACAAAAGCAAAAAAATAGTGTAATAGTGTTGGTAGTACACCAAAATTAAAGGCTTCTGTACAGTGAAGGAAACCATCAACAAAATGAAAATGCAATCTACGGAATAAGAGAAGGTATTTGTAAATGATAAATCTGATAAGAGATTAATATGCAAAATATATAAGGAACTTACACAAGTCAACATCAGAAAACAAATAATCCAGTTGAAAATGTCATAAGACCTGAAAGAAGACATACAGATGACCAACAGATACGTGAAAAGATGCTCAATTTAACTTATCGTCAGGAAAATGCAAATCAAAGCCACAATGAAATAACTCCTCAAACCTGTCAGAATGACGAGTATCAAGAAGTCAAGAAATAGCAAGTGGAGAAAACGGCACCCTTGTGTACTTGTGGTGGGAATGTAAATTGGTATAAACACTATGGAAAAGTATGGAGGGTCCTCAAAAAATTAAAAATAGAAATACCATTTGACCATTAATTCCATCAGGGGGTATTTACCCACAGAAAATGAAAACACTAATTTGAAAAGATACATGCACCACTATGTTTATTGCAGCATTATTTACAATAGCCAAGATATGGAAGCAACCTAAGTGTCCATCGATAGATGAATGGATAAAGAAGAGGTGATACACACACACACACACACGCACACGCACACAGGAATATTACTGTGCCATAAAAAGAATGAGATCTTGTCATTTGCACAACATGGGTGGACCTGGAGAGTGATTTATGCTAAGTGTAATAGGCAGAGAGAGAAGGACAAATACCATATGATTTCACTTATACGTGGAATCTGAAAAACAAAACAAACGAGCAAATAAAAAAACTGAAACATGCTTATAAATACAGAGAATAAACTGGTGGTTGCCAGAGGAAAAGGCAGTGGGGGAATGGGTGAAACAGGTAAAGGGGGTTAAGAGGTACTAATTTTCAGTCGTAAAGTAAATAAGTCATGGGGATGAAAAGTACAGCATTGGGAATGTAGTCATTAATATCATAATAATGTGTGGTGACAGAAGGTTACTATACTTCCTGTGGTGAGCGTTGTGTAATGTATAGAATTGTCAAATCATTATGTTCTATACCTGAAACTAATATAATATTGCATGTATGTCAACTATCCTTCAATAATAAAAATTAAAAAGTAAAAGGTCAGAAATGTAGGTGTTTTCATTGATTTGTGGCAGTTTTAATGCTTTCAAATATCTTAATCATTCATTCATTCATTCATTCATTTTTCCTCTCCTTCCTTTCTTTCTTCCTTTTTTTCATGATTAGTTCACGGTGTAGGTGATCCATCTGTAATTGTGTGTGCTACAAATGTATTTTCTACAAGTATCTACAACTATATCCATATTGTTTTTCCTTGTCAACCAAGGAGCTTTCCAATTTTAATCTAACTCAATAATATTGACCTTCCTTGTGCTTAATCTCAGCATACTTAAATTTTTTTCAAATGAGCGTTCCGATTCGATCATTCCCCCTAAAAAGTGATTGAAGTCCATTTAGATAGGCTTTAGGAGGAGGCTTTGGGAAAAGAAGATTTGATGGAGTAAATGATATGGAGGTGATATTATGGAGCATTTCAAAGAGTAGGTATGTGTAGATAGAAAAGTACTTAAGAATAAAATATAATGGTTATCTCAAAAGTATGAAAAATATCTCTAAGGAAGAAATGTGCTGTGGAACCATGTGACCTTCGTTGGTGAATAGTGTTTATGTAGCCATAGTGATGTAAGCACTGTTTATTGATTTAACTAAAAATATGAGAATATGTGATGGTAGGGAGCGATGGGAGAAAGGTAAATCCTCATTTATTATAAGAGGCTGTGGTTATACAGTGCATTAGTTAAGAGTAAGGGCTCAGGAGCCAGATTGCTTAAATTTAAAGCCTTAATAGCTCTGTAAACACTAACCCTGGGCGAGTTAATTAACCTCTCTGTGCTTTAGTTTCATCATTAGGAAAATGGACTTGATAAACGGTATACTTCTTTACTGGTTTATTGTGAGCAGTAAATGAATTAGTTTGTCTATCCATCTATCTATTATGTACTTAGAATTATGTATATTAGAGTCAGCTATGATGATGATAATAAATGGTGGTTTGTAAATAATACTTAAAATTGATAGTAAGACACACATGTTTTATACAAATATGGAGATGACTCCTAGAAGAAATAGTCGAAAGAGTTAAAGTGATTGCCTTTGGGAAGTGGTAGTGGGGAGTGTATGTGGGAACATTATAAATCTTTTGACAATGCACTATTTAATTTGACATATATATGTATGTTGATAAAAGTTTGGAGAGTGGTTTAAGTAGTATATGCCATAGTCTCATAGCGATAGTAAGGAGGGAAGAAAATAGTAGGACATATTGGACACTGTCCCAAACCTCTCCCCTCACCTCTCCTCATCCCATTCTCCGTAGGAGCTGCTGCACATTGGTTCCCGTCTCCTCTCAGCTCTGGCTTGCTACATGTTCTTTTTACTTGCAAATCCCAACAAATTCTGACTCTCCTCTTTTGTTTTCCAACTTTTAGGTAGATGAATTTAACTACTCTCGGCATCTCTAGATTTACCTTTTCATATTATTATTATTAATATATTTTTTAAAGATTTTATTTATTTGACAGAGAGAGACACAATGAGTGAGGGAACACAAGCAAGGGGAGTGGGAGAGGGAGAAACAGGCTTCCTGCTGAGCAGGGAGCCCGATGCGGGGCTCGATCCTAGGACTCTGGGATCATGACCTGAGCCGAAGGCAGACGCTTAACGACTGAGCCATCCAGGCGCCCTACCTTTTCATATTATTTTAATCCAACACTTCAGAGACCTAGGACAAAAAAGGTTAATGCAAAAATGTCCCCAAAGGATGTATTTCTGTGTGTGTTGAATACTGTTACTACCATATTTTTTGTTTCTGTTATAAACATAAGTAATGTGATTATAAACTTATTTTTAGTTACTTCAGTAAATTCATATGAAACATCGCCTTTTGGTGTATGAATATGCTGTGTGTATTAATGTGCTATAATGGTCACATTATTTGCTGTGAGGATATATATATATAAACAGTGTTATATAAACTGATAAAGGTAACAGGGGTCTGTATGCAGGCGAACTGCTTAGAGAGGGCTCCTGGCACTTATTAGATCAGGCTTAAAATTTCCAGTCGGGCCAGTGGAGACGAGCCAGACAGTGACTGATCCCTGTAGACTAAAATAACCAAGAAGAGGCTCAGGCAAAACCGCACATCGGCTGGGTATGCTAGGATAAAGGATAGAATTCTTGTGACAGGAAAGGTGGTTTTCAGTGTTGGAAGCGAGGATGTTGGAAAAAAACACTGATGATAGTTAATGGGGTTTACAGGAATGGTCACCCGATGTCTCCGCTCTAAGGTTATTTTATTTTTCCCCTTTCCATACTCTTTATTGTTTGGACATAGCCCATAAATCCAGCCCACATTCAGGTGGGCAGGAGACATTAAGCTCCACCTCCTGGAGGAGGGAGTAGTTACGTTTACTACTTGGAATTCTTCTCTAAGGAAGATTTATCTCTTCTCTCCTATTTATTTTTTTTATTTTGGGTCATAATCCAAACACTTTGCTATTTACCTCGTTACTCAAATCGTACCATTTTGATCATTGGGAACTCTTTAAGATTGGCTTCTGTGTCACTTTGATGTGCCCCATGATTTTTTTTCAGCACTTCCTTCTTTTCTGGACATAAAGATTTAGGCAATTATCTTCAAGTTGACGTACTACAAAATGTCATTATTACTGAAATAAAATTTGTCAGAATAAATGATTCAATTTAGTTAAATGCAGATTTCACTTTTCATAATCTTAACCATTATTTACGTTAATGTTCTCTTCTTATTTGATCAGTAAACCTCTAAACACACCCAAGTAGAATAAAAACGTGTACTTATATTTAATACTGAGAAACCATACAGAGAAACTATAGCTCTTTTTATTAAACTGTGGTCTGTAAAAAAAGTCTTGTGAAAGTTATATATCATGTAATGAATCAGATGTTCATCTTGAGTTTTAAAAGTGTGTTTGTCTAAGTGAAAATCTATGTCTTAATTAATTTTTTAATTAAAGGAAAGCAAGGTGTTGCGGACAGTTCCCCTATTAGCAGCATGCCTCCCCCAGGACAAGTGTAAAGTCAAGATTGGTCGTCGCTTCAGTGAAGAAAGGTAAATTACCTTTTAGGGAAATTGAGAATAAGTCTTAGCTACACAGATCTTTAAAAAGTGGTTTCCTTCGCCTTATCCATCAGACCCAGAGCATGGTACATTGGAAGAGATAAAAAAAAAATATGTTCTGCCTTCTTCTTCAAAATAATACAGGACAAATCAAAACATGAACAAAAACTCCCTCAGAAAACACAGGCCAAAAGGTAATAAACAGAGGGATTATCTCAGTTCTATAGGAATATATGTTGAGCCTAAAAGGCATATATTTACTGTTTATTTCATTTTTGTTAAAACTGCCTTCAAGATGGTAGAGGACCTGTATTAGGTTTAGTTGTGTTTTTTTCTTCTTTCTTTTTTAAAATTAATTATTTATGATATACATTTATGTAAATGAACACATATTTATCCAATTCTAGCCCGTTGAGGCTTTCCTAAGGCACAGTGACTAGTACTGTATTTAGTATTCTTGTTATAGGCATATCACATTAAAAAAATTTTTTTTAAAGATTTTATTTATTTATTAGAGAGGGAGAAAGCGCGCAACAGGATCATGACCTGAGCTGAAGTCAGACATTTAATTGACTGAGCCACCCAGGCGTCATCAGATCACTTTTTTTTTTTTAAAGGATGCCTTCTGTCATATTTAAAACACTCTTTGATGAGGCCCAGTATTTTTATGGGCAGCAGCCCATTAGTTGATAACTTCACTGACAGTTCTATAATATTCTTGGATCTTATTTCATATTCTATTACATAACCCATTATCATAAATATATATTAAATACTATGTGCATATTTAAATTTTTCTACAAGTCTTTTCTTATCTTTGAAGCATATTTTTTTGCTTTCCTGCCTATTCATGAAGCCTTCGCTAATTATTTTGATCCTATCTGTACAGTTAAGTATATTTTTAGATGCAAAATTTAATTTCTTTTGAAAATACAGAGATTTCTTTTTCAGTCCACTTAGGAAAATGCTAAGTAAGGCTAGTACTAGCTCCAAGCCCAGGGAATTGACTAAATTTTTCCCTTCCTTTATTATTTTGGGTTCCTTTAATTAGTTTCACATTATGAAAATAATATCATGTTAGAACTTTACAAAATCATTTTTTCCCCTTCTTGGTAACTATTGTTTAGGAGCACTTTTCTCATATAAAATTTTCTTTGGCCTTGCCCTCAGAGATGAGATTTGCTCTGGGCTTGGTGTGTTTTTGTTGGGAATGCACATGAGATCCAGAGCCCTTTACATGGGGAGCATGTGTATCATTTACATTGTGACATTTCTTTCACAAAGAGTCTCTTTTTAATGAGTGATAGTCTCTTTGTAATTCGTAGGTGGATATAGGTATATCCAGACTTGATCCAGCTGCCAGCTTGGATCCAGTTTATTTTGTTGCAACAGTAATGAGTGTCTAAACTATCTGGGTCATTCCTGACATTTGGCTGTCTAATCGCTCCATAAATGTGTTTGTGGATGAGAACCTTTTTTTTTTAAATTTATTATTATTGTTATTATTTTTCTCACTGTAGCAATACCCTCCCCAATGTTGTGGATGGGAATCTTGATGCATTTTCAAATAGCTCATCCCATTTTGAATCTATTACATTAAGTAGTTTGGTTTTTTCCTTTGGAGCCTAATATAGTGCTTATTCAGTAAATTATTATTCACTAATGGATTTTTAAACTAAAGCCAATTGATATTATTAATTGAATATTAATCTGGGAATTGAATCGTATTAATTTAAGTTTTTTTTAGAGTAATGACGTAACCATTCAGGAATGGTTAAGAGACCTACTGCTTTTGGTATCCTTTGTAAGTGGAATTTAAAAATACTTACCTTCAATTTTTTGCCTCTAGTATATAAGAAAACAGTTGGGTTTTGTGTATCAACCCTGTATCAGGTGACTTTCTAAATTTATTTGTTACTTATTGAAATTATTTTGTAGCTTCCCTAAAACTTTCTACTGAAGTAATATTATCATCTGCAAATAAAGTCAGTTCTGATCTTTATGTCTTTTATTTCTTTTTCTTGCTTTATTGCAGTAACTGGGAACTTCAGTACAATGTATGTTAGGAGTGATGAAAGCCAACATTTTCACTTTGATCCCAATCTCAAGGGACATTGTAAAATATGATCTTGAAATACATTTTTGTAGATGCCGTTAATCAGTTTGAAGAAGATGCCATTTATTGTCTTTAATGGACTCTCTAACTTGTTTCATTCCCTTCAGGGTTGTTTTTTTGCTTGCAGACAGAGGCTGTCTCGTTCATTTCTCATTCATTCTTACATCTCCAGTACCAAAATGCTTTGACGTATATTTTTGAAGGGACTACAATAAGAATAGTTAAACTTTTTTTTTCCCCTCACAAGCTAATGAGGATTTTCTTTTTAAATTTTTAGAGATCCTGAACTTTCAACTGTTTGTCGGAAGTCTGATACATTAATATTATATCCAGGGGCTGAAGCTGCCAATTTGGAAGAATTTATATTAGATTCTCCTATTTATCCTTCCACAATCATCATCATCGATGGTACATGGAGCCAGGCTAAGGACATCTTCTATAAGAATTCTTTGTTCCGACTCCCCAAACAGGTAAACTAGTATTTTAACATAGAATAAACACAAGTGTATAATTATGTATGTTGTCTATATTTTCTGTGAGGGGCTACACATACATTTTTTATATATGGATTTGATGGTATTTATGTGTGTGAATGCATGTACATAGATATGTATATGTGTGTATGTGTGTTTGCCATGTATAAGTAGAAAATTTGAAGCCTATTCATCTTTTTCAGTTCCTACCACCAAACTTCACCATAATTTAGACATTTGGTTACAGTAAGAGTATCTCAGATATTTAATCAGTGAAGTCTAAGGATTAATTATTTCTGTGTGTATTAATATTTTTGTGAAGTGTAATATTTAAATACTTCTATTTGGTAACTAAATTACCTATTCCTATTAGGAATGACTTAATTTTTATGAAATATTGTTCCGTCATTTATTATTATAATTAGATTATTCCTCAAATTGTTGATGATGGTCCATTTCCTAGTGAGCCATTCTCGTATTCATTGAATGAACTCCACTTGATCATTTTATATTATCCTTTTGATATATAGCTGAAATTTTTATTTGAGCCCATTGGATTATAATTTATATATTTTTTATACTTCTATTATCAGGTTTGGGTACTAAGATAGTCTTAACTTCACTAAATGAATGGGAGAGATTTTAGTATTTTCCTATGGCCTGGAATAGCCCAAATAATATTGGAATTCCTTGCTTTTTAAAAATTAGAATGAACTCGTTGGTGAAACCACCTGTTCCTGGTCTTATTAAAAATGGTAACTTTTAAGCCCTTCTTTCAAGCTCTTATGGAAATTATCAAGCTTTCTCTTTCTGTTTGGTTTGGTTTTTTAATAAGTTTTATTTCTTTTTTTTTTAATAACTTTTATCTTTTTGGGGTAATTATTTCTTTCCCTTTAGTTAATAAATTGGTTGCCATATACCTGAATATATTCTTAAATACTTATTTTAATTTATTCTGAATTATGTCATTTGTCCTTTCTAATCACTCACATACACTCTTTTCCCTATGAGCATACTCAAAAGATGTTTCTCTATTTTATTTAGCTCTTAAAAGTATTAGCCTTTAGGTTGTTTTAATGGCTATTATACTTCATTTTTTCCTTAATCTGTGATTTTTATCTTGATCAGTTTCTTTCACCCTTTCCAGCTCATTTTTTCTGTTTTTGTAAGATTTTACTATGTATTTTTTTCCTTTACTAAGATTAGTGAGTTCCTTCTTTAATAATAAAGGGAGAGAAGGCTGTAATATTTATTCTTTTTCTGGATTTGTTAATGGTAAGAAACCTGAATTGGAAATGAGATCCACCAGATCGTGGATGGGTTTGACTGGACCTCCTTAGGGGCCCCAGACTACATTTGGCATATGTGTCCCTTCAGGGTTTTTTTTTTTTTTTTAAATAATTAACATGTAATGTATTATTTGTTTCAGGGGTACAGGTCTGTAATTCACTAGTCTTACACAATACACAGCGCTCACCATAGCACATACCCTCCCCAGTGTCCATACCCAGCCACACCATTCCTCCCACCCCCCTGTAATATTTCTTCTTAATGTAACTTTCATTGTATCTCATAGTTTTGGGTTGATGTATTCTTGTATCTATAGCACTGATATGATTTGTAATTTGTTTTGATTTCTTTCTACCCATGGATTATCAATGACTTATTTTTTTTAAGATTTTATTTATTTATTTTTGAGAGAGAGTGAACAAGCGAACATGCACAAGCAGCGGGGAGGGGCAGAGGGAGAAGCAGACTTCCCACTGAGCAGGGAGCCCGATGCGGGGCTTGATCCCAGGATCCTGGGATCATGACTTGGGCCGAAGGTAGAAGCTTAACCTACTAAGCCACCCAAGTGCCCTATCAATGACTTCTTAATTCTCAGGTGTTGTAAGATATTTTTCTCTGTTTTATTTTTATTTCTTATTTTGTTATATTGTGATAAAAGAACACTGCCTGCCGTATTTTGAATATGTTCATGATTTTTGTGTGGGTAAGTACATGACAAATTTTTATATCTGTTCTGTGACTATAAAAAATTCACATTCTCACATTTTTCTTTACACTTTTATTTTTGTCATACATGAGGTGTTTGATACTGAAAAAGGTATTTGAAAAGCTTCTGTTTATGTCTTTTAAATGAAGTTAGCTCTACATTTCTAGTAGCTTTTGTGTTACATGTTTATCTGTTCTGTTGTGTGTGTAGCAACACATGCACTTAATGACGAATAACAGTGAAATCCTGATTCTGAGATTCGAAACTCAAATTCTTTGTAGTTTTCATTCCCTTTGATTAGAATGCAGATATGGTTTTTAGATGAGATTCATCTATGTAAAACAGATGTAAAAACAGTTAATGTGTTGAGTGCTTTGAATGAACCAGTCCCAATTCCAAGTGGTTTACGCGTATTAACTTGCTTATTAAGTCTTCCCCAAAGTGTTGTTACTGTCTTAGGTAACAAACGAAGAAACTGAGACACAGACGTACGTGTTCAGTAGTTTGCTTTAGATCGCACAACTGTTTCCGAGCAGAGCTGTGTCTTTAACTGATCTAGTTTAGAGCCAACGCTGTTGTCTTAACCAGAGTTGCATACTGAAAGGGAAGCTCCCATCAAGGATATTTACCTAGGATGGCTTCCGTAGGTTTATCTGGCTTCATGAATATGCCATGATCCACAAGCACCAACTCCTAAAAGGCAGGCATACTGTTATTTTGCTGCACATTTTAGGCAAAATTTATGTTGACATTACAATTGGATATTGCCCAACATACAAAGTCTTATGTTTGTGAAATGGTTTAGTGCACATACTTGAATTTTCTTTTTCTGCATGCTTACGCTGTGTCTGCATCTTTCATTTTGTGGTAACTACATGAGTACCATAGCAATGAATTACATGGTCATATTACAAAGATTATAAGATACTTTAAAATAAATAATTTACCGGGCGCCTGGGTGGCTCAGTGGGTTAAAGCCTCTGCCTTGGGCTCAGGTCATGATCCCAGGGTCCTGGGATCGAGCCCGCATCGGGCTCTCTGCTCAGCGGGGAGCCTGCTTCCCCCTCTCTCTCTGCCTGCCTCTCTGCCTACTTGTGATCTCTCTCTCTATCAAATAAATAAATAAAATCTTTAAAAATAAATAAATAAATAACTTACCAAATTCATTTTCTTCTTTAAATTGAGAAACAGATAAGGACATAGGTAAATGAAATAATTTTCCCATCCTACTCTACCATATATTTTTATCACTTTTTCCTTTTCTTGTTTTTCCAAGCTAGAAGCAGATATAAGTGGATATTTGTTTAACCTTGAAATGGGCCTATTACAACCATCACATAAAATAAAGTGCTTGAAAGAAACATTAGCTAGATTTGACTACATGATGGAAAATATCACCATAAGCTAAAGTGAAAGGCAAAAGGCTTTTTGGAAATCTGTGAATCAGATAAAGGCTTCATAAGCTTAGAGCTCTTGGAAATGAATAAAGTAAAGGTGAAAAATCTCAAAAAAATGGGCCATTAGAAAATAAATGTACGGGACACCTGGGTGGCTCAGTTGGTTAAGCAGCTGCCTTCGGCTCGGGTCATGATCCCGGGGTCCTGGGATCGAGTCCCACATCGGGCTCCTTGCTTGGCGGGGAGCCTGTTTCTCCCTCTGCCTCTGCCTGCCTCTCTGCCGGTTTGTGCTCGCTCTCTCTCTCTCTGACAAATAAATAAATAAATAACTAAAATCTTTAAAAAAAAAAAAAAAGAAAAGAAAATAAATGTATTTATAAAATACCCTAGTAATTATATAACAATGCAATACTAAGTTGTCAACCTTTATGTTGAAAGAGCTTCAAACTTCCAGAAAAATTTCAAGAATAACAAAGGTCCCTTGAATGCCCTGAAGTTTTGCCATTATTCATTATGTGCCTTATCAGTCTCTCTGTGTGTATTTTATGCTTTTCTGAACCTTTTCAGAGTTAAGGAATAGGTATCCAAATTTACTTTTTGAAATTGAAATGTTGCTAGCTCTAGCAAAAGTGTCTGTTCCTAAATATTTTTTTTTGTCTGAAATAAAAAAATAGTAATTTAAAGCCAAACACAATTTATAGAAACTCATATATCCTGAGTTAGTTTCATCTTAATATACATGGGAAATATGGGTCATTTTAGGAATAATAATACATATGCTTTTTTAGAGTGTCATACCATACCTAGCCCAAATATATGAGTGTGGGTTGGTTAGACAAAATGTTTCTGGAAGTTTTTGCAGAAACCAGTGAAATCTGTATATTTACTCTTTCTTAAAAAAAAAGTTTTATATGTATACATACACATACATATTCACAGATAGCTAAGTTGAGGTGAAGGGAGGATTGATTTTTGAATGTAACTACACATATGTTTAGACATCTATAAAATGATGTTGATAATTATAGTGATTTTATAGTAAGTTCTGAACTACCTTTTATAGTTCACTTTTTGTTACTTTCATAACACTAAAAAGATATACTTATTTTTAATATTTTTTCCCATTCTTGAAAAATTTCCCATTCATATATAATGATTTTTATTTAATTAGTGACTATTCCCCAGCTTTTCTGGAAAGAATTTTTGTTTTATTACACAATAAACTTTCCTAGGGGCCCGGCTTTAATAAGTGAGTACAGTTAAGTTATAAGTAACATGAGTTGCGCCCGGGTAATTAACGACAGAACTCCAACTCAAACTTGAACAAAAAAGCAAAGTATACAGGTCATGTCACTGGGATGCTGAGAACCAGTAGTAGTGGCTTCAGGCTTGCCCGGGATCTGGTTCTCAAGCAGCTCGCTCTGTTTTTGAGGTTTGCTGCCCTTTGTGATAGGTTTGATTTTTGACTTCCTCTGTGCTACTGGAAGAAGTCTGTAGGAAGCAGCAGATGAGTCTCCTATTGGCTTAATTTATCTTAACAGAAAGATGATTTCTCCTTTTAAGGGCAGAATCCTGGATTGTCCCATTGTTGGGAGTGGGGTGGATGGTGGTACCACTAATGACAGCAGGACCACATGAGTCTGGAAATTTCTGCAAGGACATGAGGTGTTGTTATCAGGACTATTTAAAAGCAGGGATGGGTAGACCAAATCCCATAGATAACCAGACCACTATGCATCAGTTGTTTACTTGTAAAAGCATGTTTATATATTTCTTGGCTCATTCAAAATTAGTGCTGTAGAGCAATATTTTAATATAAATCTTTCTTACGATCTTGTTCACCAAGGGAAAAACAGAAATGTACAATGAAAATTCAGTTCTTGTCTAAGTTTCCAAATGTATAAATAATGTATAAGTCAATTAGATTTTATTTCTAAATGTAATTTGTCAGTTTTCTTTTACCATCTCATCAGTACACATATACTCACCTGCTTTTTGCATAAATTTGTCTTAACTGTTAGTCTTGGTTTAGCTGATCCATTCATTTTCTATAGTAGTATAAACATTTTGCTGCAAATATATAAGAAAAAATGGCAGAAAGAAAAAAATCAGCATTAAAATCCAAGGTATTGCTTTCTTTACAGAAAAAAAAATAGTCTTTTTTCCCTAAATAAGAGAATAACCATATGTAAACTTTGTACTTAACTGAGGAATAAAAGAATTGTAATACAAACCCGTTAAGTTGGTCTCTTTTTACTCTGGATTTCTAATATATCCAGACCATTTGGCAGTGAATCTCTTCCCTCAGAGGACTTTTACACAGGAGACTCTTGACGTTGGCTAGGAATAAATCCAAGGTGAATATGGAAATGTTTGTGGAGGCTCCCACCTTTCTTCATAAACTTATTTTCAGTGAGTTATTTGCATATCCTTGCCCTACTGCCTTTAAAACTTCCACTAAAGCTGTATTTCTCACTTGATAAGCTGAGCACTGTTGGGAGAACCCAGGGACTAAAACATTTTCATGAAAGCTGTTTCTTGTGTCTACATAGACCTATTACGGACTGGATTATATTACATATCCAATCTATTGCCTGATTCAAATTCATCATTATCCTCTTAATTTTTAATTGAGATGTAATTGCTATAGAACATTGTATTAGTTTCAGCTGTACAACATAATGCTTTGATATTTGTGTTTATCGTAAAAGGATCTAAGTCTAACATCTGTCAACATAATTTTCTTTCTTGTGTTGAGAACTTTCAAGATCTATTCTCTTAGCGACTTTGACATGTGCAGTATGGTATTATTAACCGTATTTGCCATGCTGTATATTACATCCCCATGACTTACCTACTGGAGGTTTGTACCTTTTGACCTGCTTCACCCATTTTGCATCCCCTCCACCCTCCACCTCTGGCAACCACCGATCTTTTCTCTATATCTAGGAGCTCATTTGTTATAGATGATTTTTTTTTTTTTTTAGATTCAACCTGTGAGTGAGATTATATGGTGTTTGTCTCTCTCTGTCTGACTTATTTCACTTTGCATAATGCCCTCAAGGATCATCCATGTTGTTGCAAATGATAAGATTTCCTTTTTTAATGGCTGAACAATGTCCACTGTGTGTGTCTGTTTATGTATGTACGTGTGCGTATATACACACACACACATACATACCTATCAAATTTTCTTTATGCGTTCATCCATCTGTGGACCCTTAGATTGTTCCCATATCTTGGCTACTGTCAATAATGCTGTGGTGAACATGGGGGTGCAGATACCTTTTTGAGTTTAGTGTTTCTGTTTTCTTCAGATTATGTTTTAATTCTCTCCAGAATTTCATGCTTGTTTACTTCTATTACCAGCATTGGGAGTTGGCTTATTTTTTAATACCCTTTTCCTTCTCAAAAGAAACAGGTGTTTGTTTTTTTTTAATTTCATAGAGTAATTTGTAAAAGATTCTGGAAAACTAGGGCACAATACAGCCTCTTTGGGATACAGATTCTGAATAGCGTATTTTACTTATTGTTTGTTAAGTGATTTCCGTACTGTATCTTCCAATAAATATGCTTTAAATTAGTGACACAACAAAGTAAGTATTTCATGTCATGGAACTTCCAGATCTTTGGGGGATAGTAAGAAGAGTTGAATGTTAAATGCAGAATGCCGAAGGTTTATAATGTCATTGATGAACTTTTTTGATCTTCGCATATAATTCGTGTTTTTTTTTTTTTTTTTTTTTGATAGGCTCTAGCCATACCTCTGGATCTCTTCTGGCTCATGTGCTGGGGTGTTGTGTTCTCCTCATGGTTCATGAGGCTTATCTCCAAGGTTGTAGATGGCATTGTATTTATATATAGAACTTGAGTTAACTTGCTTCTGTTAGGTGTATGATTCCAGGTAATAAAACATAAATTGATAGGAACTATGACTTGCTATATGTGAAAGGATAATTTAAAGAAAGTTACCAGAAATCTCTATATGAGGGGAGCCTGGCTGGCTCAGTCGGTAGAGCCTATGACTCTTGAAATCAGGGTCGTGCGTTCAAGCTCCATGTTGGGCCTAGAGTTTACTTAAAAAAAAAAATAATAAAAAAATATCTACATGAAATTCATTGCCTCCCTATTTCCATCTGTTCCTCATTGAGGTTGTTTTTTTTTTTTTTTTTTTTTAAAGATTTTATTTATTTGACAGAGAGAGACACAGCGAGAGAGGGAACACAAGCAGGGGGAGTGGGAGAGGGAGAAGCAGGCTTCCCGCTGAGCAGGGAGCCTGATATGGGGCTCGATCCCAGGAGCCTGGGGTTATGACCTGACCCGAAGGCAGATGCTTAAGGAATGAGCCACCCAGGTGCCCCACCTCATTGAGTTCTTAACTGTGCACTTACTTGTCTTCCTGGGAGAAATTCTCAAATCCTTTGGCAGGTAATAATACAACTTTTGAACCAGAAGGAATCTTATTTTTTAAAAAGATTTTATTTATTTATATAACAGAGAGGGAGTGAGAGAGGGAACACAAGCAGGGGAAGTGGGAGAGGGAGAAGCAGGCTCTCCAGTGAGCAGGGAACCCTCTGTGGGACTTGATCCCAGGACCTTGGGATCACCACCTGAGCTGAAGCCAGATGCTTAATGACTGAGCCACCCAGGCACCCCTGAACCAGAAGGAATCTTAAAAATTAATAATTTCTTAGCATTTCAGAAGGCAGGAAGCTAAAGGCCAGCAATAAATGACTCTTCTGAAGTTGCAGCCAGTTATGGGGAGACCCAGGAGTGTAATCTGCTTCTCTTGCATTCTAATTCAGCATATCAGGCTATCCCTAGAATTTTCTAATTAAAAAAATATTTGTGTTGAATTTACTTTAACAGTAATCTAAATTGATGATTTTATGTCACAAATCATTTGTCTAATTAGTGCCTAAAATGTAAGACATTATTATTCTCAAGTGGAGTAAGTCAGGTGGAGGTATGCGATAGCAGACTGTGGAAAGAGGTGCTCTGCCTTCCCTGTCAGAGTGTGGTTTGTGGGCCAGCAACACTGTCATCACTGGGGAGTTGCTTAGAAATGCAGAATATCAAGTGCCACTTTAGAATTACTCAGAATCGATATTTTAACAAAACATCCAGTAATTCTTCTGTACATTAAAGTTTGAGAAGCACTGCTGTACTAGATATTTTAAAATTGACATGTAATTCACAACCTTTAAAAGTAAGCCTTTGTAGCGTACAGTTCAGTGAATTTTAGTATATATACAAAGTTGTATAACTGTCACCATTATCATATTCCACAGTATTTTCATGTTTTTCAGTTCTTTCCCTCCAAAAGCTCTGTATCTATTGTTAGTCCCTTTTCTCCTTCCCCCATTCACAAACGCAGGTAACCCACTGCTCTGTTTGTTGTCTCTGTAGATTGACTTATTGGGATATTTTCTGTAGATAGAATTATACAGTATGCAGCCTTTGTGTCAGGCTTCTGTGACTGAGCCATGGATATTTCAGAGTTGACCCAGGTTGTAGCACGTGTCAGTATTCCACTCTTTTTTATGGCCTAGTAATATTCCAGTACATGCATATACCACATTTTGTTTATCATTAATCCATCGATGGACATTTTGTTTGTTTCCACTTTTTGGCTCTTGTGATGATGCTTTTTTTAAAAAAAAATTTTTATTACTTATTTGACAGAGAGAGAGAGTGAGAGAGCAGAAATATGCAGAGTAGCAGGCAGAGGGAGAGGGAGAAGCAGGCTCACCACTGAGCAGGGAGCCTGATGTGGGACTCCATCCCAGGACCCTGGGATCATGACCTGACCGAAGGCAGCTGCTTAACCAACTGAGCCACCCAGGTGCCCTGGATGAGGCTGTTCTAAATATTTGCCTGTAGGTTTTCGTGTGTCTGCCTCTTTTCAGTTCTTTTGGGTACATACCTGAGAGTAGAATTGTTGGCTTATTTAGTAACTCTTTGAACTTTTTGAGGAACTGCCAAACTATTTCACAAGGCAGATACGCTATTTTATACTTCCTCTAGTGATGTATGAATGTCTGAATGATTCAATTTCTCCATATCCGGGCCAACCTTCCTTATGTCTTTGTGTGTGTGTGTGTGTGTGTGTGTGTGTGTGTGTGTATATATATGTGTATATATATATATATATGCGTGTGTTTCCCTAGGGACTAATGATGTTGAGCATTATCTTTGTATGTGCTAATTGGTCATTTGTATATCTTTTTTGGAGAAATAGCTTTCAAGTGCTTTGCCCATGTTTAAATTAGCTATTTGGCTTTTTTTGTTTTTAAGATTTTATTTATTTGTTTGAGAGAGGGAGAGAGTGAGGGTGCACTAGCAGAGGGTAGGGGCACAGGGAGAAGCAGACTTCCTGATGAATAAGGAGCCCTACTGGAGGCTCGATCTCAGGACCCTGGGATCATGACCTGAGCTGAATGCAGACATTTAACAGACTGAGCCACTCAGGTGCCCTCGTTATTTTTTCATGATTGAGTTGTAAAGCATTCTTTATATACTCTGTAGAATGCCTCATGTCAGATATATGACTTGCAAGTATTTTCCTCTTTTCTCTGGGGTGTTCTTTTACTTTCCTAATTGTGTTCTGTGATGCAAAAAAGTTTTTAATTTTGGTGAAGTCCAGCTTATCTGTTTTTCTTTTGTTTCTTGCGTAATAGGTGTTTAAATGCTTAGAGAAAAAGAAGCAAGTAGAAAAAGATTGGAGGGCCTGAGTTTCAGACTTGGGAGAAGAGCTTATGAATCTCTGGATACCAAATGCTAGAAATATTTTCAGAAGTTAAGAAGCTGTTACTCTGTTCTTAATTAATTAAATTTAATTTCCCCAACATTCCTATATTAGTTATTATGTACTACTTTTCTAAATACAAATATTGACTCATTTAATTGTCATGATAATTTAATATGATTTCCATTTAGTAGAAGCAGAAACTGAGACACAGAGATGTTAAGTAACTTTCCTGAGATCACACAGCTAGCATGCAGAGGATTGGTAAAGAGTTCTGACATATGTGTTTAAAGTTTCTATGTCAAATACAATGTTGATATTAAGGGGATGAAAGAATCTATAATCTTAATTACAGAGAGGGATGTAGAGGCTCCTTCGTGAGAGTGTGTGGAGGAAGAAGGGTTAGGGACAGTTTGGAAAACAGCAGTTGGGGTAAGCATCCGATGCCAGACCAATACGTTTTTTAGTCACTAGTGTGATTTGTCTCTGGGAATTCATTAAATAGACTTTATTTTTGTGATTTTAAATTAGACTTGCCTATGTGATCTTTTACATATATTTATATACCTTTCTTACGGGAGATTAGAAAGAGTTACACATATTTTCTCATATTTAGGTGGTAATTATCCTGTAACAGGTGTTGAATGTCAGTGAGATATTGAAAAATTTTATTATGGCCCACATGTTGTTCATACCTTTTGGACAACTCATTAAATCCACAAAAAGACGTAATTTCATGAGTCAAAGAGTCTACCTTTGAAGGAGGAGAGGGAAACTGGTTCTTGATGTGTGTGGTAATACATACAATACTATTTACTGTTGAAAGAAATCAGCGTTTAAAGCAGTAGTTAGGGACGCCTGGGTGGCTTAGTCGGTTAAGCATCTGCCTTCCACTCGGGTCATGATCTCAGGGTCCTGGGATCGAGTTCCACCTGGGACTTCTTGCTCTGTGGGGAGCCTGCTTCTCCCTCTGCCTGCTGCTCCTCCTGCTTGCTCTCTCTCTCTCATTCTCTCTGACAAATAAATAAATAAAATCTTAAAAAAAAATAAAGCAGTAGTTAATAATCTCCTTTGCCTTCCTTCCAGGTAACCCCGTAACTGCATTTCCCTCCTTGCAACTTTTTAGAATTAAAAGTATCTTGCGTTTCCTTCCAAAAAAATTTTTTGTGTGTTCGTAAACAGTTTAACAGTCTATACTCCCTTCCAAGGTATGTGCCCCATTCACAGTTCCTCTCACTGAGGCACCAGTGCTCTGTGCTCAGAAAGCCCTGAGCGAGCAGAAACATGAAGATATTCACAGAGCGTTGTTTCCCAAGGCTAAGATATGAATTTTGAGCTCCAAGGCTCCTATATAGGGCTCATAACAGGGGAATTCCCAAATATGGTGACCATCAACAGCCAGTCTATGGTATTTTGTTACAGCACCCTGAGCTAAGACACACCTCTGTCAGTTAATGTGGAGAAATGCCCTCATGAAAAGGAAAACGGGAATGTAATGCGTATTACATTGTTATTCAGAAAAGCTTTTTCAGCTTTTTACTCAAGTAGTTCTTTTTACCTGTTTTTTCTTTTGTTGCCTGTGCTTTTGGTATCATATCCGTGAAATTTTTGCCACATCTGATGTTGTGAAGCTGTTCCCCTTGTTTTCTTCTAGGAGGCTTTTAGCTTTGGGTCTTATTTACGTCTTGAATCCATTTTGATTTTTCATTTTTGTGTATGGTGTAAAATAAGGGTCCAGCTTTACTCTTTTGCACGTGAGTACCCAGCTTTTCCAGTACCATTTGTTGGAGATTGGCCATTCCGCATCTTCCCAATCATCTTTGTCTCATTGTTTTCTGACATATTTAAATGATTTTTTCTCATGCATGTTTTATTTTTTTCTTCCGTTTCATTTCTGCTTTTTAGAGTACAATACTATTTTTATTCTTTTTTTTTAAATAATAGTTTTAGTATTTTTTCTTCTTTTTCTTTTATCTTCCTATTATTTCATAAAGTTAATGTTTAATATCCTTGGAAAGACAGAAAAGTTGTGGTCTAAATTTTTTTTTTCTCCAGATTAAGTCTTCTCAAACAAATAGTCAATTGTTTATATGTTTGCTCATTTATTCAGTTATTCATTGGTTCACTAACACATTCGTGCAATATGTGTCTGTTGAAATGCTTTCTCTACTCCATCATCTACTCTGTTCTTGGTTTTGTTAGTGGACTAGCGTAGACCTGATCTCTGTCTTCATGGAGCTTACAGTTTACAGAGAGTGATAATAATTTATTAGGTAACCACAAACATTTAATAATAATTGTGGTGTTCCTGCCCAGCCTTATCCCCCCCCCCTTTTTTTTTTTTTTTTGGTGTATGGTTTATTGCATTGGTCTTGGGCTAGAATTTCTTACAGTTTCTTTGCTTGGGATATGGGTATTACCATCAGGGCCTTTTCTTTAGACAAACATAGTGCAGTCTTAATTTACCTGGGAGCACTATCTTGAAACTTGGCTTACAGCTTTGGGGATTAAATAGAAAAAGGAAGCAGGGTTATTACCTTTCTTCATAAAATATTATTACATTGAAGATAGTTTACTTGATAATTTGGACATCTTAACACTTAAGATATAGTATGTGGTATAGGATGGAAGTCACTGGAAGAAGCAAATGCCCTTAAAAATGTGTATCTAACTTAGAAAACTTTTTATTTAAAATGAATATATGATGATAATCAATTAAAGAATATACAAAGTATCATTTTATTTTGCATTAATGGAAAAATATCATTGCTGGGGGTTACCTGAAAGCTAAAAAAAAATAGGTTATATGATATCTTAAATATTTATAGTTGTAAAGCAATAGTTACATTTTCCTTATGAATTGTTACATCGACAGTGAGAATTTTCATTGTAAAATCAGTTATCAGGAACGGCAAAAACAGTCATTCAGTAATAACAGAAATTGAAATTTTTGTTTCTCAGGCATTTCTTTTTTAGAAATATATATGGTGGGGCGCCTGGGTGGCTCAACGGGTTAAACCTCTGCCTTCAGCTCAGGTCATGATCTCAGGGTCCTGGGATCGAGCCCCGCATTGGGCTCTCTGCTCGGCGGGGAGCCTGCTTCCCCTTCTCTCTCTGTCTGCCTCTCTGCCTACTTGTGATCTCTCCCTCTCTGTCAAATAAATAAAAATTTTAAAAAATCTTAAAAATATATATATATAGCAAGATAACTTTCAGTAAGGATTTGTTACGGTATCTTCTTTAGATACTAAAAGAGAGCATGATGTTGTAGTTCATGTGCCATCTCCACGTCCTTGTTTTTCTTTTTTTGCATTTTTCTTTTTATGCTGTGTTGGAGTATAGTAGGTACATAGTCTCCAGTGGTAATTTGTTGAATTGTCCTTTATCGTTTTGCATTATCTTGCGCACATGATAACTATTCCAACATATTTGACTTGTCGTTAGCAGCCCAATAAACCCATCATCAGCACAGTTTCCTTGTTTGGATCATTATGGTGAATAGATGCCTCTAAGAATAATCACCATGTACTTGCCTTTCTTCCCATGAAGCCTCCTAAAAATTTCATGTATCATTGCCTTGTATTTATTTTGCAAACGTATAATCCTTTTCCGGTTTAAATTTTGGTTTGTAGCTCTTATGCAATAAACTGCACATGTTTAAAGTATACAGTTTGCCAAGTTTTAACATATGTTTGCACCTGCGAAACCATCATCAGGGTGAAGATAGTAAACATATGTCCATCACTTACCAAATTATCTCGAGCTTTGTCATTCTTTATTCTCCTCTTCCCCCATCCAGAGACAACCAGTGATCTTTCTGCCACTATCAATTAATTTGCATTTCCTAGAATTTTGTATAAATATAATTACACGTTAATACCTTTTTTTGGTATGACTTCTTTCACTTGGCATAATCAATTTTGCAGTTTATTCTTTTTGGTGTGTATCGGAAGTTCATTCTTTTTTATTATGTCATGCACTTTGTTTATGTGGGCATCTGTTGATGACCTTTGGGTTGTTTTCAGGTTTGGGCTATTACAAATAAAGTAGCTGGTGCGTCATTACAAATCTTTGTATGGATCTATGCTTTCTCTTTGATTGCTTTCACCTAGGAATGGGTTGCTTGGATTCATATAATAGGTGTATATTAGACTTAAAAAAATTTGAGGAGGTGGTCAGTTTTGGAAAACTGTCAAACTGTTTTCTGAAATGGTTTTACCATTTTGCATCCTTTCAGTAGTTACTGAGAGATCCAGTTTCTTCACATCCTTGACAATACTTGATACGGTCAGTCTTTGACATTTTAGCCATTATAATAATTGTATAGGGATATCTTTTGCGGCTTTGTTTTACATTTACCTGATGATTAATAATGTCGAATGTCTTTTCACCTGCTTATTTGCTGTCTGTCTTTGGTAAAGTATTTATCAAATCTTTTGCCAGTTTTTAAATTGGCTTCTTTGTTTCCTTATTAATGTGTCTGAGAGTTCTTTTTTTTTTTTCCCTCTTCCACTGCAGGCCCTTGAGTCTGAGAGTTCTTTATGTATTCTGGGTACAAGTCCTTTATTATGTATGTGATTTGCAAATATTTCCTTCTAGTCTGTGGCTTGTTTTTTCATCCCTTTAGCAGAGAGTTTCTTTGGAAGTGTAGAATTTCTTAATTTTGATGAAATCCAATTAATGCATTTTGAAATACATGTACATGAGTTTTAAGTTAAGGAATCTACCAGAGAAGTCAGCCTATTTTACCTTCATGCATGCAGAATGGAAAGAGATAAAGTTTCAAAATTTTTATGGCTAACAAAGCTGTGCTCCAGGTATTTAAATCTTCAGAAATAGAAATGAGGGGTAAAATTCTATTACCAGGGCAATCACTTATCAATCAAGACAACCAATTAAAAAAACAGTTTTGTTCGATAAAGGCTGTCGTCCCAGGACATGCTAGGATTCTTTGGCTCCAGATGATTTGAGAGACTCCTTCATTTCAAATAAACAGTTGAAGGATGGTTTTATCACAGAAAATAGAACAGGTTGATTACATTTGTAACTTAACAGCCTCTATACTAGACTGTGTTCTTGTGAATGCTTTCAGTTGTGTGTTATCAGGAGAGGTCCTTGGACTCAGAATGTTTTGCCCTCTGCAGTTACGGAGAATGAGCCTGAGCATCTCTTCTTATCTTTCTGAGATTCCTTTCACTAGCAATTACTAATTAGGAGGGCTTGTGTTCTCCAAGATAAACCAGAAATTCCATTAGTTCCTTGTTCCTTGGAGGAAAGAGCAAGGCTGAGAAACTTAAATATTTATAGGATGAAATAAAAAGGGAAATTTATTTTAACAAATCAAATAGGGGTAAATAATGTTTTATATACATAAACACATGACACACCTATGTAGACAATTATATAAACATACACACTATATATATAGTGTGTATATAATGCAGCTATTAACAAAGGTTACTTTTTCTTTTGAGATTTAAATGAAATTGTCTCGTGTTCCTTATCAAATATGCTGTAGGAGTTTTCTGCAAGCATATTATGATCACTTTTGCTCTGCATTCCTACTCATCTTACATGGATTCAGCCTTATATCTATCCAGATGCGGAAGGTTACCCCTTTCCTAGTTTACCCCATATCACGCACACAGAGAGTTCATGTGTATATATAATAGACATAATGAATGTTGGATTAAATGAAGTTACAGGGCTTGCAGAGGGTTGGAACAAGGTGAGCTATTTAAAATTGAATGTTCAGTAGCCCTGTTCTTTCTCCACCCGCTTCTGGTTCTTTTGCCATAATTCACTCTGCCTCTTTGTCTGTCTGTGTCTCTTTCTGCATGTCTATTTCTTCTGTTATCCCTTCTCTTTTACCTTTCGACTTGTCATTGCTTACAAATTCAGTAGAGATTTAGGTATGTCTTTGATTCATTATCTCTTTGTAGATCTCATTTTGTGGAAGGAATTTTCCTGAACACAGGCAGAAACCTTAATGTTAACTGGTTAAAAGACAAACAAATTGCATGGAGCACTGGGTGTGGTACATGAACAATGAATCTTGGAACACTGAAAAAATAAAATAAAATTAATTAAAAAAAACAAAAAAACCCCAAAATTCTTTTTTTTGCTATATAAATGTGTATGTTAAAAATATGGTGCCATGGTTAGAATATATTACTCTGGAACTAGCTTTTTTTGGTATGTGACATATTTTGAATCTTTTCCTGTGTCAGTGTAGTACATATGTATGATAACTCATGTAACCATTCCTTTTACTGGACATTTAAGGTGTGAGTACTAAATTTTAGTGAACATCTTTGAACACAGTAGCTTTTTGAACATGTGAGAATTTTTATCAGATTCTTAGAAGTGGATTTGGGGTCAGAAAGTATGTACATTTTATATTTTGAAAGATACTGGCAGAGCAGTATCCACTAATAGTCCTGGGAAGTGTCTATGGCCCCATACTCTCAACAGTCCTGGGTATTATGTTACCATTTTACCTTTTGCTAATGTGATGACATAAAGTGGTATCTGATTATTATTTCAAATGTCTTTTTAATTGAATCACCTATTCTTGCTGTAATTCCAAATTTAATATAGACGCTAATGGTATGCATTCAAAGATGTTCATTATAATCCTAAATAAGGCAGTAGATTTTGATTCTGTATTCTTTGTGACATAATTTCATACTAATATGTATGTAAAATTATCTAATATAAATGTTACATTTTAAGGCAAAATGTTTTTTCTCTTTAGCTCTTTTATTTCATTTGATTGAATTTCAAATATGCATTAATAGATAGGATTATGATGATGATAAATATGGAAGAGATTATTACTATTATAATTTTTTTTTAATTTTTATTTTTGGTACATAACTTTACCTTTCTGGGAAACTCAAACTTATTTTTAATGGGATTTTTGTCTTCATAATGACAGTGCACGATGTTTACTCAACTTTTTAAAAAAGATTTATTTATTTGAGAGAGAGAGCGAGCATGTGCGCGAGTGGGGGAGGGGCTGAGTGAGAGGGAGAGAGAGATTCTCAAGCAGACTCCCTGCTGAGTGTGGAGCCTGAAGCAGGGCTTGATCCCACAACCCTGAGACCATAACCTGGTCCAAAATCAAGAGTTGAATGCTCAACTGACTGAGCCACCCAGGCACCCCTGTAACACTCAACTTTTAAAGAACATGTAGAGGTTTTCGGATTCTCCTTTAGATAGTTAGCTAGAGATTTGGTGATCCTAACACTCTCCCTGAAAATTCTTATAAGCTTCAGAGGACCAGATCATACTTAATATTCTCAGAATATTTTATTTTATTAAATTTTTAAAAAAGATTTTATTCATTTATTTGACAGAGAGAGACCAGAAGCAGGGAGAGCAACAGGCAGAGGGAGAGGGAGAAGCAGGCTCCCTGCTGTTCAGGGAGCCTGATGCGGGACTCGATCCCAGGATCCTGGGATCATGACCTGAGCTGAAGGCAGATGCTTAACTGACTGAGCCACCCAGGAGCTCTGTTCTCAAAGTATTTTAAAGCCAAACTCAAGTGCTGCTGAGTTTTTACTTGCTAGAATTGGAATCCTTCTAACTTCTTAACAGTGATGAGTATTCCCACTAGATTATGGTTTATAACTAATGTTTTATGAAGGCTGTTTATTTTTCTTTAGTTACTATGATGTACAGTGTCCATTTCTCTCTTATAATTTCTGTCTTTATCTTTTGAAAAGAAGAAATATTGTCAACATTCTTTGAACTTATGAAAACACATTTATAATCCTTACCAATTATATAGCAATTAGTTTTCAAAGTTATTTAAAATTTATCTCAAATGTTTCGCAGAAAAAACCTTTTAGGCAATATTGTTCCCACTATGTTGTAAGAATACTGACTGAGGTTTTATCATTTTGGCCAGCGAAGATTAGTAACAACATTTTTGGTAGAAAAAAATGGGAGTTTTACGATGTACTGTTCTCACTATAATAAAATTAAAGATATTTTTGATGAAAGTAAAGATAAATTAGTAATAAAATCTGGTGTCCATTACGATATGATAAAATGTATAGATGCACCCAAAGGATATACTCTCATGTCAAATATATAGAAAGATTATATAGTAATACAAAAATCTATTTATATGGCATAAAAGGATATAAACAAATTTTTGACGATTTATAAGCTTAGAGCATCTGGTCCTTTGATACCATGAACAACTTTGCATGCAATCCAAATCTCAAGATCCATATGGCAATCAATTGTGTATACATCAAAGAAGATGTCTCAAAAATTATTATAGACTTATGAGTTCTAGTAGATTTTAAGTCTACTGTGAATAATGTGTTGATTACCATATAAAGTAACAGGCATACTTTTCCCAAATGGATGCTTGCAGAAGTGATTGTGATTGAAGAAGCTATAGTTCTTGGTTTTACCCTCTCCAGTGATCAGAAACATTTTAAACTATAAACAATATGTTCTCCAAGTGTGAAAAAGATCCATTGAGATAATTATGTTGAAGAAAAATAATGATAAATGTTTAAATATAACTATGAGTTTGACAGTAAATATTCAGTCTCACCTGAAAATATGTATATATATTTTTTGATTTATAGAAATCTGGGTACTCTTACAAGTTTATGATTTATTATTTGATCTTTATTTGAATATAAATGGGTTATGGTTCATATATTCATGTGCTTTATAATTTTAGCTATACATTCCCACAGATGTACCTACTTATATTTCATCCATAAGTATTTATTGAGTCCCTACCTTATTTTAGGTAGTATTCAATACAAAGGATACATTTAAAAAAGTCTTTTTGCCTTTGAACATTTGATAACTGATATTTCAAGTAGCACATTTGCAGCTTTTCACTGTTCATTACTTCATCAAGTTAAATATCCTTTCATGAATTATTTTCTCAAGAGAATCACTGGATACAGTGATATAAATTGATATAGCATAAGGTAAGAGAAGGTATTGTTATGTGATCATATAGACAAATTCTTAGAATACATGTCATGGTAAATTGCCCCAAACATAGAAATAATAAAAGGGAAATAAGTATAAATCATTAATAAGAACTTAAGATTATAGTGAACCATCCAGTTTAATTTTGAGTTTAGCTTGTGTTAAAAATAAGTATTCCTAATGAAGTCATTTTGATCTCTTGATCTGAATTTGTAATCCACTTTATGGATAATTAGGACACACTTAAAGAACTTGTCTAGTTTAAGTTGACAAGTCTCAGACACATTTTGGAACCTGTTGTCATACTTAATCAGATACAATATATCGCTTTTGTTTAAACTCACATGGTATACCACCATATATGCATACCAGCATATAGCATTTCCTCCAGTTATGTGAAAGGTGTGACTTTAGGCGAGATACTGAGCTTTCCACAGCTCGTTGCCATATCATACACATTTTGGTCTCTGTTTGAACTTGAGTCTCAGTAAAAATCAAATTGTTGAAAACTGAACTGGTCTGGATTGTAAAATCAAAAATTTGGTTTTCCCCAAATTCGATTATTTTATGCTGCTTCACTATTTATGTATCTAAACATAATTTAACATTTGACAATGTTAGATTGCTGGACATACTTATGGTGCATTGTGTATTCTCATAGGCATTTGGACTCCCCCTCCCCCTTTTTATTCAGTGTTTAGAATTTTGCAATTTAAAGAGAGGTCATAGGTTGTTGATAATGTTGTGGCTCTCAAAAAATACAGGCATGTGATATGGTGAGCACTGGGTGTTATACGCAACTAATGAATTATTGAACACTATATCGAAAACTAATGATGTACTATATGTTGGCTAATTGAATTTAAATAAAAAAACAAAAAATACAGGCAAAATATCTTAGAAAATATATAAATTGGTACTATAAGGCATGATAATCTTTAATATAAATAACTATAAATGTAATTTTATTTGCATATTATATTTTATAATATGGTTAAATCCTGGGGGAAATGTAAGATGTATGTGAAAAAATACTTGGATAGTGATAATGATTTTGAGATCCTTTGAGTATTTTTTCCATCACTGGTTTTTGTTTAATCTATTAACTCTGTTGTCTAGTCCATCTTAAGGCAAAATACTTTATCTTTTTTATATGTCAGGATTATGACTGTGCTTCCTGGGTGGATAAAAGTTTTTCTTTTCTGCAACCCGAGATATCCTTTTCTTCAGTTCATTGCTACCGTTTGCCCTCATTATCTTCATAGTAATACCATGCCTGCTAAACTTGCACAAAGTTTTACAGCATTATTTTATTTACAGTTATTTATTTAGAGATGCTCCTATGACAATAAGTAACTTAAATTTGCATTTAATGTATTTTAAGTGGAAACATTTCTAAGGTCTGTAGGCTAAAAAGTGTAAGAATGTTCATATTAACAGAATTTACAAAAGCCTCAATTCTCATCAACAACAGAATAAATTGTAGCATATTCGTTGGAATATTCCAGTGATAAAAATTAAACAATGAGTATCAGCGTGAATGAATTTTATAAACATAATATTGATATAAGAAGCAAGACTGTGTATCTGATACCATTTATATAATGTTTAAAACTGGCAGAACTATGGTTTTAGAGGCAAGCTAGAGATCAGTTTCTTTTGTGGCAGTGGGAGGGCAAAATGAAAGGAAAGGGGCATGTGACGTTTCTGGATTCTGGTTATGCTATGTTTCTTGATTTGGGTAATGGTTTCAGAGGTGTGTTCGCTTTGCAACGATTCATTTATGTTTTGGGCCAACTTCTCTGTATATCAAAAAATTTTTTAATATAGTAAACTTGAAGAAAAAGTTTATATATACGGTTGATTCTGATAGTTAGGTTTCATAAAATTGCTGTGAACACTGAATTATTGAATACTGAGCCTTTGGCCCTAGGGAAAATAGAGGATTAATTTCCTGCAAGCCTCTGGTCACAACAGTTTTGTGTTAGTCAATGTGTAACCTTGTTTTATGTGTGTTTGACAGACGCCTTATTTAATACATACCATTGATTGATGAACTGAACTCACAGCCAGAGGCACTATAGAACTCATGGCTGAATGAAGCTTATCTAGCACACATTATCTCTATCGGGCACATCACAGCCTTCTTGAGCTTAGGAACACTAGAGAGCACTTTATTACTATGCTGGGGGCCATTTTAAATGGTGAAATCACCAACAGAAAGCACAAAAATACACAAAATGTGGCACTTAATACAGTTGAGAAAAGGATATTTGTAAACAGTATGAGAGCAGAAAAACAAGAAGGCGAAGCGTCACTGTGTTCTACCAGCGCTGGGATAACGTGTGCTTTGGGCAGCTGCATTTTTCATTCCTCTATCCATGAGCATGTCTGCAAATGACAGTGAAACCTAGAGTATTGATCTTTACTTAAAAATTAATTTTAGCAACTAGATGAATTTACCAATACAGAATCTATAAATAATAAGGATTGACTGTATGTGATTCCTGCCGTTACCTGAGTAAATATTTTTAGGTCAAGTATGCAAGAGAGCTAAGGATAACTTTTTGTCTCCTTGAACTAAATATTTTTAATGGCAATTTGTGTGATTAAAATTAGAACCATTCTCTTTTTTTGCATCAGATTACCAGTTTTCATCATAATCATAATTTTTGATGATAAGCCTTATTAGATTTAAAACTCTGCCTTCTGATTTTATGCTGCTCAGGAATTCATTGTAACATTGCAGGTTTGTTTTTGCCCAGTAGCAACTAAGCATTAAATTATTATTTTCAAGTAATGTAATGTATATTTTTCAGAATAAATTCCTATCAAGGATAACCTTTAGGAGACGTTAAATACACCAGCATAAAAGGCTGAGGTTAGGAATTAATTTTCAAACAGTAATTTTACTCTGAAGTTATTTGCAATGATGCATATTTCAAAAAGTAATTATGTTTAGTACATTTGATTTCACACACTGAACCTTTTTCACCTCTTTTAAGTTTTTCTTAGGAATAGAAGCTGTGCCATTTTAGATCAGGTCAGGCCAGTGGCTTGTGCAGCCTAGTATACTGTTTTTTGACAATGATGCGATCTCTTGTTCCAGTTATCTATTGCTGTACGTACACTAAGCAATTGACATAGTAGGCTCAAGACTGCTATTCTTAGAAACATGCTTGCAAGAGTGGTTAGCCTCTGGGAATGTGAATGGTAAATAGTTTCCTACACAGATGTAAAAGTTTCCTTAAATGATATTGGCTCGCTGTGCTTAAACTCTGTGCAAACGATGTGGTATTTGATGACTGTGTGCTCTTCTCTGGGAGTCTGAAATTTGGTTTGTGCCAGGCAGAGGGTACCTACATGCCCAACTTCCAATAAAGACCTTGGGCACTGTGTCTGTAATGAGCTTCTCTGGTGGACAGCACTTCACAAAGGCGGCCACAGCTCAGTGCTGGAGGATTGAAGTGTGTCCTTTGTGACTTCACTGGGAGAGGAGTCTTCGAAGCTTGTGGTTGGTTTCCTCTGTGTTCCCCCCTGTATCTTTTCACTTGGCTGATTTTGCTTTGTATTGTTTTGCTGTAATAAATCTCAGCTGAGTTCCGTGAGTCCTAGCGAATCACTGAACCTGTGGGTGTTTTTTGGGGACATGTGACACACTGCATAACAAAATCCTACAAAATTTGGTATCTTAAAAACAACCACCATTGTATTGTACCTCACAGTTTTGTTGTTGAGGAATTCAGTCATGGTTTGACTTGGTGTTGGCAGAGGTCAGTCGGTGATTTTCATCTAATGTATAGTCTGGACTGGAGGGTCCGTGAGCTTTATGCACATATCTGGCACGTTGGCAGTGATGGATGAAAGGCTGTGTTCAGCTAGGATTGTCGGTTGGAGTGCCTATATGTGGCCTCTGCCATTAGCCCTGACATGCCAATTAAGAAATCACGCTACCCTGAGTAGACAGATCATTCATTCATTTATTTTAGACTCCTGAAGTAGCCTGTGGGGTTTTTTAAGGTTTATTTATTTATTTGAAAGAAAGAGAGAGATGGAGAGAGCCTCAAGTAGACTACCTTCTGAGCATGGAGCCCAATGTGGGGCTGAATCCCACAACCCTGAGATCATGACCTGAGCCAAAGAGTCAGATGGTCAACTGACTGTGCCGCCCAGCCTGTGTTTTTTAAAAAAAGATTTATCTATTTATTTGATAGAGAGAGAGAGAGAGAGAGAACGTGGATGAGTGGGAGGGGCAAAGGGAGAATGAGGGAGAATCTCAAGCTGATTCCATGCTGAGTGTAGAGCCTGACATGGGGCTTGATCCCAGGACCCTGAGATGGTGACCTGAGCCAAAACCAAGCGTTGGAAGCTTAACCAGCTGCACCACCCAGGCATCCCTAAGATAGCCTGTGTTTTTATTCTTTAGCTAGAATACTTGGAGTCATGCATTTTGTATATCACCACATATTTTATGAAGTTGTTAATTCCTTTTATGTTTCCCCAGACCACCTTCTCCAAGTTAAGGAATTTCTTTGTGTTCTGCTGAATAATTCTGTATTCATGTTATCTATACCCTATGGGATGTTATTAACTTGTAATATATTCTCTTGGTTCTTGTATTTATAAGCAGAGTATGTTTTTATTATATCTTCTTTAGAGAAAAACTCTTTTAGTTGATTTTATCCCAATCCTTCCCAGATTTATTATTTTTTTAATTTGAAAATGAAAAATCTGACCTGCATGCAGTATGATAGGCTCAGATGCACCATAATGTTTATTCTTTAGAAGAACTATGGAACCATGAATTCCCTTTGCAGAAAATATTATTGCTTTTTATGACTAGAAATTATTCTTACTTAATATGGAAAATTGTTCAACCTGTGATGAGAAATGTTTCATGTTTACTCACAGGTTTGTCATTCCAAGAGACCTCTTGGAGCCTTTTTTAATGGATAACATGAAACATTCTTGAATGGTCTCCATAGTTATTATGTATTTTAGCTCATAGTTTGATATTTTCACATTTGAGTTCCTTCAGAACTCCTGAGTGAATGTTATTCAATTCTAACTTATTTATTTACTTAATTATTATTATTTTTAAAAAGATTTTATTTGTTTATTTGAGAGGGAGAGAGACAGAGAGCGAGCGAGTAAGCGAGAGCAGAAGTGCAGGAAGAGGGAGAAGCAGACTCCCCGCTAAGCAGGGAGCCTAATGCGGGGCCCCATCCCAGGATGCTGGGATCATGACCTGAGCTGAAGGCAGGCGCCCAACCGACGGAGCCACTCAGGTGCCCTCGATTCTAATTTATTTTTAACGATCATGTTTATTTTTCAGTATTAACAATAAATAATATCTCTATGGGATATTAATGCAAGTTAGAAGATAATTTAGCTTATATTGTATAATTTCATTTTAGCAAATTGTAAGTGGTTTGAAAGAGTATTATTAGTGGTCCAATGTCATAGATAAGGAACCCGAGGCTCAGGGTGTTTTATCAAGCTTGAAAATGTAAGAACTGAAATGAGAATGGAGGTCTCATGACTGTAAGTCCCATTGCTTGTCTTTACTGTCCCTGAGCGCCCATTCAATTTTAGGAGCACCAATGCTTCCATCCTTAGTCTTAGTGTTTGAATTTTTTTGGCAGGGGGATAGGGTAGGGTAGATATTAGGCACTTTACTTGCATCAGCTTTGGACAGTTGATATTTTGTGCTTGATATTTGGATACTTAGGGTGAACCCTGAACATACGTGGTTGTATATAGAGTGCTTTCCCTCACTGAGAATGGTTCAGTGTAGATGACTGAATTTCAGCCTTGATTTCTGATTTAGCATTCCATTTTCCCCAGCGGGAAATCCCTACCTTCCTAATTCTTGCTCTTAGAAACTGGATCACAAAAGCTCCACCCAGTGGTTGGAATTTTACTCCAAAGAAGGATCATGATGGTGCCCCTCCAATTCTTCTGACCTGTCTCACTCAGTAGTTGGAGGGCTTTTGGCTATTTACCCACCACACCAGTGCCTCTGAAGACATGGTAATTTACACTGTAGGTCACACTCTGCTGGGGCTTGCTCATACCCACCTTCTTCCTCTTACTCATTAGCATAATATTGAAATTGATGCCATAATAAAGGCTTTCAGATTCTTTCCATCCGGGTATGCTTGTTCCTTAGAAGAATCCTAAACTATTAATTAGGTGTAGAATTTTTGCACTTACCATGTATTCATAGTATCTTCTGAAATGTTCTCATGAAAATGAAATTGAGAATTCAGAATCTCTTTAAAGTAATAATTTTTTCTTTTTTTTTTTTTTTTAAGAATTTATTTATTTATTTGACACAGAGAGAAAGAGTTCACAAGTAGGCAGAGAGGCAGGCAGAGAAAGAGGGGGAAGCAGGCTCCCCGCTGAGCAGAGAGCCCGATGCGGTGCTCGATCCCAGGACCCTGAGCTCATGACCTGAGCCGAAGGCAGAGGCTTTAACTCACTGAGCCACCCAGGTGCCCCTAAAGTAATAGTTTTCAATCTGGAGTTTAAAGCAGGGATTTTTTAGAGCCTGAGGTGTACATTTGTGGGTCATTTCTAGGTAGAAGCTAAGTGAAACCAGGCTATGGTTGATGTTATTTAGAATGAGAAAGTACGGTGAAAGGAAAAGAGTGTTTAAGGTTGGGCCTTGGGGAGCTTGAGTATTTAATGGCCAGGGGAGCAGTTTGGAACCACAAAAGAAACAGACAATGTATAGACAGATAGAAGGAACACCAAGAGAGTCTAGTATCTTGGGAACAAAGGAAGAAGAGCGTTACTAGTGTCAAAAGCTCCTGGGAGATGGTTTAAGATGAGAACTGAGAAATAAGCATTAGTTTTAGTGACCTGATGCTCACAGTTGGTTTTAGTAAGAGTCTTTACTATTAAAGTGATGGGATGGAAACAAAGTAGCATAGCTTAAGGGGCAAGTAGAGGTGAAAAAATGAATCCTGTTAGTGGAGAAAACTATGCTAAATAGTTTGGGAAGAAGAGAAATGGGCCAGAAAGTGGATGGAATTGTGAAGTTAGTAGGTGTTATCAATTGATTACTTTTTTCAATAGGAGATGTTTAATAATGACAAGCTAGGAGGAAGGAGTTAGTTGAGGGAGAAGTCAAATGTGTTGTAGAAAGGAAAGATGTTTGATATTTGATAGTACATAATGTTTCCAAGGATTTTATGTTTTATTGTTTTTGTTTGTTTGTTTGTTTGTTTGTTTGTTTTTGTATCATAAGCACTCATTTCTCTAGGGTAAATATCTAGGAGTAGAATTTTTATCTTTTTTATTTCACTTTATAAGAAATGACTAAACACTTATCCAAAGTGGTTACACCATTTTATTTCCTGTTCAACATTGTTGAAGTTTTTTGGCTTTTCCACATGCTTGGCAATACTTGTCAGTGTTTTCAATTTTAGCTAATCTAATGGCAGAGTAATGGTATCTCTTTGTGGTTTTGATTTGCATTTCCTTGAGACTAATGATTTTAAGCATCTTTTCATCTTCTTATTTGCCACCTCTATTTCTTATTTAGTGTAGTCCATCCTTTCCTATTTTGGGTGGGGATTATTTATTTATTACAGAGTTGCAGTGGTTTTAAATATATTCTACAGGCAGGTTCTTTCTCAGACATATGTATTGCGAATGTTTTCTCTTGATCTGTGTTTTGCCTTTGCATTTCTTAATGTTGATTTTGAAGAGTAGAAACTTTTAATTTTGATCAAATCCAATGTATCAGCCTTTTTTTTCATAGTTAGTGTGTTTTATATACTGAATGTTTTTCTACCAAGAGGCTACAAAGATTTTTCTTCTGCTTTTTCTAAGTTATATATTTTTAGCTGAGTGATATATTTTGAGCTGATATTTATGATCTGAGTTAATTTTTTTTCTGGCTGGTGTGAAGAAAGAGTCAAATTTTATTAAAAAAATATGATACCTAGTTCTTCTAGCACCTATTTGTGGAAAAGTGTTGTCATTCTTTTGTTGAATTACTGTGACTCGTTTGTTGAAAATGCTTTGACCATGTTTTTATCGGTCTGTTTCTGGACTATCTGTTCTATTCCATTTATGCATGTGTCTGTCTTTAACGTTAACACAGTACTGCCTTGATTATTGTAGTTTTGTAGTCAGTCTTGAAATCAGAGATTATAAGCCCTTCAACTCTATTCCCTTCTTTCTTTCCTTTGCTTTCATTTTCGTTTTCCTTTCCTTTCTTTCTTAAGATTGTTTTGGATTTCCTTTGCATTTCTGTATACATTTTAGAATCCATTTTTTATTTTCTGACAAAAGCCTGTTGGGCTTGGATTGGGATTGTATAGAATCCCAAGTGGGGATGGGCCATTGGTGAAATGAATTGAATTTGAATTTAAATCAAATTTAAATTTTAGAAACTTCATTATTCCAACACAGTGCTGTAGCAGGCTGGAAGAGAGCAGGATTAAAGACAGAACAATGTATAGTCCTGGTGGTAGATGATGAAGACTAGAAGAAAGGGAATGGTGGTACACTGTAGAAAAGTAAATACTTTTGAAACCTGTATCAGGTTTCAAAAAGGTTTCTGTTGCTGCCCTAACAAATTACTATGAATCTAGTGCTGAAAACAATACAAAATTATTATTTTACAGTTCTGAAGGTTAGAAGTCTGGTACAGTTCCTAGACAAAAATCAATGTGTCGGTCTACTGTGTTTCTTTCTCGAATTCCCTCCTGAGGTGCTTTCTTTTAGGACATTTGTCATTTTGCCTTTATGATTGATGGTCAGTTTTGGGTTAATTTTTGTATAAGGGTGATGTAAGGGTTAAGATTCATTTTTCTCCCCCTGTGAATATGCACCATGTGCCAGCACCGTTTGTTGGAAAGGTTACCTTTTTTTTTTCTGTTGAATTCCTTTAGTATCTTCAAAAAAAAAAAAAAATCAATAAAATCTGTATGTGTAGGTCAATTTCTCGATGCCCTATTTCGTTCCATTGATCCATGTCTTCCCTTATTCTGATAATACACCATCCTTAATTCTGTGGTTTTATGCAGTAAATCTGGTACTATAAATCATTCAGCTTTTGTTCTTTTTAAAAACTGATTTGGCTAAAATTGATTTGTATTTTCATGTAAATTTTAGAATCTTCCTGTCAGTTTGTTACCAAATCACCTGTTGTATTTTAATTTGGATTACACTAAATCTGTAGATTAAAAAAAAAAAATCTGTAGATCAATTTTGAGAGAATTGGCATCTTAACAGAATTGAGTCTTCCAGTCCATGAACATGAACATGGCATATCTTACCGTGTTTTTTTTTTCTTTTTTTCTTAATTTGTTTTAGCAAGTTCGTGATTTTTGTGTTTAGGTCTTACACTATTTTGCTGTATGAATCTATAAATATTTCATGTTTTCGATGCTATTACACACTGCATTTTGTTGATTTTTTTTAAGATTTTATTTATTTGACAGCTGGAGAGAGCACAAGTAGGGGGAGCGGCAGGCAGAGGGAGAGGGAGAAGCAGGCTTTCTGTTGAGCAGGGAGCTCGACGTGGGCCTCGATCCCAGGACCCTGGAATCATGACCTGAGCTGAAGGCAGCTGCTTAACTGACTGAGCCACCTAGGTGCCTCTGTATTTTGTTGAATTAATTTTTAAATTGTTGCAAATGTATTAAAAGACAATTCAATTTTGCATATTGACCTTTTTTCTCACAGACTTTTCTAAATTTAATTATTATTGGCAGTAAGTTTTTAATAAATTTCTTAGGTTTTAAAAATGAACACAATCATATGAAAGTCATTTTTTGATGGTGAAATGGTAGAAGAAATTGTTATTTTTATCATGGAAATTTTGTTAGAAAATTATGAGGAAAATACTATAAAAATTTTCCCCCAAATGAAACATTTTCATTTAAGCTTCAAAACAATTGCTCATAGGATAGAAGACTTTCTCCATAATATCAAAGATCAGTTGATTCAAATTTTGATAAATTGCAGATGTTTTTATTTAGCTTTAGATTTCCCGTGATAAAGAAAACATAGCACAATTAATACTTTGGGTAAAAAAATACTTTGGGTGAACTCAAATGTAGGAAGAAAGGTTATCAATTTGTAATCTTAAAATTGAACTCAGAGCATGGATATTTTTTGAATCTTTAAAATCTGTCAGGAATTTAAATATGAAAAAAGCTTACTTCATGTGCACAGTGCCCCAGCTATGGAAAGTAAAAAATTCAGATTTTTTGGAATTTTCAAGCAAGAAATGTTTATCTTTACTGCTTTATTACATCATATTGTACATATTGAAAATACTTGTATCTTGGTTTTTTAAAGTAGTCTCTCTAAAAAGTGTCATGGATACAACTGTTAAAAATAATTTTGTATAGGGTATCTGCAGGTGGCTCAGTCGGTTAAGCACCTGACTCTTGATTTTGGCTCAGGTTCTGATCTCAGGGTTGTGAGGTCGAGCCCTGCTTCAGGTTCTGCACTGAGTGTGAAGCTTGCTTAAGAGTCTCTCGCTCTCCCTGCCCCCCACCCCCCACTCATGTGTTTTCTCCCTCTTTCTTTCTAAAAAAAAAAGAAAGAAAAAAAAATTCTGTATATATGTATGAATGCTATGAATTATCACTGGCTTATGGAACTATTAAAAGAAATAAGGGACAGTGAATTTAGTCATTGTGTATTATTTGCCAACATTTGTTGGTTGCATGGTAGAAGAGTTTTACAAATAATTTACTATATTATTATTATTATATTTTAAGATTTTATTTATTTGAAAGAGAGAGAGATAGCTAGAGAGAGTATGAGCAAGGAGGAGAGAGAGAAGCAGGCTCCCCCTGAGCAGGGAGCAGGGAGCCCGATGCCAGGCTCGATCCCAGGATCCCAGGATCATGACCTGAGCTGAAGGCAGATGCTTAACCAACTGAGCCACCCAGGGGGCCCCAAGAATTTACTATATTCTAAACTCCAAGTCAGAATGTTTGTGAAATGTTCCCAAATCAAAAACAAACAAAAAAAATGCCATTGTAATTTAAGTTTTTACATTATTTATTTATTTATTTTTTATTTTTTAAAGATTTTATTTTATTTATTTGGCAAGAGAGAGAGATCACAAGTAGGCAGAGAGGCAGGCAGAGGGAGAGGGGGAAGCAGGCTCCCTGCTGAGCAGAGAGCCCGATGCGGGGCTCGATCCCAGGACCCTGAGATCATGACCTGAGCCGAAGGCAGAGGCATTAACCCACTGAGCCATCCAGGCGCCCCAAATTTTTACATTATTACACTGTTTCATAAGAACTAGGTAAGTTTGACGCTCAAGGAAAAGAAACGACAAGAAAAAATTGAAGAATGCTTTGTTGACATTTTCAATTTATGCAATATGCCTTTGAATTTAACATTAATAAACTGAGTTAATACAAGATTTAATGAGTTTACTCACTAGACAGTCATATTTTTTAAATTGATATGCTTTTGTTTCTGAGTTATAACAAAGATTTAAAAAAGATGAAAAAACCATTTTTGTCATCGCGGATGCAAATATTGAAGGAATGTATTTATGTGGTACATGAATGTGTTATTTGAAAACTGAAGTGTGTTTGGAGGAACTAAGTTATGTGAACTATTTTTTAAACTCTATTTGGTAAAATATAAATACCAATTAAAGGTTCATAATTAAAATTTATCCTCGTAATTAAGATGATATAAAATACACAATGAATTTCAAATTGGACTTAGTTTTAAGAAAAGAATACAAAATCTCTTAATTTTTATAGTGATTACATGTATTATTTGTTTCAGGGGTACAGGTCTGTGATTCATCAGTCTTATATAATCCCTATGGTCATTACAACACATACACTTCCCAATATCCCTCACCCAGGGGATTACATGTTAAAATAGTATTTTATTTTGGATCTTTGTGGTTAAATATATTATTACAATTCATTTTACCTTTTTCATTTTGCTTTTTAAAGTGTAACTATTAGAAAATTTAACATTACATATCTAGGTTGGAGTATATTTTCATTAGACAGCCCTGAGCTAGGTCATTTTGTTATCTTGCCTGCAGGAAGGTTCGTGGGTGTTTTCGATGCTTGAGGTTAAGAGAGGTTTGAGCTAAGGACAGTTTTGTCTTAATTCAGTCACTGGTAATTCCTTGATTATCCTGGCTGCAACAGCTACTCTGTTAGTAATATATTTTATTATTAATAAATAATGCATTTTCTTTATTAAATATGAATGCCGTGATCCAGTGGCTCTTACTGGGTTGCTAGCATATGCGAACGTATGTACTAACATGAAATGAATTTGTGTTTGTATATACTAATTACCGTAACTTCTAGTGAGCCATATTAAGATACTGGTGGTGTTTAAGCCTCCAATTGCTTGCATTCTTTCAGAGAGTACATTATTCAGAGATGTTTTGCATAGCCACAATTGAGAGTTGGCTGAGAGGCGGTGTATGCACTGTAGACTTTCTTGCAACAGCTGTCACAATTGGCAAAGGTAATGCTGGAGAAGCACTGCATTAAATTGGCCCAGTGGACATAATTAATTCAGAGAAAGAAGGGTTGTTTGCATAGCAGGCATGCTTGGCATAGTTTGGCAGCTGGTATGCTTATGTGCCTCAATTATAGGGTATGGTGGGTAAAACCGCCTCTGTTTATGAAGTGATGTGGATTGTGTAGTAGGAACAGATGGCTAAAAAATACTTGACCTTCTAGTACCTTGCCATCCTAATAATGAAAATAAATTTTTTTTGAAGAATCAGGAGAAATTTTTTATAAATTTGGGAAACATCTTGAATACAAATGAAGAATTGAGCCGAATTTAGTCAGAAGAAAGAAGGCATATTTTTTTTAAAAGATTTCATTTATTTATTTGACAGAGAGAGATCACAAGTAGGCAGAGAGGCAGGCAGAGAGAGAGGGGGAAGCAGGCTCCTGCTGAGCAGAGAGCCCGATGCGGGGCCGATCCCAGCACCCTGAGATCATGACCTGAGCCGAAGGCAGAGGCTTTAACCACTGAGCCACCCAGGCGCCCCAGAAAGGAGACATATTTAAAAATCTCTTTTATATAGCAGTTACTAATGAAATCTCATTATTGATACAAATTGTTACATAAATGTATAAGAATTTTTTATTCTGGGTGCCTGGGTGGCTCAGTTGGTTAAGCGACTGCCTTTGGCTCAGGTCATGATCCTGGAGTCCCCGGATTGAGTCCTGCATCAGGTTACCTGCTTGACAGGGAGTCTGCTTCTCCCTCGGACCCTCCCTCTTCTCATGCTGTCTTTCTCTCATTCTCTCTCTCAAATAAATAAATAAAATTAAAAAAAAAAAGAATTTTTGATTCTGCAGAATTTCACATTTAGCCCTCTGCGTATTTTTGCTCTATTCATTTATCTTCTTAATAATGAACTATGCACATTTTAAAAACCACTTCTTACCTGTGCATTTATTTGACTTCCGAATTAAAGAGAATAAATAGGCCACAAAACTTGTGAAATTAGGCTTTTGTACTTTGGTGACTTGCTTTAATTTATATCCTTAGGATGGCATTCTGTCTAAAAGTAAAGTCTACCAATTTTCAAAGATAACGTAGAAATTTAAATGAATTAATTCAATATCTAAGAACTTTAGAGTTTTCAAAATGTAAATTACTGAAGAATATATACAAGACTATCTGCTTAAAACTTTATTTTACGTAGTGCAATGAAATGTGTAGGACAGGCCATCGGGCATAATACGTGTGAGCCCAGGTACTGATGTCACATTGTCTAGCTTTATATCAGGCTCCCGAAGTTCCTTGCTGTCTGACATGGCAAGTTACTTCTCTGCTCTTGATTCCTCATCTGGAAACTGGAAGTAATGATAACATTTATTTGGTAGATGGTTGTGAGATTTAATTAACATAATAGATGCAAAGCATTTAGCATAGCTCCTAGCTTTTAGTGAGTACCTGCCAAAGAGTATTTATTGCTCATGTACATAATGAAATTTAATTCCTTTTCCTGGATAACTGGGACTTGACTATTTTAATCACTTTTTTCTTAATTAATAGATCGTACTTTATATGGGACTATTACCAAATAGTAACAAAATGAGGCATCTACTCCTGATCTTGAATTTCTGTAGAAAGCTGAATAAGGTTCTTCATTTTTTCTGAAAAATTGTTTTCTAAGGGATACATATTAATCTTAGAAAGCAGCGACTTAATCACTTTCTTGCATCACAGTAATTAAACGATTGTTAAAAAGACTATAATTATCAGTTTTTTTGGAATTTAATTTTTTGTAAAAATAATATATTGATGTGGCTGCAAATTCAAAAGATACAGAAAAGCATACATTGAGAACTTTCCTCCCACTTCTATGCACTGTTTGCCCAGTTCCCTTTCCCAGAGGTGACCAATATGTCAGGATTCTTATGTATTCTTCCAGATTTATTTTCTTTATGTACAACTAAATACATATATTCCACTATTTCTTAGATATGTGGTAAATGCCTACTGATGTGTTCCTTGCCTTTTTTATTTGACAATGTATTTTAGGCAATGTTCTGTATCTGTCCATAAAGAGCTTTCACATTCCTTCTTAGCTGCCTTGTATTTCATGTATGGATGTACTCTAGTTTATTGCTTGATGTTAAATCATTCTTCATTTGCCATTGCTTTTTTCTGTTCAGTTTTTCCCTTAATTTTCAGCAATAGTTTTGTATAGATCCTGTCTTTCTTCCTTCCTTTCTTTCTTTCTTTTTTGTTTTTGTTTACTCATCTTTATATGAAGTGAATTTTTCTTGGCCTATTATTTGCATGAAGCATCTGTGAGGGAAGGGCGAGAGCCCTGGGAGGAATATTCTTTGTTATCTTGGGTTTGTCTAAGATTTCACTGAAAGTGCCATTTACAGAAGAAGCAATGGTCTTGGGCTCATATCAAAGTTCAAGACTTCTGCACTTCAAAAGTCACTGTCAAAAGAAGGAAAAGACAAGCTACAGAGTGAGAAAATGTTTGCATAGAATAGATTTGAGAAAGAACTTGTATTTGGAATATATAAAGTACCTCTAAAACTGAGTAATACAAAAAGCAAACATCTCAGTTTACAAAATGGGCAAAAGTTTTGAACACTTTACCAAAAAGATCGCTGAATAGCAAATATGCACATGAAAAAGATGATTAATATCCTCAGTCACTAGAAAAATGCAAATAAAACCAAAACGAGCTACTATGACACACCTGTTAGAATGGCTAGGATTCTACACCATATTTGGCAAAGCTGTAGAGTTACTGAGACTCATACAGTCCTGCTGGCATCAACTATAATATGATGCACCCACTTTGTAAAAACAGTGTGTCAGTTTCTTAAAACCTGAAACCTACATCTAATTATATAATCTAGCCATTCTATTCCTAGGTATTTCCCCATGAGAAATGAAAATAAATGTCCATGTAAAAATTATATATGAATGTTCCTAGCAGCTTTACTTGTAATAGCCCCAAACTAGGAACAAAGCAGACGTCTGTCAACAGGTGCATGGATAAACTAAGTGTGGCTTATCCATCTCATGGAAAACTAATGAGCTGTAAAAAGCAGTAGACTACTCATAGTCACTGCTACCTGGATGAATCTGAAATTATTCTGAGTGAAAGAAGGCAGATAAATAGGAGCACAAACTATATGACTCCTTTTATATAACATTGTAGGAAATTAAGATTTAATGTATACTGTGGTAAAGGAGACTCTTGCAAACCTGGATGGGACAGATGGGGTCAGAAGTGGGGGAGGGCCAAGAAGAGATTGCAAAGGCTTAAGAGGGTCATAGTTATTAGCTCATAATCTCGATCGTGGTGATGGTTTCACAGATATATGCATATATACATATGTCAAAGGTTTTCAAATTATATAATTTAAATATATGTAGTTTATTCTCTGTCAATTTAACCTCAAAGTATGAAAAAAATAAGCGAAATGGTTAAAAGTCCACATTGCTAGAGTGATCAGCATTACAGTCCCAGACCTCAAAATTCTTGCCAGGTTTGCCCAGGTGTGGATGATCCTGTCAGAGAGTCACGTTACAGTGTGTCCAAGTTCAGCCATTTCCCTTGGGGCCCAGCCTTTCTTTTCTTTTCTTTTCTTTCAAGATTTTATTTATTTATTTGACACAGACAGAGAGATCACAAGTAGGCAGAGAGGCAGGCAGAGAGAGGGAGGGAAGCAGGCTCCCTGCTGAGCAGAGAGCCCAATGTGGGGCTCGATCCCAGGACCATGAGATCATGACCTGAGCCGAAGGCAGAGGCTTTAACCCACTGAGCCACCCAGCCACCCCATGGGCCCAGCCTTTCATATACAAAGGGCTAGAGCAGTATATGGTCGTGGTTGTGTGCAGGGGCCCGTCTCACGTGGCCGGGTATGCTCCATCTGTCTCAGCATTGAACAGTATGTACTGTGATGGTATAGATCTGTACACTTGGATGTGAACACAGTCTTAATTGATCATCCTCAGCCTTCCCGGAGAGTCAAAACCTGCTCCATGCACATGGCTAAACTTAGTGCCAGGTACGCAGGACAAGAGTCAAATTAACAGGAAATCTCTGTGAGTCATTTTAACAGGCCCACGGATCAGCTTTATCAAGGTTCATGCCTGAATCTTATATTCTCACAGAAACTTCTAGAAGATCACATGTCGTTGTCACAAATTTTAAGTGAAAGAGCTACTCAGGAGGTTGAATAAGTGGCAGATCCAGGATTTGAAACTGACCCGAAAGCCCTTGTTCTTTCCATCATACCATGAAGCCATCCCAACCTGTCAGAAGAAATTTTTGCTAATAACAGCATTTTCAAGTTGGTCGTCCCTAACTTCTTCCTTTCAGAAAGACATTCAGAATAGATCACCACTTTTTAAAAATAGATAAACACTGTATTTTTCCTATTGTTGATTTGTATTTCTTGATTAATATTAACTTCTTACCTAAATTTCCACCCTTATAAAAGTATTAGAATCAGGAAATGATTATATTTTCTGACTGACACTATGCTAAAAAATTTAAGTCTCATAATTATTCTACTTCTAAAAATCCTCAACTAGGTTTTTTTTTTTACATTTCTTGATGCCTTTTTTTTTCTTGATGCCTTTTAAAAATTATTATTCCTTTTTTCCTGATGGCTTTTATAACAGTGATTTATTCATCCTACAACTGGAATCCATTATCTAGCTTTTTTAAGTTGAACTTTTCATTTTTATTTTTAATAGAGTGGATTCACATACAGTGATAAGTACTTCAGAGAAATGTACAGCTTTTTATATCTTGTAATTTCAGTATAAACTGAATATAGCTAAAATAATATTGGGTAGATACAGAACTTATAATATACAGCATCATCTCTTGCCACTAGCCCTTTGAATTCTGTGTCCACTAATAATAGATTCTTTGTGGTTCCCTGACTTCTTCTTGAGTTTTCTCACCTCTCGATTTTACATAACATTTCCTGTGTCTAGAAGCCACATTCCCCATACATTCCTCTAATAAACGTATATTTGTCCTATAGGTCCCAGTTGCAACTCTTTTTTCTCTAATCAACTCCCTTGGCCTGTGTCTGCAAGATTAAGCTTTTTGTCCAGGTATTTCCATAGCAACCTGGAGTAAGGTCCACCAGTTCTCCTGTCCCTGGGACCTAGTACCTGCTATCATAATTGCCCATTTATTTGTCCGTGTTTTTCTACCCTGCATGATGATCGAGGAGCGGATTGTCTGTTGTTCCATCCTCGTATTCCCAATGACCGTTCACTCCTTGAAGGCACGTAGTTCTGTTGCCTAGCGTCCAGAACGGTGTCTGTCACGTACAGGAGCTGAGTAGATATTAAAGGATGGATGAGAAATAATGGAGCAGAGCTGAATGGACAATGATATTTTAGTTGAATAGTTGTTTCACTGAGTAAACACAGCCTAATAAAATAAAACAGAAACCAGACTGGAATGCATAGTGGTGGCTGTTTGGATCTGGCGTATCAGGGAAACCTTAGCTTTTAAAAGGTTATTTTGGGGGCTCCTGGGTGGCTCAGTCGGTTAAGCGTCTGCGTCTTGATTTTGGCTCAGGTCATGATCTAAAGGTTGTGGGATCGAGCCCCGCTCCAGGCGCCACACTGGGTGGGGAGCCTGCTTAAGATTCTCTCTTTCGCTCTCTCCCTCTCCCTCTGCCTCTTCCCCCACTTGCGCGCGCTCTTGGTCTCTCAGAAATAAATACAGGTTATTTTAACTGCCTAGAGAAATGATGTAGAAGGTGTTAGAGGATATTTGAAGAAATAAATTTTTGTGAAAGGAAGAACCTACCCACGTGATTTTTAAAACTGTTAATTGCTTGGAGATTAGTGGTGAGATATTTTCAAGAACCAAGCTCTTTTCATTTAGCTAAATTAATAAAGTGCCCTTTTAGATAAAGTAACAGAGTGTCTCATACTACAATAAATTTAAATATGTATTTGATGAGGTTTTGGTATGAGTACGCTAATAATTTAGTTCTCCTTTAGTTACACTGAACTCATGTAAGAAGGAACTATTTTCTAGTGTTACTGATGTTCCTAAACATTGATCTCTGAAGAAGGATAGAAGAGTAATAGTATGGCACATAATTAACATTTGTGGGCCTCATCTTAGGGACAACAGATACTATTTTATATTATTTCTTGAAATAGCGAAAAAGAATGAAGAATTTAATATTTTTCTGGTTCTGTGGGTGAGTTTTTGAAATGTATGCAAAAGGAACTTCATGTCAGATATGTATATAAATATGCAATTCTGTTAGTGAAGTTGCAAGTGTACATTTCTCTAAAATTTTAGGACTTCTGGAAAAATTTTATTGAGACTATTCTAGATTTTGCAAAACAGAGATGGAGCATGTTTATCCATTTTCGTGTTTCTCTTTACCTGTTCCTTTCTTATCTGGTAACTGCAAAGGTGTATCTACAGAAAAAGAACCCTTATAAATTACAAAAATCTGGTATCTAATCTGGAACTATACTATTTGCTCTCTTCTACTCAATAGGCACAAAACTACAAATATTTGTCAAACTCAGCACCAGCATTTTCAAGTGTCATTTTTGTCAACTGTTTATTTTCTATTTCTTTCCTGTGAAAAACTTTTGAAGAAATTTTATCCTCTAAGACCAGTAATGTTAGATTTTCCTTCACTTTATAAAAGAAATATTGAAGTTCTAGAAAAATATGAGTTTCAAATAATACTGGTAGTCATTAGAAAGAAATAGTATTTTCAAATTAGTAATAATCTTATAAAACATGTCTTTTTTTATATAAGTACTTTCAAAAATTCAAATTTCATTCTTTCAAGTAAACAATGAAGATTTAAAAAATAGATCGTGGTATTTAGAGTCATTGGAATCTGTGGTAAAAAAGAAAGCAAATAGAGCATTTGATTCATATTCTTGTAAAATTTGTGTCATTTAATATTTAACTAGTTGTTCTTTCTATGTACATTTGAACATATGAGAAACAAAAGGTAGTTTGCATGTTAAATGTTTTGCTGCAGACATAAAGTGATTATTCCAAAGAATATGTATACTAGAATGCATTCAAAATCTAATATATAACATTGAAACTAAAACTATGAGATTAATTCTCTTGCACAGTTACTAAGGAGGTAAGATGATCACATCATTTGCCTGTAATATGTTTTGCTGATGGCATGTGAGCTTTTAAGGTGATTGAAATGATTTTCAGTATGCTGTTGCAAGCCATGTAAAAATACTAAAAATCGTACTTGTTTTTAATTGTTAAGGAAAATCCTAAATCTTAAAAAAAAAAGAAAACCCTCAAACAAAATACCTACTTAAATTAGGGAGCCTAAGGTTTTGGTTCATATGTAAGTTTAACTGTGACTTTTGTTGGTTATTTTAGTGTTCAACAGTTTTAGACTAGCTTATGTTAGAAAAGACCATGACATGTATGTGAAAAACACTACCTTTTTATGTGCGCAGAGAGCTAACTAGCTAGAGCATTTTGTTTTCAAATGATGAGTAGTCTGAATGAAGTGTAGTGCGATTTGAATGCATTTTAGTGCATGATTATTTGTTAGTAGTATGAGTTTGTAGATGTCTAAAGTCCCAACAGATATATGTGAATTGAAATAATATGAAAAAAATAATTCAATTCAAATTCAAAATAATTGAATAATTGAAATTATTTGAAATAATATGAAAAAAACTGAGATATACTTCAAAAAAAGGAAATAAGGAAAAATAATAACAATTTAGTTGTGTCTACAACGCAATGAAAAAACCCATTCCACTTGAAAATTAGAGAGCATGCTTTAATGAGATTTTTAAAAATTCCAAAGAGAATCCCAACTGTTACCATTTGATTAAATGTTTTTGAGCTCATTAATTTTTAGCAAAGATTGTTTCTGATGTTGGGGAATCTAGAATTCTATTTATTAGAAGATATGTCCTAATTTTGAAGATATTAAGACGTGGGGAGAAAATGTGTGTCTAAGAATCAGTGAAATATATGATTATTGTTCACAAGCAGAAGAAGGTAAAAGAACTTGTCCAAAGTTTTAAAAAGTGATAAACATTCTGGATGTGAATTAAGCTCTAGTCTGGCTTTAGAACCCTTTGTTTTAACCAGTAAAATATAGGACCCCGCCCGCAGACATGTTCGTATCTCAGTGCATGAGATAAACAACAACAACAACCAGACCTCCTGCTTCATGGCATTCCACCGAATAAATGCAGTGTGGTTTATGTAATCATTTCCCTGTAGCTCTATATTTAGTTTGTGTCCAGCTCTCTGCTGTTATATAAGCAGTGCTCTAGTAAATTTCCGAATGCATTGTGTACACGAGTATTTATCTGTGGTAGGTAACTAGAAGTGAAATGGCCAGGTCAAAGAGTATTTGTGTTCTAAAATCCGATGGAAACTCTAAAGTTGCTGTAGCGTGGCTGTGCTGATAAATTGGAGGATCTGCTTTCCTACGCCCACTGAAATGATGATTGAATTCTACCTAAACTGGTTGTAGGAAATAATTTCTCAGTGTTCGTATTTGCATTTCCTAATTTACTTTGGAGAGTGAGCATCATTTATTATTATTATTATTGTCATTATAATTTTTAAAAGAGGGGAATCCTTGGGTTTTAGGTTGTAGACAGTAATGGCTCTGTTGCCTCGGGATCAGAAGATGGAGGGTGGTTCTAGTATGGGTGGGAGTCGCCTAGACTCATCAGCATTGATGAATTATCCTGAAGATTGCCCTAAATCTAGGTCTCACTGTTCTTTGTATGGTCACTTCTGAGTTTGGTCCTTGTGGATCTGCAGTAGTTTTCTCCAGCAGTTCTGGGATGTGGTTGACTTCATTTCTATCAGTCAGCCCATTCACTTTTTAGCTATTGTCTATTCTAGCAATTTCTCATCAACCGATGGTTCTTTTCTTGGTTTTTAAAAACATTGTGGTAAGATTCTTTAAAATTCCGGAATTTTTTTTCTTGCAAAATTGAAACTCTGTACCCATTAAACAGTAGCTTCCCATTCCCCTTCTCCCTCATCCCTAGGCAACTCCCATTCTGCCTTCTGTCTCCATGAATTTGACTACTGTAGGTACCTCATATAAGTAGAATCATACAATATTTGTCTTTATGTGACTGGCTTATGAGCCCAGTATCTCCAAGGTTCATCCATGGTATAGCATATTCAGTGTTGTAGCATCGAGTTTTTCCTTCCTTTTTAAGGCTAAATAATATCCCGTTGTTTATCTACCACATTTTATTTATCTGACACTTGGGTTGTTTCTACCTTTTGGCTATTGTGAATAATGCTGCTGTGAACATGAGTGCACAGATAGCTCAACACCTGCTTTCAGTTCTTTTGGGTATATATTCGACAAATGGAATTGGTAGATAGGATAGTGCTAAAACTTGTACATGGAATTACAGTCCTCAAATGCAATCTTTACAAAGTCATGAATGTAAAAACATTGCTATGTCCCTTTCCATGGAGTAGGTTCTGTACAGTACCAAGTGAAAATCATTTCGCATTTTCTTACCATCTTCTGAGTAAGACTTTATAATTAAAATGTGTTCAGAACAAATAGAACCTTTCTCTTTGCTTCAAAGGCTAAACATGGACAGATTCAGTCAAGTATTTTTCCCACTTATAATCATGCTAGTATAAAATTTTTAATTTAGCAAAGAACTGAGATGTATTTGTGTTTTCCCAAGTTTCCTTAACTGTATTTCCAAAGTGCACACACACCCACACACACCCCTACACGTCTACACACGTTGTTAGCAAAAGTATTTTTTAAAACCCAGTGTCTTTGATTTTTAGCTAGATAAACTGGAAAAAGCTGTTAATTTTTAATATGCTCAGAGCATGTAATTTGTGACCTAAGTGTGGAGAAAAATCTGTATATGTCTGTCTTTGAAGATTCAAATACTCGTAAATTCTGATCCTTGGCAATAAGCAAGTCTGTATTTTATTAATCCAAAAATATTTACCTACTTTCTTTGTAAATTTACCTACTTTCTTTTTAAGGTCTTTTTAAGGTTCATGGTAATATTTATTTTCTCTAACTGGTGATGTTTTCCTCCTACCTTAAAAGATTTAAGACACCCCCCCATTTAATAATGTTGAAAAAATAATGTTGAAACATCATGTTAGATTTGAATATTTTTGTTTTAGTATTAATTTTCTTTTTAAGAGAAGGTGTGTGTGCACGCAAGTGGGGAGGGGGAGGGATAAAGGAAGGGGAAGAGAGAACATCCTAAGCAGGCTCCATGCTCCATGCAGAGCCCGAAGCTGGGCTCTATCTTGAAACCCTGAAATCATCACCTGAGCCGAGATCAAGAATCGGACGCCTAATTGACTGAGCCATCCAGGCACCCCTACTATTAATATTTTAAACTAACATTTATGGAGCTCTTTCTGTTTTTGCTAAATGTATAATTAATTTTTTTGCATAAAGAAATTCTTCATCAACCCTATGTCTTTTTGCCTATTTTTATAGCACAATTCATTTTGAAAATTTACTTCATTTAAACAGTTGATAGTTATTATAGGCTGTGGAATTATCCCTAAGCTATATTGTAAGCAGGAAAAAAGCCCGAAAAACAAACTGAAGGACAGTGTATCTAGTGTAACGCCATTTATGTAAGAATGGAGGTGGGTGAGAGGGAGACCATATGAAAGCGAGCATCTGTGCATTTTCCTTACGTGCAGAGTATCTCAGGAAGCATTGTCAAAATAAATATAAAGTTAACATTAAAAGAAAGCCAGTACAGGGTGAGGTGGAAACAATTCTTCAGCTTCAGAGAATAGTGCCAGTACATAGATTTAGTTTTTGACACTGAAGTAGTTCATTTTCCTTCTAAATTTTTAAGTTTTGTAGCATGACAGCATGTCTAATGACAGTTAAAAAAAATTCTGTGGCTTTCTTTATTCTTACTTCTTTCACTGATTTTTATGTCATTTTTTTTAAACCTCTTTTTGGGAATAATTTACAGAAAATTCACAAAGAAAGTATGGAGAATTCCTGTATACTCGTCAGCCAGCTTTCCCTAACATTAATGCCTTACATAACCTGGTGCATTTGTCAAAACTAATGAAATAATCCTGCTACAGTATTATTAACTACAGTACAGACTTTGTTCACATATCACCAGTTTCTCCCCCCATGCCCTTTTTCCATTCCAGGATCCAGCCTAGCATGCCACGTTTCAATCTTTAGCACTTTTGTAGCCACTGGCTTTCATGGTCACAATTAATTCGATTAATTCGAAGTTTTTGTTTTCACGACATTGACTCTTTTGAGGAGTCCTGGTCAAGCGTGTTGTGCTCGATTTGGGTTTATCTGATGTCTTCTCTCAGTTATACCATAGTTATGGATTTTGATGCTACAATAAAGGCGAGGTACTTTTCTGTTTTATATCAGGGCGTACTTATCAGTGATGGAGTTAACCTTGATCACTTGCGTATTTATGGTGGCGTCTGCCATCTTTCTCTCCCGTCAGTTCACTCTTTTTCCATTTCCGTTGCCTGATCACTGGAAGTGAATCACTGAGTTCAGTTTAGGTTCAAGGGGAGGGAAATCAAGCTCCACTTCCTGGATGGAATGTCTAAATACGTTATTTGGAATTTTCTGTAGGGCAGTATTTACAAGTCTTCTCTTCTCTCTCATTTTGTTGTTATGTCGGCTTAGTCATTTATTTATATTAGTATTGACTCGTGGGTATTTGTTTTATTCTTTGGGTTAAAATCCATTTCTATCCTTATTTTCTTGCTCACAGTATTTCAGCTTTGGCCATTGCGAGTTCTTTCTTGTTGGTTCCTGTGTCCTTTTGACATGGCTCATTCCCTCTTTTTTTCCTCTCTGTCTTTTCTTAGGCACTTCCTTACTTTCTGTCACTAGAAGTTACTTTCCTTCCCCAGTCCTAAAACTTCTCTAGCTCAGCCCTTTCTCCTAGGATCCCTGGCTCTTGCTGTTGATAAATTGTATCAAGCAACCATGCCAGGGTCTATAGGTATGCTTGCTGCTACTGGGTGTCAATTTTCTGGGCCCTCTCAGTTAACAGCCCCAGAAAAGATATCTATGTATACTAACTCACGTCTGTGCACATCTCTATTTCTGTATGTAGCTGTCTGCCTATGTATTAAAGCAGATGAATTCATACTGCTATCTCCAACTCTAATCCAGCACCATGAGATTCATTCCTGCCTTTTCCCCTTACTTATTTGTAAGTTCTTTCTCTGACCTTTAGAAGTCTGGCTCCCATTATCTACATTTCATTTATTTGTTCAAAAAGTACACAGGCAGATTAGTTTCATGATTATTAACTCTTTTCCTCATAAGAAATACATTTACCAACCAGAGTACTTTGTTTCTGTACAGTTCTTTTTTTGTCTTTAACCTAATGGTATCAAGTTAAAATACCATTTTCCAAAGTTACTTTTGTCAGCTCCATTTTTTCCATAATCCTCAGGGAGATTCTTTTACATCACTGCTAGGTATTAATTATTAAAATTATGGTGCTGCATAAAATAATGATGTATTGCTTGTTAATCTGAAATATGGGCAGAAAAATATTTAAGAAACCTTTGGCGCTCTTATTTCAAATATTATTTTAACATGGATCCATTGTAAGATTTCCAGGAAGTATGGATACTTGTTTTGTTTTTCTGAGTAGTTATTTTAAAATGGAATTATTTTCTCATTCATAACATGTTTTACACATTTAAAACTCCAGATGTAACCAAAAGTCTGAAAGATCTTACCAACTAATAATTACTTTTTCTAGAATAGGAAAACAGTATTACTCTCAGATGGAGTTATTATGTGCTAGACTTTATAGAACATTAAAGATGAAGAAATCTGTCCTGTTTATTTGTCCATTTCACCTTGTTTAGACTTAGCTAGCCTCTCGTGAGTGTTGGAATATAATAACTGAGGGCTGAGGAAAGGCAGATGAGTTAGGAGAATACTGAAGTAAAACACCGTTCCATTTGTACATGTTTTTAATTAATGGGAAGCTGTTTCCTAATTAAGCTGGGGAATTTGTTTACCTTCATTGTTCTATAGTTTTGAACATCTCCCAGTTTTCCTGTTAAGGATTTATTTTAAAAAATGAGCCAAATGTCAGTCAGTCACAGGAGTTGTGATTTCACCAATCCCTTATCCAAATTCAGATGAGTTTTTTTTTCCTGTTTTTGTGTTCATGCGCAGTAGCCTTGTCAAGAGCAAATACAAATTTGGACATAAAATGTAAACTCTGGTATATCATTGAATGCAGCATTGCTGTGGGATGCGGTTCTGTCTTTTCTTGAAATTGAGCACTTTTACTTAAATTCTTTTACCGTCATGCTAAATTGTTTGTAAGCAAATCCCCTTGCTGGGATTACATTTTAATATTTACTGAATGGTTTTCAAGGGGTCCAGATTCCTTGGCCTTTTCTTACTTTTAGTAGTAAGTCCCATAACAGAGATGAAATGTATCTGGAGCCATGTAGTATTTTATGTTTCTGAGCACTTCTGAAGAGCTCTGCTATCGTATCAATTTTTTTCATAACCGTCACTAAGTATCCCAGTATAGAAACCACTTCTCTATTTTTCTTAAGTCTTAGGCATTTTTGTATCTGTTGGTGAGTTCCTTTTCCAGGGTACTTTCCTCAGTAGTGAGGAAAAAGTATAGAAAAAATTAAAAAGCAAAGCTCCTGTTTGTCCTGGGAAGGGAATGTGACTGGCTGGCTTGTCTGCTTGTTTGCTCGTATGTGTATTTATAAAGCAGAAGTTTTATTCAACATTGTTTATGTGCCAGGTCCTTTATGTGTTTAGGCATCATAAACACAAGATGAGGAGAAAGCAAGATGTCTTTTCTTAAGGAGCACAGCTGAGTTGGAAGAGACAAGTACATAAATATAATTAAAATGCAGTGCTCCAAGAACAATGGTAGTAGGTATTTTGGGAGAAGAGAAATAACATGTATCCCAGCAGGGGAAATGATGATGGAATGTTTCTTGTAGAAGTGATGTTACCCACGTAAAGAAGGTATCAGGAGTTACCCAGGGGAAGAGCGGCAGGAGGAAGGACACTGCTAGGAAGAGGGGAAAGTGGGAATAGAGTGTCAGAGAAGAGAAAGAGCATTGTGCATTATAAGGAACTGTAGGCAGATCAGCGTCCTTGGAAAATGAGGTACAAGTAATGAAACGGCAAGAAAAGATGACAGAGAGTAGGATAGGGCCTGGATTGGGGAGGACTTTTTAATGCCATCTTTGGGATTAATGCCTGGCACTATATAGTGGAAAGATCCTTTCCATTTTTTATTGTGTTAAAATACACATAACAGCATTTACTATCTTAACCATTTTTAACTGTACATTTTTAGGTGTTCAACTTCTTAATTTTTGAAGGCAGTAGATGATTTCATTTTGAAATATTGCAAAGCTCTGTGGTTACCTTAGGACCAAAAATCTTCTTTATCATCTAAAAGTTTACACAGTGCATCAGTTATATACTACCACAATAAGTCTGTATAACAAACAACCACAAATCTCTTGGTAGCATGCAAAAATAAGTTTGTTGCTCACAGGGTGAGCTATGTGTATGCTAGGCAGCTCTGCTGGTCGTGGCTGGCCTCACTCTTAGAGTTGGCACACACCAGTCCATGGATAGATGGGTCCCTGACGTGATTAAGCTTTTCTCCACTTGTTTCTCATCCTCGTGGGGACCATCTCAAGCATATTCTCATGATGGTGTCAGATATGTAAGAGGAAGCAAGCAAGTACTCAAGTGCTCAGTCTAGTTCTCCTTATTCCGTTATGGAGGAAAGACCCTTCTGTGTACTCTACTCAATACTCTACGAGTTGTGAGCTTTTCTTTTCTCACTGGAGGGAGCAGACACATACCCAACCCACGGTGTCTGCCAGGAGCCACTACCAGTCATCCTTCTAGGTGACTTTGGTGTTTAAGATGCCGTCAACACAATATGGAAAGCAGGAACCATAAAGTAAAAGGTTGATAATGAGCATGCAATTGATAGAAGGTATTTGTGATATATGATACAAATTATCCTATGAATCAGAGGACGAACACCCAATATTATAAAAATAGGGGTGCATAGGGGCACGTGGGTGGCTCGGTTGGTTGATCCTCTGACTCTTGGTTTTGGCTTGGGTCTTGATCTCAGGGCCATGAGATCGAGCCTTGCGTGGGGCTCCATGCTGAATGTGGAGCCTGCTTGGAATTCTTTCTCTTCCTCTGACTTCCCTCTGCACACGCACTCTTTGCCTCTCTCTCTCCCTCTCAGAAAAAAGGAGGGGTGTGTATGTGTGCACACACACAGCAGGTTATACCTAGGTTAAAAAAAAAAAACAAGCTTACACACATTAAATACAAAATAGGAACAGTCACTCACCTAGTTAGGGGCAAAATAAAGACTACTGTTGAGGTCTCTTAAAAATTTTTAAACTTTTCTGTTTTACTTGCAGCTTTAATCAACTTTCTGACTTTTAAAATTACAAATTGCTCAACATAGATGCACAACTTTGAACATTAGCAGCATTAATAATATTGTTAACTCTTTCCACTTGTAAAGCATTTCACATTTCACAGAATGCTTTGCCATACTCATTTTCATTTGATCTTATAACTCTAGCAGGCACAACAGATTAAGGAAGCTGACAGGTTTTATGGCTCGGCCAGAGTCACAAAGACGTACTTGGGGATCCTAGGATTAGAACCGCTTAATTCCCAGCCTTCCACTTCACACGGATATCTTTCCAAAAACGTTCACAAACCTATTATTTCAAGATAATATCAGGTTGTGAGCATGCTAAGATAGCCTCTCTTTATGGTGCAACAGGCAAGTAGTAAATCGAGATTCCTCTAGTAGCCTGGGCTGGGGTCTAGAATGAGGTCATTTTTAGTAATTATCACCTTTGTTTCACTGGTTCCTGCTCCTGCCTAATAGGGTCTGACCATAGTCACCAGCAAATCATTCACCGTTGGTGGTAGCTGAAAATCCCTGAGTGGTGTCTTACATGAGCTCCCCAAACAGTGTGATCAGCTATCCAGAATTATTCCTTTCTTATAATTCTCAAGTTCTGTTTCTGGACCAAGCTTGTGTCATTTTTTTTTCCTTTTAGTATATCTGTATCTATCTCTATCTCTATATTTTTTCCCCTTCAGAGATCTCTAAGCCTCTTCTATACATGTATTTCTGTTGGGACTTTTCAAAACTTTCTTTTAAGTAAAAAAGTGCGTACATCGGCTTTTCTTCATTTGTAAAATGGATGATAAAATTCTCAGCCTCATTGGAGTGAAGGTAAAGGATATAGGGGAGCTTTTTAAACTGAAGCATTAAGTAGAAGAAAGAAGAAATACAAAATACGATGAAAAACTATTTTATACCCACTAGATTGACACGCATTTCAAAACGTCTGATAATATCAAATGTTGGTGATGATATGGAGCAAATGGAACTCTTATTCTCTGCCGAAGGGTATATAAGGTAGACCTACTTTGGAGCACATTTGTCATTGATGCAGAAAGTATAACCCAACACTTTGCTATCAGTTTTACTTCTACATGTGTCCCCTGGGGAAGCTTCTACACTAGGGCACATGGATTTTTATTATTTTGTTTATAATAGCAAATAACTTTAAGTAACTCCTATGTTTCAATGAATACATCAATTGTGACAGATGTGCAAACAGGGATGCTGTCGGACAGAAAGGAGAGAATGGCAGTTGTAGGAATCAATATAGATGAATCCCTGAATTAGAATATTCTTAAAAAGACAAGTCACAGAAGAAAAAATTACCTTTTCTGTAAAGCTTGAAAGTAGGCAAAGTTGAGCAATGCCTTATTTAGGATACCTCATAATAAGAGAATGATAAAAAAAATTTAGAGTAGTGGTTATCTCAGAGGAGGTCAAGTTGGTTAGGAGAACTTCTGCTGTTTTACTGTGAACATTTTTAAGTGAAATCGGTTGCGTGGCTCTTTCTGTCTATCTCTGTATCCATCAGTCTGTCTGTATTTCGGGGACTGTGTGGAGCATACTGAGAGGAGTGTCCTGGGAGTGTCAGTCCTTTCGGTTTTATTATGTTTCTTAAAGATTAATTAGAAGATTCAGGGATATTCGTTTTAGTCTCATACTTCATAACTCAAATATTATTTTCTCTTGTAGATATTAAACATGTCATAATTACATATTAAAATTAAGGTATTGAAAGAATAAATACCATATAGTAAATAGTCATTGTCTCTGGGTATGAAATTATAGGGTACCTTCAATTTTATATTATGCATTTCTAAATCTTGTACGTCTTTTATAATGAATGTGTTATTTTTTTATATTTAGAAAAGACAGTAATGATTATGGAAAGTAAGCCAAAATGCAAAATTTTCTAATGTGTTGCTAATAAACGTGGTGACCTTGAGTTACATGCTATCCTATTAAAGTCTAATGTCAGACTTAATACTAAAGATACTTGTTACTGAAAATCGTTAGACCCAGTATTTTCTTTTCAGACTTTCAGATAAGCATCATCATCTTTCATCAGAATTTTAATGCATCCAAATTTGGGTTAGTGTTTTCTATACTGGTGTAATGTATAGCTAAATTTAGGACTAATGATGACCTTTGAGAGCTCAAAGGACTATCAATATATGCTATGTGTTGTTACAGATAGAGTACTTTAGTATCCACTCCTATGTAGTATTATTAAACAGCTCCAAAAACTAGTCACCCTGAGTAAAAGTTTAAGTTGTGCAACAAAAGCGTGCATGACACTTTTAGAACTTTTAAAAATAACCTATAACCAAATGTAAATGTGTTACTTTGAAAAGTTAGGATAAAAGAATATAAACGTTGTAATTTTAAAAGAACAAAATCTAAATACTGTGGCGATTAAAACGGAGTCTCTCTGGTATATTTAAAAAATTCTTACCATATAAAGGATGTTAAATGTATTAGAAATACATAAATGGTATAATTGATCATGAATCACTGGCTTTCCATGATACCAACTTGACACATACTTACTGGGTTGACAATTTAGAAGCTTTTGATAGTTCATTTTTATGGTAGAATAAATATATGTGAGTATGTGTTGCATATATATGTGATTAGACAAATACAACAGTTGTAGAAAAGGTTTTTCTGACATCTATTTTCCTTATATGACTGTACAATTAAAAAAATTATGTGACATTTATTCCCTTTAGAATTTTTTTTTTCCAAATGAGTGCTCTAAAAATGTTACTTTGAATTAAAGCAAAATGTTTGGAAGAGATAATTTATTTATGTTCTTGATGTAGATTTCAATAACATGCCGAGTTTACTCTGGTTGAATTTTTTCTTTTCCCAAAAGGAATTGCTGAAAATATTTAGATTTTGCATTATAGAAAATGGTCTTAGAATGCATAGAATAAAAGAAAGTGATCCTTTTAATATTCCAATAAGAGGATTGGATAAACACTACATATTTTATAACTAAAACGGTTCATATCTGGTTCATAAAATCTAAGTGCTTTCTATAGATTTCTCAGCTTTGATTGAGGTGTATTCCTTTTTTCTACAGTAGGAACACTTGGCTAGATTTCTAGTTCCTGTAGGATTTATGTGTCATCAGTAGGCTCTCCTTGCTTTATAAACTTACTAAATTCCCTCAAAAGAGATAAACTATGGTTAATAATATTTGCTTCCCAATTCCAGGTTTCCTATGTAAAAATTAATAATTGGCTAAAGTAGTTGTTTATCAACTTTATAAGTTTAAATCAGACACAAATCCCTAACCTCTTTGTATGGATCTTTATTGTTTATTTCTCATTTCCACATCTGCTTCACAAGTAACCTCACAAACCCTCCTTAATCTAGGGTTTGAATATACAGCTATAAGTTGTTTTTTTCTAATGATGATCAATATTCTTAATTCACCCCTATTTATTGAATACTAGCCACGTATGGGTACTATTCTTGACATTAGAATATAGTGGTAAGTCAAGTAGACAGTTCATGTCCTTTTTTTTTTTTTTTTTTAAGATTTTATTTATTTATTTGACAGAGAGAGATCACAAGTAGGCAGAGAGGCAGGCAGAGAGTGGGGGGAAGCAGGCTCCTCGCTGAGCAGAGAGCCCGATACGGGGCTCGATCCCAGGACCCTGAGATCATGACTTGAGCCGAAGACAGAGGCTTTAACCCACTGAGCCATCCAGGCGCCCTGACGGTTCATGTCCTAATGGAGCTTACATTGCGGGCAAATAGCAGCTGGGATCAGTAAATAATTGCAAATTAAAGTCTTAAATTCTGTGAATGCAATATAAAGAGTTCTTTAAAATGGGGGTTTGATTGAAACTGGAGATTCAAGAAGAGCTCTCTAGAATTTAAGAAGTGAAGGACAAGTAGTAGTTAGTCAAGCAAAGAGAAAGGTAAAGAAGTTTCCATGCTTGGTCTGGCTGGTATATAGTGACAGAAGTGGGAGAGGGTAGTGTTGATGATATGGGTGATTTATAGCCCATGTGAAGGATTTTGCTTTGTGGCCAGCTAAGTATTTTAATTGGAGCAATAATGTGATCAGTTTGTTTTTTAAAGAATCGCTTACTTGGCTGTCACATAGAGAATGATTTACAAGAAGACTAAAGTGGAAGCGAGATGTGCAGATTGGCATCTGCAGAGATTCGGGCTAGAAATGATGGTGACTTGGAAGTGAGTGCTGTCATTGGAGAGAAAGTTATTTAAAAATAGAAGTCATGCTAACAGTGACACAGACTTTGTGTGTCTGTGTCCCTGGTTTAGAATGTTGACCTTGTCTAGTCGAAAAAGAACTAATTACTATAGACGGAGTTAGGTTCTAGATATTGCCAGTAAATTAAATATATACAAACAGCCTTTATATGGATTAAAGAAGTGATGGGAATCTTAATAAGATAATAGTAAGTTAAACTACAAGAGAAGCTTTCATTAAGCAGTTGGTGAAAAACAACATAACAATAAACCACAATTTGTTAAATATTGCATATCATCATAGCAATACATTTATTGTAATTAATGCTTTCCACCAAGACGTGTGGAATTAACATGCCATTGTTTTGATTAACCATCTAATAGAATTTTTATTTAAATCATTTGAAAAGATGAATGATGGGGTTTGGGAAAATTCAGTTTTGATTTGGAATCATTCTTTTCTTACCGAATAGTAAGGAAATCCCTGTTTGATAAGAGTACTCCACTTCCTATTCTTTTCCCCTAATCTTCTCATTCTCCCTTGCGGTTATCATGGTTCCATCACTTTTTGGGGTGGGGATTCTTCAGCTTTATATGTGTCGCTGAACATGAATTCATTTGTCAAACTCAGCATCTAACACTTATGGACGTATTTTCCAGACTACAAAGTTGACAGAATTATGCCATCTTGCCGAGGGGAACGTACTGTATCATTAATGGCTATCACACGGTACTTTATGGTGTCCAGATTGTGTTTGAATGGATTCAGTGAGGAAGTTACCAGTTCACTTTTTGGACTTCACTAGCTCTCTTAAATAGTCTAAGAGAATTATTAACAGAACAAGTATAGGCATCATGGAACATCTCAATATGTTGACGACACTTGCATGGACAGTAGTCTTAATAAAATTAAGTTCCACAGTGCCACACACTAGATGCAGACTGCATTCCTCTTTAGCACTTTTTTCAGCTCTCAGACAGAATGTTTATTGCATATTCGAGTTTCAAAAACTTATTTATCAATCAGCAGCTATTTATAAAGGAAGATATGACAGGAAGATAGTGATTCAAGGTCACAATTTGCCTGCTTATTGGTCTTTGAATAGTAGTGAAATAATATTATGTCTGCGTGTGTATCTATTTGATATTGCCTGTGCAACTTTTTCCACTTTGCTTGTTCAATGACAAATGGAAACATACGTGAGGTTTAATCAGGGCTCTCACAGTGTTTACCTGAGTGATGGGAGGTAATAGGAATCCAAGAATTTTAGAACTGGAAGAATCTAAGAGATAGATTTAAATCAGTTATTTTATTTATTAGGGAAGTGAGACCCTGGAAAGTAAGTAACCTCCTCAGGGTCACACAGCTAATTACTAATAACTATTCTCTGTTTTATAGTTTGATTTTAGTGTTTTGTATAGCAAAGAAAACTTCTAATAATAAGGAAGGAGTATTTATTGATCTAATGCTTATTGTAAGAATTTTTTTTTAAGATTTTATTTATTTATTTGACAGAGAGAGAGAGATCACAAGTAGGCAGAGAGGCAGGCAGAGAGAGAGGGGGAAGCAGGCTCCCCGCTGAGCAGAGAGCCTGACGCGGGGCTCGATCCCAGGACCCTGAGATCATGACCTGAGCCGAAGGCAGAGGCTCAACCCACTGAGCCACCCAGGTGCCTCTATTGTGAGAATTTTTAATAACATGTTTTATTTTCAGATGTTCATAAAACATGTTTACAGTCAAGAAATACTTAATGCTCATATAGCCGCCATTTAAATCAAGAAATAGAATGTTGTTGGCACCCCAGAAGGCCTAGTCCCCCATTCTGCCACATGTCACTACCTCCTTCACTACCTTCTTTCTTACCTCTAGAGGTAACAGTATCCCGACCTTTATTGTAATTATTTCTTTGTGTTTTATATATATGTACACATATATATACACACATATATATATGTCCCTAAATGTCATAGTTTTGCCTAATTTTTGAGCTGTTTAGAAGCCAAACCATACTATGTATGCTCTCTTGTATATTGTCTTCACTATTATATCTTTAGGACTCATCCATGTTATTGTTCGTATCTGTACTTTGCTCATTTTCATTGCTGTATAAAATCCCACTATGTGGATATATTGCTTTGCGTTCTGTTGTTGGTAGACATTGGGGCTGTTTTCAGCTTGGAGCTGTTACGGTGAGAGCTGCTGTGAATGTTCTTGTGCACAGGGCTTGATGCACGTATGTGAGAGTTCCACCCGGTATACCTAGAAATTAACTAGATGGGTCATGGCTTAAGCATAATTTCAATTTTACTAGGTTGAACCAAATCGTTATAAAGTGATTTTAACTGTTTACGCTCCCACCAACAATGTATGTCTGTTGATCTCTCTAACATTTGGTAATGTCAGTGTTCTAAATTTTTTGCCCATCTGATGAGTGTGTAGTAGCTTCTCATTTTGTTTTAATTTGTGTGTTTATTACTGTGGTTTAACACTTTTTTTTAGTATGTTTATTGGCTATTAGATGTTCTCTTTGTTGAATTGTGTATTAACATCTCTTAGCCATTTTTCTTTCAGCTTTTTGACTTTTTTCTTATTGGTTTCTAGGAGTTCTTTATGTGTTCTGGATCTGAGCCATTTGGCAGTTGTATATATTGCGAATATATTGTCTTTTCTCTCTTTTTATGTTGTGTCTTGGTAAATGGAATTTTATATTTTAAATGTTGTTGAATTTCTCAGTCCTTCTTTTTCATGGTTAGTGTTTTTTTGTGTTACAACATTCATTCTTACGTCTCTCTCATATTCTCTTATGTTTTCTTCTAAAAGTTTTCAGTTTTATCTTTTACATTTGTATTTAATCTACCTGTAATTGATTTTTCTGTTTGGTGTGAGCTATGGGTCTAATTTCATTTTTTTCTCCCATATGGCTGCCTGGATTATTGCACATTTATTGTCCCAGCGCCAATCACTGAAGATGCCAGAATAGAACTCACTGTGCTGGGGTGCCCCCTCTGTCATCTATCACTTGTGCCCCTATGTGACAATCTAGGTCTAGGCTTTTAGTTCTTTTCCATTGTTGTGTATGTCTCTGTGCCCCCTCCACCCTGTTAATTAGTGTTGCTTTAGGCTCGCTCTTACTAATAGAGCAAGTTCTTCTACTGTGTTCTTCCAGCCTATCTTGGTACTTTTCCCCTTTGCGTTAACATATAATTTCAGAATCAGCTTTATGAAATCACACAAAAAAACCTCTTCACATTTCTACTGAGATTACATTGACTCGTAAGTCATATTTTGAGAATTAACATCTCTACAGTATTTAGTATTCCATCCTGCGAACACTGCGTATGTCTCCTGTTAGTTAGGTTTTTGCCATGTTGCTCAATAAAACGTAGACTGTAATTGAGACAGCATTCTATAGATATTTAAAATTCTACATATTTGGTTCAGTTGTATACAAAAAGTCAAATAATTAGTTATAAATATACCCAGGTCTTAGAAGTTCTGATACTCTGCAACCCATAATTTCTTACTATTTAGGTGACCTGTACTCTGTATTGTTCAAAGGAACATAGCAACCTGTTGTTAGCCAATTCTTTATGTCTGTCTGTACTGTCATAAAATCAATTAAACATTACAGATAAGTCACACACATGAAGAGGTATAGGAAGATGAGAAAATATGTAGAAAGCGTTAGGCAGATAAAATAATCATGCAAGTTCATGCAAGAAATGAAAGCTTTTTCTTTTCTTTTTATTTATTTATTTTTAAAGATTTTATTTATTTATTTGACAGAGAGAGAGAGATCACAAGTAGGCAGAGAGGCAGGCAGAGAGAGAGGGGGAAGCAGGCTCCCCGCTGAGCAGAGAGCCCGATGCGGGGCTTGATCCCAGGACCCTGAGATCATGACCCGAGCCGAAGGCAGAGGCCCCAACCCACTGAGCCACCCAGGCGCCCCAAGTTTTTTCTTTTAAAAGTGATTTTTAAAAAAATTTTTTTTTAATTAACACATAATGTATTATTTGCCCCAGGGTGCATGTCTGTGGATCCTCAGGCGTACACATTTCACAGCACTTACCATAGCACATACCCTCCCCAATGTCCATAACCCAGTCACCCTATCCCTGCCCGCCCCTACCCCCCAGCCACCCTCAGGTTGTTTCATGAGTTTAGGAGTCTCATGATTTTCAAACATCTTTACAAATTACTGGTCAATCTTTTGTTTATATAGTATTGTGCGAGAATGTTTTAAAGAAATATCTAAAGATATGGATACAAGATTAATTATTTTGCTGATGGTGGCACTTTGTAATGATGCTCAGATCACATACTTCAAAGGTGAAAGAGTAAAAACCTAGTTTTTTGTTTTTTATTTTTTACAGGCTTCTTACTAGGAATATTTTATTTATGTGGCAAAGTGACTTTTTTTTTTTTTTTAGAGAATTTATTTGTTTATTTGACAGAGAGAGAGAGAGAGATCACAAGTAGGCAGAGAGGCAGGCAGAGAGAGAGGGAGAAGCAGGCTCCCTGCTGAGCAGAGAGCCCGATGCGGGGCTCGATCCCAGGACCCTGAGATTATGACCTGAGCTGAAGGCAGAGGCTTTAACCCACTGAGCCACCCAGGCGCCCCAAGAGAAGTGACTTGTTCTTTTCTCGTATTCAGTAAAACCTCTCTTTTCTTCCTCTTCTTTCTCCTGTTTCTAAGACTACTTTTTCTACCTACTCCCTAGCTTTTCTTCTTCCATCCTGTAAAAGTTGACTTCTAGCTCTGTCCTAAATTCCATCTCATTCTACACCGTTGGCCAGGCTGTTCATCTGGCTGTATTGCAGTAAATTGGAGAGCTTCAGGCCTGTTCCTTCGATTATGAGGAAAGCATTGTGACTTGCCACCACGACAGTCCAGATTCGTAGCAGCAGCATCAGTAAAATCACCCTCCTCACCCTCTTGGCCTATAGGGACTGCTTACTGTAGGGCACACGTTGCTAAACACTTCATAGAGACTAGCTCTTTAAAGCACAGTCGTCCCCTGAAGTTGTTAATGTTTTAGGCTCTGAGAGTTTGAGAAACTTGTTGGAGGTCATATAGCTATTATGTAGATTAAATTTAGGTGTGTCTAAATCCCCTTCTCATGCTTTTAGTTGTGCCTTCTGCCTCGCAATTCATATACACTATTTTATTTTATTTTATTTATTTTATTTTTTGATTAACACATAATGTATTATTTTCCCCAGGGTACGTGTCTGTGGATCCTCAGGCTTACACATTTCACAGCACTTAGCATAGCACATACCCTCCTCAATGTCCATAACCCAGCCACCCTGTCCCTACCCGCCCCTACCCCCCAGCCACCCTCAGTTTGTTTTGCATACACACTATTTTAATTCGAAGTTACAGAAGAAACAAATGTTTTTAATCAATAAAATGCACAATTTAACTCAGTAAATTTTAAAATAGAAGTGTTATGTGGCAAACAAACTTACGAAGTAATAGTATAATTTGTGCTTTATTTCACACCTCAGCTAATTTATAATTCATTTATCTATAGCCATTTATGAAGCCATGACAGCTTTTGAAACAGATAGAACTGCTAATTGTTAAATGAAGTTTATCTTTGGTGAAAATGTTTGACTAGCAAGGCATTCTAAAATTGATTATTGTTTAGGTAAGACTAGTTTGTCAGTTTCTCATATCCTGAATAAGTTTGTAATTTAAGCTTCTTGATAAAGGATATAAACTGATAGAAACCTAATATGAAAGAATGCATATCTGTAAGCATATTTAAGTTGGACATTTTGAATTTCAGTGGATATCACAAAAGTTAGTTTCTATAGCACGTGTTCAGCAGAGACTTGTCTTTAGTAATTGTCAGAAAAAATAGGAATCAGGACAGCAGAAAGTAATGCAAAGACTTGTAATCTATGGTGACATTCTTTCTTGGCATTGTTGCGTGGCATAAAGTTTTGTTAATTTACTGAAATCACTCTAAAGTTATTATCACCAATAATCTTTTTTTTTTTAAGATTTTTAAAAAACTTATTTGTCAGAGAGAGAGACCACAAGCCAGGGGAGCAGCAGGCAGAGGGAGAAGCAGGCTCCCCACTGACCAAGGAGCCTGATGCAGGACTCCATCCCAGGACCCTGGGATCATGACCTGAGCTGAAGGCAGACGCTTAACCAACTAAGCCACCCAGATGTCCCCATCGCCAATAATCTTAAGGAATTTTTGTTTTCATGCCCTCACTAATTCTTTTTTAAAGAAGAGGCTTAAAAATTCAAATAAAATTTTGTTTTACTTAATTATGAGAGATCATTATATTTTGGTATTGTTTTAAACTTTAGGATAATTCTGTGAATTCAAAAATTTTTAAAGAATAATCATGCCTAAGAACAAGGAGATCTAAAGATTACTTCCAATTCTATGATCCCATGAATCTTTGTGTTTGTACTTTGCTTCTGGATATATTTCCATACACACGGTTTCCAGTGATTTCAGATATGACTAAATTGGGAGTTTTGTGAAAGACAGTGGTAGATTAAATATTTTTATTAACAAGATATACCAATCATCAAGGTATTTGGCTAAATATTTCACTCAAGAGAATTTTAATTTTGTATCATTATTTATTTATTTATTTTAAAAGATTTTATTTTATTTATTTGTCAGAGAGAGAGCACAAACAGGCAGAGTGGCAGGCAGAGGCAGAAGGGGAAGCAGGCTCCCCGCCGAGCAAGGAGCCCGATGTGGGACTCGATCCCAGCACCCTGGGATCATAACCTCAGCCGAAGACAGCTGCTTAACCAACTGAGCCACCCAGGCATCTCTGTATCATTATTTAGAGTTTCTTAAAATTGAAATTTGTAAGTGCTTAATTTTTAAGCTTATCGGTTGTATTTGCATTTTTTAACATTAAAGTTTTTGCATTTGAAGAATTAACACAGAATTTATTTATCATTTTGATGTATAACAGTGCTAAATTGTAAACCACATCTTTTATACAAGTGTGGTTTTTTTGTTTTGTTTTGTTTTGTTTGTAATTTTGTAAATAGGTTTTCCCTTTGAATTTCTCCTGTGCGATGATGTTTCTCAGGCCAACTCAGAAAAAAAATAATTTGAACTATCATGTATTTAGGAAATAGCACTAATATTACCATTTTATCTGTAGCTAATGCCCATTTCAATTTCATTTTCATCATTTCAGCATTAGTCCTGGAATTTGATGAGCACTGGGTGTTTTATGCAACTGATGAATTATTGAACACTACATCTGAAACTAATGATGTACTATATGTTGGCTAATTGAATTTAAATTAAAAAAAAGGAAAGAAAGAATTTTGCAGGCTTCAGAGTGTGGCAGGGTTGGAGCAAGGCATGGATGCTGATATTTATAAGTAACTTTCATGCTTGTGTAGGAGAAGACCCTTCCTTTTATATCATTATTTTCAAACCATGTTCAGAAGAACCCTAAAATTCTTGAGGGGGGCCTCAGTCTTGCTTTCCACAGGAATAGCTTTGTTTTTATTTGTTTCATCTGTTGAGGTTTGCCTAACCTTTAATTATTAGCTTGGTGATAGAGTTCCACCCTTGAATAAGGCTTTATAGGTTCATGTGTCTGCTCCCCCTTGAGTTAGTTACTTCACCCTCTGTGCTTTCGTTTTGTGCTCAGTACAATGGAGATCATAACTTACTTCATAGGCTCTTTGTGAGTCTTGAAAGTGACAATACATGCGTGTTCTCTAGAAGGGCACTTAGTGTCCAGTAAGTGCATGAACGTTGGAACATAAGTGGCTAAGTCTGTGTTAGACCTGGCAACTTTCTGATGCCAAAGTTAGACTCTTACCACTATTAAATCACACTCTTGAATTAAGCCGAGGGAATGAAAGGAATGAAGGGGATTGAAGATTGAGGCGAGGAGAAAAGATTCAGTGCCTCTCTTTCAGAGGTTTGCTTGCAGGCTCAGATGATGAATCTTGCTTGTGGAAGGTCGTAGAAGAAAGGCTGCTGAAGCAAGGAGGGTTTTTATGTGTGTCTTCCAGTGGCGAAAACTTCAGGACTCTACTAAAAGGGAGTTTATTTCGGCCTATTCTAGACTAGAGTTGTTTCAGGAAACAACTGTAAAGTAGATCACTTTTCCTAGAAAGCTGTAACAAGGAGGCTGATCAAGTGATTAGAAAGTCTTGTGATTCTTAATAATTGAGAAGCACAATAGTTTTATATAGTAATGAAACTAGGCTTAAAATAGCCTGAGTACAGATATCAAGTATTCACCATCAAATTATAAAAATATAACATTTGTGGGGCCTGGGGGTATGAATTAAAATTTTAATTTTGAGGTCTTAGTTTATTTTGTCTGACAAAAGAATTAGCTAATTTATCTTATAGTAAATTATTTAAGAAATACTTATGTTGTATTATGCAGAGAAGCCGTGGCATGTTCTTGTCTTGGATATTTACTTATTTTGTGGCCCTAAAAGCTATTACTAAACCCCCTGTACATGCTACGTCGCCCAGATTTTTAATGACATGTCCTTTGTGGCAAAAACAGCTGAAGATATGCTAGGAAGGAGACATTTGAAAATGCCCTTTTTAAAGGCCTCTAACAGTGGTCGTCGTCATCAGACTGTTATCTGGTATTCTTGTATGATAAATACACATTTAAGGTTTAATGGAAGAGAAGAAAGGAAGGTCTTGTAACAAAGGAGTTTCCAGGATTTCAAATTTTAGCCAGTTCAGAGAATCAATGGAAAAGATCTGATGCTAACTCTAGAAATAAGATCTGGAAGAGTTGGCTGTTTCTAAAATGAGAGTTATATTATAGGCTCACAGTCCCTACCAGTAGGATTCTAAGCCAACCTATGATTTTCCTTTTCCTATAGAAGAAATTACGTCAAGAGCAGTCAAACAGGGGTGCCTGGGTGGCTCAGTGGGTTAAAGCCTATGCCTTCAGCTCAGGTCATGATCTCAGGGTCCTGGGATCGAGCCCCGCATTGGTCTCTCTGCTCAGCAGGGAGCCTGCTTCCTCTTCTCTCTCTGCCTGCCTCTCTGCCTACTTGTAATCTCTCTCTCTCTGTCAAATAAATAAAATCTTAAAAAAAAAAAGAGCAGTCAAACAACTTAAATCCGAAGAGATCCAGCTTCCAAAAAGATCAAAATTACTGAAGTATTCTATGAATCATCATGGCTTCTAATATTTGGAAATTGAGTTCCTATATAATAATTATATATCAATATTATAACGATTATGTGATACATTAATTATATTCTGATATATAATCGTTAATATATAATTATAGTTAATACTATATATTATATATAATCTTAGGATTGATTGCTAAAAGATAGGTTTTAACACCATCACATCCATCTATGTGATTTTTATAGGTGAGGAGGAACTGAGCATTGAAATGATTTGATTGAGATTAATTGATTAGATCTTGTCAGGTTTGATATAATAATCCTGGTCTTTCAATAGAGCCTCATACTTTAGTAAGATATTAATTTTTTCTTTTCTTAAAATGGTTATTTTTGCCTTGGATTTTCTTGAACTTTTAAGGAAAGGCACTTTCTGACAAATTATTTATTATGATGCCTGTGACTTCTCAGGAAGATGGATCAACAAGATTTTTGTTCCTGCTCATTTACTCCCTGAATCAAGACTGATGAAGGTGATACAGCACAAGAGCATAACAGACCCTGTGAAAAGATCCCATTCACATGCTCTAATAACATGTATGTTGATAATATGACAGATCTTAGTTATTTACGCTTTTAGTAGATCTGGTTACTGGATAAATCCTGGAGAGATGATTTGTGAAGAACATTTTGAAGTCTTCTAACATTGGCAAATTCCAAATTCTGAGATTTCAAACAGCTTTGGGGGCCACAGTAGAAAGTAAAACTCCTCACGGAAATAACAAACTTCTTTTTTATTTTTTAAATAATAGTTTATTATTATTATTTTTTTTACCAACTTCTTTTTTAAAAATCAAATCTGTTCCAAGGGTGCCTGGGTGGCACAGTTGGTTAAGCCTCAGACTCTTGTTTTCAGCTCATGTTGGGATCTCAGTGCTGTGAGATCGGGCCCTCCGTCGGGCTCTGTGATCAGCGTGGAGACAGCTAAAGATTCTCTCTCCCTCTCTCTCTGCCCCTCTCTCCCGCTCTCTCTCTCCCAAAACACAGAAATCAAATATTTCCCAAGAAACAAAATTCTCTGTGAATTTTGCATGTTTCCCAAAGTTTTAGTTGTAATCAGATATTTATTACCAATTCCTCCAGTGATAGACTTGAGTGCTGAAAGCAGTCGCTGGCTGTAGTGTATTTTCTGTTTGACCAGATGACATAGCAAAGCTGTTAGTAATTACAGTTAATCAGCATTATGAATTATTCCTACAGTTATGTAATCATAGGCTTTCTTTTTATCATTACACGTTTCTGAACCGTTTTCCTCCATCTCTTTCCCTCCCTGCATCTATTTTCCATCTTTTACATTGGTAGAAATGCAGAGTAATTTTAATATGACTATTTCTAAAACATTGTTAAATATACTTTAAAGGATTTGTTCCAAAATGAAATACATTCTATAGTGAATCTTTTATGATGCCCCGTTTGCTTTTCTCCCTTTCTCTCTCTCCCTTCCTCCCCCTTTCGCCCCATCTCCTTCCTCTTTCTGAAGAAAGAAAAGATACAAGTTTTAGAGAATTATTTGAACAAAATGCGTTCAGAGTAGAAGAATCATATTTCTCATCATGGGGCCACTGCATAAGAAACAAAGGAAGAGAGACGCCTGGGTGGCTCAGTCGGTTAAGTGTCTGCCTTCCACTCAGGTCATGACCAAAGGGCCCTGCGGTCAAGTCCCGCATTGGGCTCCCTGCTCAGCAGGAGCCTTTTTCTCCCTCTCTTTGCAGCTCCCCCGTTTGTGCTCTCTCTCTGACAAATAAGTAAATAAAATCTTTAAAAAAAAAAAAAAAAAAAGGAAGAAGGGGACTGAGGGACAAGGTTCCATGGATGAGAGAGTTTTAATATTTTAAAGGAATGAGACTCATAGAACTTCAATGATGTTAGAAAATGAGAGAGAACACCTGATTTTATTAAGTTTCTGGGTGTTAAGACTTAGGCACCACCACTGCATTCCCCATGCTTACGTATTTTATGAGTAAAAACCGAGATGCTCATCTACCCACACATCTTTAAATGTGATTCTGTAAAGAGTGTGGGCTAGGAATATGGTTTTATGAGTGTAAGATTACCTGAATTTCATTTAATTAAAATAGGAATCAAAAGGCCAGAATGTTGACATTTGATTTTCTATAGCCTTTCTTATGTCTGACTCTGTCAGTTATCAGGTCTCACTCAGCTAAATATGTGTGCGTGTGTGCGTGTGTGTGTGTGTGTGTGTGTGTGCTCACTTGCTCGTACACAGACATACACCTGTCAGTTTATATTAAGAAATAATGGAAGACTAAACCATAAAATAAAATAAAATAAAATAAAAAACCCAACTGTCAGTTCTCCAAAGCGATTAAATTATTTTCACTTCCACTGCAATGTATGAGGGTTTCCTTTGCTCCATATTCTCTCCATTTGGTGGTAGTAGTCTTTTTGATTTTAACTGTTCTAGTGAGTGTGAAATGTTATCTCATTGTGATTTTAATTTACATTCAGTCATGTTAAGCGCTTTTACATGTACCTATTCGCCTTTCTTATATTTTCTTTTGTGAGGTGTCTTTTCATGCTTGTGCCCATTGGAAAGGGGTTATTAGTCTTTTTACTTATGATGTGTAGGAATTTCATGTATTCTGCATATATTTTCAATGTCATATATATGTATAACTATCCTCTTTGGCTATTTAACAATAATAATATCCAAAGGATATTTTGTATGGAAGATATTGATAAGTTTAATAGTTCTTTTTTTTAAAGATTAATTTATTTATTTTAGGGAGAGAGAGAGAGAGACAGTGTGAGTGGGGTGGGAGGGAGGGGCAGAAGGAGAAGGAGAGAGAGAATATCCAGCAGGCTCCCTGCTGAGCACAGAGCCCGACCTGGGGCTTGATCTCATGATCCTGAGACCAGGACCTGAGCTGAAATCAGGAGTTGGACACTTACCTGACTCAGCCATTGAGTGTGCCCCAATACATCTAACACTTCTAAACTGGCAATTTTGGAAGGACATTAGTAGTTAAAACACAGACTTTATAATTTTACATTTAAAACAAAAATTACATCCTGTTGTTCTGTTTTCGGTTTCAGGTGCAGTTAAAAACTAGCATTTCTAGTCAGTATGTAATTCGGACACAACCAACTAATAGGTGCCTTTCTACATTGGAATGTGCAGCTGCTGCTCTTTCCATTTTGGAGAAAAATAATTGCATTCAAGAGGTATGTCTTTGGAAGTTTATATAGTTTTTGAAAGTAAGCAGTTTTGGTTAGATTTTATCTAGAAAATTTAGAAATGCATAACTTGTTAAATTTGCAGCTCAGGTGTCAAATTGAATGTATCTGTGATAGAAATTTGTGTGCATTTATAACCTTCTTTCCCCCTCTGGTGTTTTTCTGTGTTAGTTTAGCATCCAGATTGCATTATTTAAATATTCATTCTAAGCTGTGCAAACAGCATTTGTAATAAGCTAAATTGCTTTTAAGTAGCACAACATTAAATACAGGGTTTTTTGGTTAGATTTTTCTTTTATTATTTTGTATTTCTTTTCTAGTATTTTGTGTTTTCTTGTACACGCTTTTTTCTTTTTAATTAAAAGAATATTTTAGAGCAACTCTTTTTTTTTTTTTTTTTGCATTGGTGCTTTTATTTGAGAAGTTGTACCAACTTTCTGTTTATGTTAGTCACTACTTGCTTTGAGTATAAAAAAGATAATTTTTTGAGGAAAAAACGCCTCCAGAATATGCAAAGGTTATAACCTACAATCATCATTTTATTTAATTTCCATGAAAGCCTGATGATTTTGTATGTAATTAATAATCATCAGTAAAGAATACTGTTCATTGAGCTCACAAATATCTCAGTCTTTTGGAACATGTAGGAAACTTTGCACTTCAGGCAAAAGCAAAAAGAACAGCAAAAGAAGACTTAGATTGTTAGAGGTTTTTAATCAGTTAAGATTTTTGATAAAACTCAAGAATGAAAGTCAGAGGATAATGAGTGTAACCATCTGGAGTTTTGTAACTCCTCTGACACACACACACACACACACACACACACACACACACACACACAGTACTCATTCCTGCCTTCTTTCTCTCTCTCTCTCATTATACGCTATGGGTACTTTACAAGAGTGTGCCTTAGCTGTGAAGGAAATTTCAGTAATGCACAAAAGCTTAGGTCAGAGTAACTGGATTGGTTACCAAGAAAAAGAACCAAAGATGTCCAGAGCAAGGAGAGTTAAAGAATGCCAGAAGCAAGCCTTGACTTGCCATTTCCCTCTCCTCTACCCTAAGCTATGGGAAATATCAGAGTTGGAGGCTTTTCTTCTTTTCAAAGAAGTAGGCTTTCATGAGTAGGCTTTTTTGTGTGTTTATCTGTGTAAGTAAAATTTGTTTTGGGTCTAGGCAATTTCTCTTTCTCCGTTCTCTCTCCTTTGAGAAAGAAAAAAAATTCTTGAGGGACCGTACATCTTTCTCCCAAATGACCGTAGAGTGTTTTCTGACTTTTCTCCCTCTGCTCTAACCTTATCACCTGTTCCCATGTATCTAGCTATCAACAAAGCACTTTATATACCCTTATACTTGTTTTCCTATTTTATTTATATGCTCTTGAGCAAAAATAAGATACTCTTTTTAGGCATCTTAAAAGAAAGATGAAACTGAGCGCTGTTATTTAAACTTGCTTTCTATACAGTCTCTGTATTTTCCTTTTTGTTGATTTAAAACTCTATGATCAGCTGACATCAGACCAGGGATCCATTAAAAGCTCAAATCTTGAGGGAAAAATGTAATATTCTTTGGCTGTGAATTTGAAACTTTATTTCCTCTCCTTCTTTGGGGTTCTGAAAAGAATCGTCTATGGACCTACATCTCTTACTGGAATTGGATCTTTACTTCAATTCTGAACAGAAGCTTTAATGTTGGTAGTGTTGGTGATTTAATAATGTTGTTGTAATGTGATGGGGCTAGGAGTTTTGATCATTTTTGTCCTACTACTGCCAGCGTTGCTACTGCTGCTTCCTTCCCAGTTTCATAAGATATATGATTCTGGTATTAGTTAATGGACCATTCCAGCAGGAAGCTCATCTTATGCTCTGAGTATAATATCCAACAACAGGCAAAATTCAAGATACAGAATGGTGACAGGATCCCTCCTATCTTCAGCTTTTGTTATTGTTGTCTGTGGGTCAAATGGCACACGAAATCCCAAATTAATAGTGAGGTCCTACAGTTCTCTTTCTGTTTGCTTTGATCATCAGGAGTAGTCATACTTCAGTAGCCAGGAAAAAGGAGAGGAAAAATGATGTTTGACAATCAGATGCTTGAGTTGGGAGGTGCTGATAAGATTCTTGGCTAGAGCATGAGCAGAAGAAATGCAATGGAACATCCCAAGTTGCTTATTATTACAGTTGGCAAAAAATTAGCTTTCTCAGTGGGGGAATCCCAAGTCTAGCCTGTTCAAATCTAGCTGCAGTTTAAAAAAAAATACATCAGTTCATTCTTCTGAGAAATGCAGTTACTATCTGTTCTGAACATAGGTGTTTTCTCTCTTTCCTGAGGGGGAAAGCCATGACATACATGTTTCCTCCAGTAACCTTTTATTAGCGGCCCCCTTATGAAATGTTAAGACAATGGGGCATAGTAGTAATTTTTCAGCTGGCTTTATTCTGTATGGGTAGATAGGGCTCCTCAAAATAAAGAACTTGGCATAGAATAGCATTCTTAGTCTGCTGATTCATCCTTGTCCTTTATTCCTGAGCAGCTTTTCAAACACTCACAGTGGCTCAGGGTGAGCTTTGAAGCAAGTTTGAATGAAACCTCCATCACTTATCATCATCACTTTTTGCCCCTGAGCAATTCACATAATCTCCTTGTGCTTGTTTACTTCCCTATAATGCACCCAAAATAGTTACCTCAGTACTGTTTTGAGAGTTGAGTGGAATAATGTATGTTAATTGCCTGACACAAGGAGCTCAAGAAGAATTAATCCCCTTGTTCTTCCTTGTCCCCGTTTCTTGCCAATACGTTAACAAAAAATCTGAGCTGAAAATTGGTGGTTTTCATTCAGCTACTGTAATATTTACCAGGGCTTTTCACCCCTTGGAAGTCTTGAACTTAGACATCTTTTTTATAATAGAACCTTTTCTACTTCTGAAGTTTTACCTTATAAGCCTGCATAGCTAGTGGGGTAAAGCTTCGTGCACAGTCTAAGTGCCTTAGCTCTGCTCCCCAGCAGCGGCTGGTCAGTAATGGCCCCTTGAGAAGTGTCACTTTATACACTGATTCCCTTCCCCTCCAATAAACTTTTATAAATGAACTTATTTTGGAAGTGGAAGATTTTGGATTTTCATTGTTCCTCTGAACCAGTCTGTTTCTCCTGTAGCTTCACATTGCCTCAGATATAATGTTGTTAGTTTATACAGAAGCCTTGTCACTTATTACCACATGGCGTGCTAAACATGTTAAACGCATCCCCTCAGTGTAACCTAATAATGACCCTGCAAGGTTGACATTATTTCCCTCATTTTACAGATGAAGAAAATGGCAAGGAGAAGTTACATGACTTATCTGGGAACACGTAGCTAGTGATGATTACACCTACACATAGCCTAGTCAAAATAGGCTCTGCGGCTGCAAAATCAGAATGGCATCACGCAACAGAGGTTTATGCGTCTGTCACAGTGTTGGTGCTGTGGGATCGCCAGGAGTCTGTGCTTGCTGCAGTCCCTTAGGGGCCCGGGCTGGTGGAGGCACCATCTAGATACGTCATTCTCCTCTCATCAAGGAAGGCATAAAGGGAGGTGGTGAATCATACATTCTTTTAAAGCTTCTGTCCAGAGGTGACACCAGTATTCATGCTCACATTTCATTAACGAAAGCAAATGACATGGCCGTACCTAATTTCCAAGATGGAAGTGAACAGCCCTACTAAGTACCACACAGATGGAGTGGGGATCTAATCTAGATCTGTCTCCACAACTCATTCTCTTAATTATCTCAGGAAACTGGTAGAGTCTTCTTTTCAGGAGGTAAACATCGGGGGCCCTTACCAATAGGAATATTAGTATTCTGTCCATCAAGAATCTAATAAATGTCGTAAATAGCAATAGAAACTTCAGTTGTCTCAGTCTGTGTATAGTCCTAGGTGTGTTTCTAGGGATGATGTTTCAGGATACAGGCACTGTGTTGACTCTGTAAAGAAATATATAGTCATTTCCACATTCCTTCTCTTATTTCAACAAATTAAAGGAAATCATGATAGCATATGTAAGGGGCTTTCTACAATAATGGCGTGCAGAATTTTTCCAAGAAGTTTGTCTCTTTCCCGTTGGTGTATATCAGGGATTACATGGGGTTGCATGTAATAGAGTGGTTCCCGCAGTGCTTGGACCATGTATGTACTGGCTTCTTTTTCTCCTGGGTTTAAGAGATGCTGAGATGATATTTGGATTTAGACCGGTACGTATATAGTTAGAATTCTTTTCAAATGTACCCAAACCGGGATATCTAACTTGTATGTGGTCCCTGGACCAACGTGAGAGAATTAGTAAACCTCTTACCCATTGCTGCCATCCTCTTTTTGTTCTCAGGCAGCAGGAAACGTGCATCAGTCTGTGACTGAAACTGAATTAAGGAATTAAGGGATGCCTGGGTGGCTCAGTCCGTTGATTTGGGCTCAGGTCATGATCTCAGGGTTATGAGGTCGAGCCCCACGTTGAGCTCCCTGCTCAGTGGAGAGTCTACTTATCTCCCCATCTCTCTTCCTACCCCACTCATGCTCTCCTCTCTCTTTCTCTCAAATAAAATATTTTTTTTTTTTTAAGATTTTATTTATTTATTTGACAGAGACAGAGTTCACAAGTAGGCAGAGAGGCAGGCAGAGAGAGAGGGGGAAGCAGGCTCCCTGCTGAGCAGAGAGCCCGATGCGGGGCTCAATCCCAGGACCCTGAGATCATGACCTGAGCCGAAGGCGGAGGCTTTAACCCACTGAGCCACCCAGGTGCCCCTCAAATAAATAAAATCTTAAAAAAAGAAACAATTAACTAATTAGTATCTAAAAGTCTCTTTTACTCTGTTACACATTAAATTATTATAATGCAACAGTTTTTTGAGGTGTTTGAATATGTTAATGTATAAACTAAATGTGGACTTTATCATCTCTGTGGAAAGTTAGCTGCTTGTGTCTTTTTACCAGAATTCCTTAGCGCTATGTAAGGTATGAATTAAAAGAAATTTATATTTAGAAATCATCACATATTGAGTAGAGTGCCTATTACTTTTTGTAGTTAAAAGCCAATAATAGTAAAAAGAAACATAATAATCCCTATTTCTGAAGAAAAGGCTAGATACAATATCATGATTTGTTACAGACACTATTTTAGTATCTTTTTTTTATCTTCACAGACTTTGCTTCGTCCTCTTCAAGCTTTATGCTCTTTCCAGCTTCAGCACGGTGCTCAAATTCGCCTCAGCAAGGAACACCTTCTGAAGAATGGATTATATCCTAAGCCAATGCCAAAGAACAAACGCAAACTCAGGAAAATGGAACTGTTAATGAACAGTGTTAAAATTTAGTACAGTTATTTCGTGGTGCTAATTATAATGTCTTCCACTGACAACACCAGGTTAAGTTTTCAGAAAATATAAGTCTGTGGGTTTTTGACTATCTAAACAATGAGATTGGCATACTAAACTTGCCTGGAAGGAGGAAGTAAACCAAATAACCATAAAAAGGCAAACAAAAAAAAATTTCACTGACTCCGTAAAGGTTTCATAGTGTATTTGTTTTAAAAAATGTGCCTCTAATACATTTTTTCAGATTCCACTGTTTGAAATGTGATTAGTTGTTAAGTGAGGTTAGAAGTTCTTTTTGATAAAATGGAAAGAAATTATTGCACCTGATTGGGGCAGTACTGCTTTCATTAATGTTTATAGATAGTTAGGGGTAGACCTATAATAGAGGGCACTTACATCAATATGCAATCTTGTACATAAACTTTATAGTTTGTAATAAGTAACAAAAATAATGATCATCAAATAGTTGAGATTGAATTAAATTATTTCATAAAATAGTATAATAGAGTAAGGAAACTATATTCTTTAGGGGCTAAATTTGAGCTCAGCTATTTTGATTTAAGCGTTCTATTAATTGCCTGAATTTTTTGGTATTAAGGTATAATTGGAATATAAGATTATATTAGTTTCAGGTGTTCACCATAATGATTCAGTCTTTATATACGTTGCAAAATAGTCATCACATGAGTCTAGTTAACATCCATACATATTTACGAAATTTTTTTCTTGTGCTGAGAACTTTTAAGATCTACTTCCTTAGCAACTTTCCAATATGCAATATTTGCAATTTTGCAGAATTATTAACTATAGTCATCATGTTTTATATACATACCCATGATTTATTTGTATTATAACTGGTAGTTTGTTCCTTTTAACCCCATTCACTCATTTTGCCCACCATTCACCTTCTGCCTCCAGAAATCACCAGTCTATACCCTGTATCTATGAGCTTGTTTTTTTGTTTTTTTTTTTTAAAGATTCCGCATAAAAATGATATCAAATGATATTTATCTTTCTCTTTGTGGCTTATTTCACTGAGCATTATGCCCTCCAGGTCCATCTATGTTGTAAGAAATGGCAAGATTTCATTCTTTTTTTTTTTTTATGGCTGACTAATAATCCATTATATATATATATATATATATATATATATATATATATATATATATACACACCACATTTTCTTTACTCATCCTTTGATGGCTGTTTAGGTTATTTCCATATCTTGGCTGTTATAAATAATGCTGTAGTGAGCATAGAGGTGCATATTTTCACGTTAGTCTTTTTATTTTCTTTGGCTAAATATCCAGAAATGGAAATACTAGACCCTCCATACTATTTTCCACAATGGCTGCACCACTTTGCATTCCTGCCAGTAGTGCACGAGGGTTCCCCTTTCTCCACATTTTCCGTGTCAGTCCTTGTTATTTCTTGTCTTTTTGATATTAGGCATTCTGACAGGTGTGAGATAATATCTCTTTGTGGTTTTGATTGTATTTCCCTGATCATAAGTGATAGTGAGCGTCTTCTCATGCACCTGTTGGCCCTCTCTATGTCTTCTTTAGAAAAATGTCTATTCAGATCCTCTGCACATTTTCCCGCCATTTTTAAATCAAATTGTGGGTTTTGTTTTTTTTCTATTGAATTATATGAGTTCTTTATATTTTTTTGTTATTAACCCCTTATCTGATAACTGATTTGCAAATATTTTCTCCCATTCCATGGGTTGCCTTCTCATTTTGTTGATGGTTTCCTCTGTTGTGCAGAAGCTTTTTAGTTTGATGTAGTCCCACTTGTTTATTTTTACTTTTGTTGCTTGTGCTTTTGGTGCCTAATTTAAAAAATCATTGCTAAAATTGATATCAAGGAACTTACCGCCTTTGTTTTTTTTCTAGTTTTATGGGTTTCACATCTTATATTCAAGTCTTTAATCCATTTGGAATTAATTTTTGTGTGTGGTATAGACTAGTGGTCCAGTTTCAATCTTTTTTTTTTTTGCTTCTCAAGTGGACAGATTATTTTCTTTTATTTATTTATTTATTTTTATTAACACATAATGTATTATTTGCCCCAGGGTACATGTCTGTGAATCATCAGGCTTACACATTTCACAGCACTTACCATAGCACATACCTTCCCCAATGTCCATAACCCGGCCACCCTATCCCTACTCCCCCTACCCCCCAGCAATCCTCAGTTTGTTTCGTGAGTTTAGGAGTCTCTTATGGTTTGTCTCCTTCCTGATCCCATCTTGTTTCATTTCCCTCCCCCACCCCCCATGACCCCCAACCCTGCCTCTCAAATTCTTCATATCAGAGAGATTATATGATAATTGTCTTTCTCTGAT
>CM052895.1:8498077-8527127 GCA_028534135.1 Potos flavus | reverse complement strand
TTTATTTTTGGGCCCTATTCTGTTCCATGAATATATTTGTGTGTTTTTAATGCCAATACCATACTGTTTTGATAACTATAGCTTTGAAGTGTACTTTGAAATCAGGGAAGCGTGATGCCTCCCTCTTTGTTTTTCTTTCTCAAGGTTGCTTTGGCTCTTTGGGGTCTTTTATGGCTCCTTACAAATTACAGGATTGTTTGTTCTCTATGAAAAATGCCATTGGAATATTGATATGGATTTCAATGAATCTGAAGGTTGCTTTGAGTAGTAGCCCAAATTCTGAAAGAGGTGCATGTAATTTTGGCATAGCACACATTTTTATTTGTAATCACTCTGGGTAAGGCTAGATTTTTCAACATTCATCTTAAAGGTTCATTGACTGTGATGAGTCGTATTGAAGTTTTCACATGGAAATAACTGAAATAACATATGATACAACTATAATTTCAGGAACATATTTTTCTAACTAGGGCTATTTAAATCTTTTTTGGTGGCAAGAACTTTTAATTTCAGAGATTAAATTCCCCCACCCTCTTGGGAAAATATTTACTAACATCTTATATAGTATTAGAGGCATGTATGTAATACACATTTATATCTAACTTAAATCTACCACAGTTGGATTCACATATTGGCAAGAAGAGGGGACTTTGTCTTGTTCTTTATTTATGACTTCTAGAGTGTGCTGTGTCAAGTGTTAAATTGTAAGGAAAAGCTATGATTTGAAAGTAAGCTTGTCATATATATGTTTGTATGTGTGATACGTGAATGGTTATTTCAGACTGTTTTCATACTTTTTTTTTTATTGTTGACCTGGGTTAGACTTTTCTTAAAAGATTTAATGCTAGTCATAATTAGAATGCTAATGAATGTTTGGGCAAACTATGCAGAAAATATTTTAAAATATTGAACAAAAGTTAGATTTCTGTCTTGTATTACTGACCTTTTCTGAATTTAAACACAAGTTAGCTCATTTATAATCTAAGACACCTACTATCAAATGACTATCTAGGTATGATAGAAAAGAAGTAGTAATAATAATGTGTAATGGTTTCCTAACAAATGGATTACAATCATTTTACAGTAATTTTTTCAGATTAAAAATTAAATTTTGCAAATTTTTTATCCATTATTGCCTTTTTTTTTTAAAGAAATCACTATATAAGACACCATATAAATCTTTAAATTGTAGTTTAATTTATATTGATTTTTTTTAGAATGATTACTACCTTTATCTATTAACTACAGCATTTTAGGGTATTTTTTGAACCCTTACAAAAGCTTAAAATTAAGTATTTTTTGAAATGTATAAAAGATTTTAAAGGAAGTATATATAGTTTTCCAAGTTATTTTACTGACCTCTTAAATTATTTCATTAATTTTTTTATCTTTACTGACCTCTTGACAATGCGATTTCACCTCATCTGCTCTGATACTCACTGCTTCTTTAGTCACTTGCTCTCATTAGGCAGTTTTAAAAACTATTATTAATAGTTTTAGTTATTGAAAATACTCAAAGTGTGTAGAATTATATGAAGATTTTAACTGAAACTTTTACCTGGCTTTTAAAAGGTTTTTTTTTTATTGTAGTAGTTGTCTTTTTAATTCAGATGCTTTATATATGCTTGATTTGCCTGGACTATTTCCAGTTTTTGTGGATTTATAGCTAATAGTAGACTTTGCTTGCACCCTCCAGCTGCACTTTGATGTCGCATAGATTGTTTTGTGAATTGTTATTTGAACCATGTAACTTAGAGGACAGGATGTCTTTATACACAAGGTGTCGTGCATTTCGTCAGCCCAGTGTGTTGGGTTGAAAATCATCATGTAATGAGTGGTGTTATTTTCAGAGTTTCTGGCCTATGTGAGTATAAAGGGTTGAGAGCTATAGTATATGAAGCAAGTCACAGTGCTTGGCAGATTTCTCGAGGTTGGATTACAAGATTTTTTACGTGGAACATGAGAGTTATATTAAGGAAATTACGTTCCCCTATTTTAAGACTCACACTCAACTTTCCATGACCATTACAATGTTAGGGTTTTTCCCCAAGATTTTGAAAGAAGCAAGCTCCTCAGTACCACCATTGTTAATGAATTATATGAAAGAACACTTCTCCATAAATTCTTTGGTTTGTTCATCACATATTCCCATTTACTGCCCTAAATTGGCTCTTTAAAAAATGTGATTGTGTTGTTAGACAGTTCTTTCCATTAAATGTTGATGAATTTCGGGGAAGTAAATTGTTGACCCTTGGATAAAATTGTCATTGGTATAGAAGTAAATGTTATTGATGCCCTAAGTAAAAAACAAACAGGGGCGCCTGGGTGGCTCAGTGGGTGAAAGCCTCTGCCTTCGGCTCAGGTCATGATCTCAGGGTCCTGGGATCGAGCCCCGCATCGGGCTCTCTGCTCAGCAGGGAGCCTGCTTCCCCCTCTCTCTCTGCCTGCCTCTCTGCCTACTTGTGATCTCAATCTCTGTCAAATAAATAAATAAAATCTTTAAAAAAAAATAAAAAACAAACAAAAAACCCTAGATTTATCTTGGTGAACTCACAAGTTTTATGTAATGAGCCTTTTAATATGTAGATTTATTCCTTAAAAATAGGTATGAGTGGATATCCTCAAAGGTAAATAGTACTGTGGTTTAGATGTAATGAAACTTTGCATTTAATTGTATCCCGTAGAATAGAATAAATCACTGCCTCTTAATTTTCTCAATCTAAATTTTTATTTACTGGATTTGCTTAGCATAGTCTCCTTCCTTTTTCTTTTTCTTTCAGCCTTATTGAGGTATCATTAACAAATGAAATGTACAACATGATTTGATGCACTTATGCATTGTCAAAAGATTCTCCCCATCAAGTTAGTTAATTAACACATCCCCCACCTCACATAGTAACTTTTTTTTTTTTTCTTTTGTGATAACATTTAAGTTCTACCCCCTTGGCAAATTTCAGTTATACCGTCCAGCTATGGTTATCAGCTGGTTATACTGTCCAGCTATGGTTAACAGCTATGGTTATCAGCTGATTATCAGCTCTAACCATCTTCTCCCTTCTTTTTCCTCATACTTCCTTCTTCCTGGGCTCCTCCTCTCCTTTCCTCCTCACTCTCACTATCCTCTCTCCTTTTCTACTATCCTTATCCTGTCTACTAGTTTTTTTATGTGTACAAATTATTTGTGTATCATTGTATAAGTAGTTTTCTTATAAAAGATCATGGGTGGTCTTAACAGATTATAGTTTTATATTTAAAACTTGTGCAGGAAATCAGGCAGTGGTCTATGATTTACTCTGTGCTGATGACTTGCCTCCCTTACTCAACTAAAAAACACACTATATAGAAAGATGTAATTATTTTTTAGTCTTTAATAATTGTTCATTGGAATCAACAAATACGAATTTTTTAAATAAACTTTTTAATATAGGAATTTTTAAAAAACTGAGGTAGATATCCTTTGAATATGAAAGTAATTTAGTTTTGTTACTTAAGGTATGTTAAGAAATTAAAACATTCTTCTTTATTCACTTATTTTAATTGAAGTATAAATGACGTATAACATTAAGTAGTTTCAGGTGTACAACGTAATGATTTGGTAGATATTTGTGTACACCATGAAATGATCAGGGCGGTAAGCCTAGTTATCATTTGTTATCATATGAAGTTATAAAATTTTTTATTCTTGTGATGGGAACTTTAAGATTTACTCTCTTGGCAACATTCACATATGCAATGCAGTAATTTTGACTGTAGTCGCTATGCTGTAGATTACATTCCCATGACTTACTTATTTTGTAACTGGAAGTTTGTATCTCTTGAACTCTGTCCCCTATTCTGCCTACTGCCCCCTCCCCCAGTCTGGCAACCACCGTTCTGTTCTGTGTGTGTTTGTTTTGTTTTGTTTTGTGTGTTTGTTTTTGAGATTCCTCATATAAGTGATATCTTATCGACATTTGTCCTTCTTTGGCTTATTTCATTTAGTATATTACCCTCAAGGTCCACGTATGTTCTTGCAAATGGCAAGATTTTGTTCTTTTTTTAATGACGGAGTAGAACTCCATCATATAAATATACCATGTCTTCTTTATCCACTGATCCATTGGTGGACACCTGGGTTGTTTCCATATCCTGGCTATTATAAATAATGCAGTGAACAGAGGGGTGCATGTATCTTTTCAACTTAGTGTTTTTGTCTTGTGCAGATAAATACCCAGAAGTGGAATTTCTGGATTATGTGGTAGTTCTAGAAACTTTTAATTTTTTTGAGGAATCCCAAAACATTTTTGAAAGTACATCTGCTTCAGGATTCTTTTGCATGCTGATAGCATCTACTCATTTCTGTCTCTAGATATGTTATTTACAAGATGAAAAATCTCCTATTGCATTTTTATATGTAATTTTATGGGAAACATTAGTTGATATGAAAAAAGCAATAATTTACAATATGGTCATAAGATTTTATAAATATAATTGCCAGTCATTTTGGCTTTTTAAAATAGTTTTACTTCTAGAGTTTCTTCTTTCTTAATAAAATCAATGAAGAAATTTTTAAATATGCATGAGAAACCTTGATTTTGGATCTAAAATGTAAGTTTCCCTTTTTTTCCATTTCTGGAATAGCTAACATTATAGAAATGAAAACAATGTTTTGACAGCGTATTTTAATACTTACTCTTTTAGTAATACCCAGAACTCCCATAAATTTAAATTCTGTGTGGCAAATTCTATATGACAGATACTTTTTACCCATGACATATATAGTCTCTTATAAAAGAAAAATATTCATTTAGTGAATAAGGTAAAAGTAAAGATTAGTTGAAATAATGAGTATCTTTAAGGTAAAGTACATTAACAAATTGACTGTTACTTTAATTTGTGAAGTGTTTATTAACTTAAAGTAGGAAAAACGGATCATGCCATCACTTTTTGATTTTTCATTTGTGCTAATTGATTTCATTACTTTGAAAAGTATTAGTAGTTATTTTAGCTTAGAGTTTGTTAATGTCTTTAGTGATGAGGTGTAATAATAGTTTTTACCTAGAACTAGACATTTGTGATTTATAATAACTAATATTCAGTTAAGTATTAACAATGTTAAACTTAATTTCCATTTTAAAAGAAATTACTAATGACAGTAGTTATTTTGAATAATGGTTTTACTATTTTTTTATTGATAGTAAAAGTTATTTGAAATGTTTTTGAAAATATAATTGCTGTGTTTTATTTTCTTGGTGATTCTCAATAACATCATTATTAAAATATCATTAATATTTAATTTGAAATACATGAATTATTCCTAGTATTTAGCGTCGAAGGACAGGGTCTATTGGGTAATATATCTCTGCATGCATCTACCAATATTTTGAATAATGGATGTGATGATGTTAGCAGTGAAATAGGCTTGGGCATCCATTAAAGTTTTCAGTAGTATATAGTAAAAGTGTCTGTAAATTCTATCTTTTATGCCTGTTAGATAGATCTTTGTTTACTTAGTATTTCTCAGTCATCAGTCCAATAAACCATTTATTTAGTAGATATTTTTATTTAGCCTTTACTCTTTGTCAGGCCCTGTGTTAAGTACTAGCGTGATGTGGAAGAGAGTCTATGTCTGAGAAGTTGAAGTGCTGGTAGTTGGAGACAGACCCCAGTAAGATAATTTCAGGTATTAATAACTGTTATGGTAGAGAGTCCTAGAGTAGAGTGTCATGAGATTTTAGTCATAGTTGGGAAAGGCCTTGCTGGAGGAGGTGACATTTGAGGTTTGGGCTAAGTGATGAGAAGGAAGCAGCACGTAAATAACTCTTTTTTTTTTTTTTTTAAGTTTTAATTCCTGTATAGTTAACATACAGTGTTATATTAGTTTCAAGTATACAATATAGTGACTTAGCAATTCTGTATGTTACTCAGTGCTCATCCTATTATGTATACTCTTAATCCCCTTCACCATTTCATCCATCCCTCCACCCACCTCCCCTTGGGTAACCATCTCTTTGTTCTCTGTACAGTTAAGAGTCTGTTTTTTGGTTTGTCTCTTTTTTCTTTGTTTTGTTTCTTAAATTCTAGATACAAGTGAAATCATACGATACTGTTTTTTTTCTGACTGACTTATTCTACTTAGCATTACACTGTCTAGATCCATCCATGTTGTTAAAAATGACAAGTTTTCATGCTTTTAATGGCTGAATATTATTCCATTGTATATAGACACTACATCTCCTTATCCATTCATCAACTAATGGACACTTGTGCTGCTTCCATAATTTGGCTATTGTAAATAATGCTACAATAAGCATAGTGGGGCAAATATCTTTTCAAATTAGTGTTTTCCTGTTCTTTGGTTAAATACCCTAAAGTGTGATTACTGGATCATAAGGCAGTTTTATTTTTAGCTTTTTGAAGAACTTCCATACTGTTTTCCACAGTGGCTGTACCTGTTTCCATCATCACCAACAGTATATGAGGGTTCCTTTTTCTCCATTTCCTTACCAACACTTGTTGTTTCTTGTGTTTTTAATTTTAGCCATTCTGACAGGTGTGAGGTAATAACTCATTGTGGTTTTGATTTGCATTTCTCTGATGATGAGTGATGTTGAGCATCTTTTTTTGTGTGTGTCTTTTGGTCATCTGGATGTCTTTGGAGAAATATCTTCTGCCTATTTTTTAATTGGGTTATTTGGTTTTTTTGTGTTGAGTTGTATAAATTCTTTATGTATTCTATGCTAACCTCTTAAGGAATTTTTTAAGAAGATTTTATTTATTTATTTTTTTAAGTAATCTCTACCCCCATTGTGGGGCTGAAACTCACAACCTTGAAATCAAGAGTGCATGCTCTACTGACAGCCAGCCAGGTGCCCCAAAGAATTCTTGAGAGAAATAATAGTTCAGCGGATTCAAAGGAGAGGAATTTTTTTGGGAGATATGGGGTATTAAGGATAGCTATCTGGGTAGATTGGTAAACTTGTTTGAAGGAAAAAAAAAAAGAGACAATTTTTATCTAATTGCATTTTTTTCCCATGAGGAAGGTGGCAAAGTTACCAACTGAGCATGAAGGGAGATACTGAGATAGATGTGTGTATGGAGGGAGAAGGCATGAAATAGTAAAGTAGAGAGCGGATTTACCAGGGGAAGGAGTAGGGTTGTTTGGCATTGTGGTGTGGCCCTTTCAGATACATGAGTATGAATTTGAAGTTAATCTGGTCAGCATAGTTGTGTGATTTGTGTTTGTGTGTGCACACGCCACATTCTGCTGTGGTGCATAATCGTAGAGGAAGCACCCCATTGAATTGGGGTGTTGTTAGATGAGCACAAGGGAAGGAGAGAGGATAAGCCAATGTGCTATAAGGCTAGACCATAGAATCTAGGCTGGATAAGGAGGTCAGAAGGACATCTGGACCATGGATACTCGAAAAGTGGTATGGTCATTGATAGGAGGTCTTAAAAGAATCAAGAGGCTATAGAATTGGATGGAAAAGTTTTGGGATATGTAAGTCTCCAAGGATAAGACTAGTGGTGTAATTTAGGTGCTGAATTCGTGAATGAGTGAAGGGAAGTGAGTGGAGGTTAATAGTAACGTCAACAAGGAGGGTAAGGAGGGGCGCTTGGGTGGCTCAGTTGTTTAAGTGTCTGCCTTCGGCTCAGGTCGTGATCCCAGGGTCCTGGGATCGAGCCCCGCATTGGGCTCCCTGCTCAGTGGGGAGTCTGCTTCTCCCTCTCCCTTTGCCATTCCCCAGCCCCCTCGCCCACTTGTGTGCACTCACTCTCGCTTTCTCTCAAATAGATAAATAAAATCTTTTTTAAAAAACGAGGGTAAGGGGTAATAAGGTCTAATAATACATTGCAGATGGGTAGAGGTTTCTGATGAAGGAGGAAACAAGAGAATTGGATGGAAAGTGACAGTGGCCATCAAAGAGGAAATGAAGAAAGTGATGGGAAAAGCAGCCTCCACTTCATAGGGGCTGCGAGTGAAGCGGTGTCCCAAGGGGACAGCAAGTTGTAGTTATGGTGAGGGAAACATTCAGAGGATAGGAGAGTCTACTGATAATAAGGTTGGTTGTCTCATTTATTATATAAATGAGGATAATTCCATCTCTTGGATGAGATACCAGGATGCAGTAAAGAGATACAGTAATGTGCAAACTAATATGTAGTCACTCCGTTGATGACTGAAAGTGAATTTTAAAAGCTACAGTGGAAAGATTTGTTCATTTCGTGTGTGTGTGTGTGTGTGTGTGTGTGTATTTTCCAAATCACCAAGCAATTAACTTAATTCTCTGTGGATACTGACCTCGTTCTATAAATTTAACTCAGTTCTGATAGTACCTGGAGTTAGCTAGCCTCAAATCCCACAGATTAAGGCCTCAGTCCTATAGGACCTCCCCTCCCCAACCCCCACTTAAGACACCAATCTCAACCAACCAACTGTAGATTGGAATTTCCTATGACCTTCTCCTTAGGTTTGATTAATTTCCTAGAGTGGCTCACAGAACTCAGGGGAACAATTCACTTACTAGATCACCAGTTTATTATAAAAGAATATAACTCAGAAACAGGTAGGTGGAAGAGGTGTATAGGGCAGGGTATGTGAGAAAAGGCTCTAAGCTTTCATACTCTCCCCGTATCTCCAAAACTGGAAGTTCTCCCAATCCTATCCCTTTGGATTTTTATGCAGGCTTCATTACATAGGTGTGATTGAGTAATTCAGTGGCTGTTGGTTATTGATGTAGCCTCCAGCCCCTCTCCCTTCCCTGGTCTTTCTTTTTCTGGCTTATTTCATGTAGCATAAGGCCCCACACTCTTTCATGTTGTTGCAAATGGCAGGATTTCATTTTTTATGTCTAAATAATATTTCATCGTGCATATGTATCCATATATATCCTCGTACAAACCACATTTTCTTTGTCCATTCATCCACTGAAGGACATTTAGGTTGTTTCCATATCCTGGCTGTTGTGAGGAATGCTGCAATAACATGGGTTTGCTTTGACATTCCGATTTCAATTCCTTTGGGTATATAGACAGGAGTGGGATTGCTGGGTCATGTGGTGGTTCAGTTTTTAGGTTTCTGAGGAACTGCCATGCTATTTTCCATAATGGCTGTAACATTTTACATTCCTACCTGCCATGTAGAAGGGTTCCTCTTTCTCACCATCCTCGATCATACTTGTTCTCTATTGTTCTCTTGATGATAGTCGTTCTAACAAGTGTGTTGTTGGTATCTCATAGTGGTTTTGATTTGCATTCCCTAATGATGAGTGATTACTGGTGAAGCAAGACCCAACTATATGCATTTTGTAAGAAGCACCGGACATGATAAATATAAAGACAAGATTAAAATTAAAAGGATGGGAAAATATATACCCTGTAGACCTTGACTTTCTTCATTTTCTAATTCACCTTATTTATCATTCACTCAACAAGTATATATTTAACATCTAGTAGGTGTCAGGCACTGTCTCAAGGACATTGATGTACATTAAAAATGTAGCTATTTGAATTTTCCAGTGTTTTGGATTTTAGGTGGAAAAATTTGATGATGAAGGACATTTATAGGATATAAATGCTTATACCTAAAAAAAGGCTTGTTCTTAAAAGAAAAAAGCCAACTTGTACAACTGACTGTCCAGTTAGTTCTCTTTTTGTAGTTATAAATGTCTACCAGAAAAAAATACTTTTAATCAGAGTGGTAGGCATCAGTAGTTTTTAGTAAATTCTTTAATCCTGTCTGGATCTCTATAAGGAAGGATACAACAACAGTAATCTTTTACATATCTTGTTCGATTAAAATATGTGTTTCAATCCCTGTGATCTAGTCATTAATTCCTTAATTTACCACTTTAGAAACCATGTCACATCTGCTTCCTCTTCGAATGGAGAATAAGACCTGATTTTTCCTCCTGAGCCCAGGTTGTTGCTCTCAATGTGTGGCGTGCATCTCTGTCGGAAGTGAATAAAAGCTTCATTAGATGTTTCTTATAAAGAAAATTAATTTTCCTTTCCTAACCTCCTGCACTTCATCATCATCGGAATGTAATTCAGAAAAGGGCTGTAATACATGTTGACAGGGCCTTCCTGTCGGGAGGTTGTTCCAGTTAACTTGCCGATTTCTACAGGAAAATGCCTGGCCTAGCGCATAATTCAGCTGAAAGAGTAGCAAGGGATTGGGCTGACCAATGACTTCAGTGAGGACATCATGTTGGAACCAAAATATTCTATGTAAAATGTATGATATTCTTAATGCTCACATTTAATATTTAATAAATGCAGTCCTGAAGGATAGTCTTTGAACCGCAAGTTCAGCTACCTGACTGGCATTTCTGCATGCCACAATTAGAGCTGTCAAAACAGTCTCCTTTAAAATAGAACCAGAAGGAGCTGGAGTGCTTGTTATGTGGAGTCGTACCAGCCTCACTTGATGTGCATACAGAGATTCCGCCAGAAGGTGAGGCTAAAAAATATTTCCTGGTTATAAGTACTGCTCTATACGTAACACACACCAAAGGAAGCAACACATTTTTCAAGGCTAATGGTGAGATCTTTTTCTTTAATTATTTAGACATTTATGAGTAGGAAGGCATAACCAAAAAAAAATCTATGAAAAAACATGTAGGTAAACATTTCTCAAATATATTGGTAGAATATGGAAAAGAAAATAGGGTGCTATAGGAAGAATCCTAAATTGTCTGTTACTGAGCATCCTACATCTAACAGAACTGCTTTCAATCTTTTATGTTAAGACTGCATAGAGTAAGTAAGTGAAGTAAGATAAGAAATGGCTCATAGATCTCTAATCTCTTCTTTCAGCAAAATATTTTCTCAAATGATTAAAATATGGATCCGAGTTTCCTAATTCACGAGTCAAATTCTCACTGTGCCTTGCTAGGATCCCTCCAATCAACCATACAGAATTCCAGTATTTTAGAAGATGCATTTCTTGCACCAACTTCTTGTTCCTCTTTAAGCTTATTTGCCCATTTATTTGAAGAAAATAATGTAGAAAAGTTCTCTTTTTTTATTCTTAAGGTGACTTTGCCTGATTTTATTATAAGCGAGGCTTGTGATTGTCAGACTTTAAAATTTCAATAGAAATTCTGCAACAGATTCTGTGCATCACCTCAAACATGATGTCAAGTGGATCTTCTGGCTCCTATTAGGTAGGAAATGAATGACAAAGTCAATATCATAATATCATGGATTCTGCTCTCAAACTGCCTGACTTGCTCAACCGTCAGGTTGTGCAAAGAGAAACCCTGGTTCCTGCAAGACGTGGAATTTATTTTATTTTTAGAAGCTATTATTTACATATTTTAGAGAGAAAGAGAGAGCAAGCGAGTGGGGGGAAGGGCAGAAGGAGAGAGAGAATCTCAAGCAGACTCTGTGAGCACAGAGCTGGACATAGGACTTGATCTCACAGACCCGGAGATCATGGCCTGAGCGGAAATCTAGAGTCGGACGCTTATCCGACTGAGCCACCCGGGGCCCCTGCAATACATGGCATTTAAAAATGTGTATGCTGTCTTCTGAAGGAAAGGCTAAATTTGTTATTTAAGGGTTTTATGCTTACAGCCTTACTGTTCACTCCCCAGGTACTCCCCCTTGACTTTATACTGTGACCATTTCCCGCTGAGTGCTGAAGATGGACCAGCTAATAGCTGGTCATCGCTCTAGAGTACAGGGGTCAGCCCCACCCGAGGAGAGCTGTTAGAGAGTGAAGCTCTCAGGACTGGCAGAAGAGGAGCCCTTCAGAGCATATCACAGGTACATTAGCAGCTACACCACACAAAGGAAATCCTGCGGAGCCTACAGCAGGCTGACTCTCCCTCCTCCTCCTCGTGGAGATGCTGCCCAGGATCCTAACAATGCTGGGGTCCGTGTCAGGGGTAGCCTTTCTGGATGTGGGGTTTTCCTTATTGTATCTCTGGAGCTCCTGATGAAACACAGATGTGCTCTATCACAAGTGATCATCACACGTGGCCAGGAAAGAAAAAGATAAATGTTCCCTGGTCTATAAAGACCCTCATAGACTGGAGGTAGCAGGAGAGAAGAGGGGCATAAAGGTAGTTCAGAGGGAAGGGAGTTCAAGCCCCCTGAAATACTACCCTTAGAGCCATCAGTCTTGAGAATAGGAAGCCCCTCCTGGGGTCACATGGATTCCTTTATGAATTAATTACTCTTGGTAGAAAAGTTTGATAAAATTATTGAAGGGTTGTCTTAAAAAATATACCTATCTATATATACATCCGAAGGAGCACTGTCCCCATCAGAATAATTAGGTTAGGAGGTTACGCATATATTCTGCAATATTTTTGGAAATGTTTCCAGACTATTCTTAAAGATAAGAAAATTTTTTCTTGATTTGATTTATTAAAGTATTCAAAACCTTTAGCTCAAAATAGTAAGAAAGTGGAAATCAACCTAGTTTTACTGAGCAGATATGGTAAATAAAGAAAATCTAAACACTTCACCATTTCTGCACATCAAGCCTAATTGCCCACGTAGCATGAATTCTTCATGAAGGAATCCAATGATTTGAAAGAAAAAGTCAACATTTACATTACTTATGAGAGTCAGGCACTTTGACATTGTAAGGCTTCTGAACCTTGAGGATTTATTCTGATTTTTTGATTACTAATGTCTAATATTTTCTGTAACATTAAGCTTTTTTTGAGCAAAAAAAAAAAAAATCAAGTCTTCATGTTTTGCTCAAAGTCTATGACAAAATAATTGCTAAACCTTTTTCATGTTAATTTTATTTCACAGTTATCTTTCCTTTCATCTAAATTCAACTCCTCAATAATCCACTCTGTCTTAATGAACTGTCTTACCTTCTTAGCATTTTCTTGTTGAAAATTTTCATGAGTCTTGAAGATAATTGGACAGCTTACCATTTCCTGTGTAATTGTGGTTATCTTTTCTTCTTTCTTTAAAACTTCTGAAGAGCCCAAAGACCTCTACCTTAACATAATTTCATCTGTGAAACTTTTAACAGGTCAAAATACCTTTCTAGAAAAACTTACTATTTTTTGACCAGTACTTTTCTTTAAGATTTTATCAAAATATTAGAGAGAGAGAGAGAGAGAGAGAATGCACAAATAGAGGGAGAGGGAGAAACACACTCCTGGCTGAGCAGGGAGCAGAATGTGGGGCTCAATCCCAGGACCCTGAGATCATGACCTGAACTGCAGGCAGATGCTTAACTGACTAAACCACCTAGGTGCCCCATTTTTTGACCAGTGTTAACCAGCCGCTTTTTTGAGGACCTGCAAGAGCAGAAATGTACAAAACAATAGCAAGACTTTACTAACTGATGCTGAAAATGTAGCTGCAAGTTGTAATGTTGTAGCATTCCTTTAATCAGGCTTCCCTGTAACTGAAATACTTACCTTCCCATTCTCAGTTGTGAATCCCAGCTCATTTTCCTTCACTGGACCCAGTTCTGTCACTGATTACGGACCAAAGGGAGTTGCTAATAGATGCATTTGTGGCTAGATTTTTGTCTTCCCCATACCCCCATTTTACCTTCAGCCCTAGGGACCTGGGCTGAACCATATTTAAACCTCAGAGACTCTCCTTTCATCCACCTCATCTAAAGCCTAGACCTTGCTTTCTCCCTGCAACCTCAACCAGGTCCATTTAAAATCCTTGCAAGAGTGGCTGACTAGAGCTTACCCAGGCCTGTGATAGCATCTATGGGAGGCAAACCTGGAGGAGAAGAGGAACAGTAGGAGAAGTGAGTTGCTCCTTGTGTTTCATCTTCTGGAGCAGAGCACAGAAATAGGAGTGCTGAAAAAAAAAAGAAAGAAAGAAAGAAAGAAATAGGAGTGCTGAATGACAGGCTCTGGGCTAGGGGCCTAGACAAGGGAATGTAGGACTCAGAAGATCAATTATTAGGAGAAGGCATCAGCCCTTACCCTGGCACGATCAGGAGCTGGGTTCCAGCTGTATAATGTGGTAGAGTCTCAGCTTCCAGCCTTTTTCTGTCCCCGTTGCATTCTGTGCAGGTGTGGGCTACATCACCTGTCTGCAGAAGGCCAGCTGCCTTTCTGTAGCACCTCCCTGCACTCTTAGCCTCCGCCTTCACCTTCGTCTCTCACGCACTAAGGATGCCATTGTTAGAAGACAGTAGGGTCTGACCATGACCCTACATTCCTCATACCACTGTATCTAGTCAGGGGTCCTGCAGAAGGTGGTCCGTGGCACATCATTTTGTGGACTTCTTGCTTAGGTTTTGTCACAGACTCTTTCAAGAGAATTATTTCCTGATGGTAGATATGGGATATGAGGAATAATTTATTTTAGATTATGTTGATATGACAAACTGGAGGCCCTTTAAAAAAACTTGCTTTTACAACCTGCACACTGTGTAATGAAAAAAAAAACAAACATTGCTAACATTTCACATTCGGAATCCGCCTTAAAAATCCAAATTTCTGCTTCTTTAAAACAGTTAAAAGATTTGGCCTCCCTGACCCTATATTCCTTCACAGCAACAGTTGAATGGTCATTGTGGTCTGCTCCATTTAGATAGGCCAATGTCCACTTCTCCCTGGCTGACCACAGTCACTTGTGTTTTCTCCCTGGCTCCTGTTGTCATGTGAGCCTGCAACTTTAGTTTTAGAATCCATGGAGTACTTCCAAATAACCTTACATAGTTAAAGAGGATACCAAGAAAGGTGCTTTCATACTCCCAAGAGTATCCTTAGATTATTTACTGTAGGTATAGCTGCTGATACATTGCCCTCACCACGTCTGCCGAACCAGTACAAAAACGGAAGAGATTAACAGTCCTAAGAATATCGTTTCTAAGATTTGTTTTCCATTTTTACTGTGGGCATGGAAGTTTGCTAGAAGTATTAGTATAAGTTTGTAGTTAATATATATATATGTATATTTCAATATGAACTGAGTTGCTTGTCTCAAAATCTTTGCTCCTTGGAGCTGAGGCAGCGTCAGTGAGAAAGTAGCCTGTTGCTTTTGTCTGCTCTTGAAACATTTTACGTAATTATCGTTCTAACTAGAATACTGGAGGAATTTCATTTGTATAAGAACGATGAGCAGAGTGCTTTGAAGGAAGAGCATCTGTCTGGAAGAGACACCAAGAAATGTGTAGTGACCTATTTAAGAACAAACAAATGCTTTAAGAATTCGTTAGTGTATCATAAGGGACAATAGGAAGGAAGAACAGCAGGAGAGTGGAGTTCTACAAAGCTCTGGATCTTCTGAACTCGATTCCAGGTTCAGAAGCTGCTTGCCTTCCATTGCTCTTTATACCTTCCTCCTGTGTTTGCATCTGAGTGGGAGTAGGGGATGCATGCCTGGGATTAGAGCAAAAGCAGTTGTTTCTGTTGCTTTCCTGTAAATCCGAAAAGTTTTTATGTGGGATCTTGATGCTTTGTTTTATTTTTATTTTTATCCCTAAGTTGAGACAAGGTGTTAAAAGCATATGTTACAGAGTGAGCATCTGAAGAAGTATTCTAATTTTGGAAGGTGAATGTAAGTGTTGAATTGGGTAGTTTTATCTGCAGAGTATCAAGAGTTAGGGGCTTGTGGAGCAGTAAATGAGAGAGAGAGAATATGGGGGAAGGAGCAGGGTGTGGGGGCGGGGGTGGGAGGAGAGGAGAGGAAGGGAAAGAATGTGCGTGTGTGTGTGTGTGTGTGTGTGTGTGTGTGTGTGTGAGAGAGAGAGAGAGAGAGAGAGAGAGAGAGAGAGAAGGATTTCAAAGAAGAATTCAGTTCGAATTGGAAATAACTCAGGTTACCTGTGAGTTCCAGGCTGAGTACAGAGTTGAAATGCCCAAACCTTCTCTTGTCTACTTTTCTACATACCTGCTTTCCTGGCTGCTGCTGATTTGCAGGTTTTTGTTTTCAGTTTGTTTGTTTGTTTGTTTTGTTTTGTTTTGAGTCATTCAAGGAATTTCAAGATACAGTAATTGATCATATCAGTAAGAATCACTCAAAAGATGGGGCAAATCAGTTTCATTGACTTTTTGAAAACTGTTTATGTGAATTTGAAGTGGCATCTAACAGGCAAATGGGGCAGACCTGTTCATTTCAGGGCTATGTATTTATTTCAGAGATGTCTGCAAGCACTACACAGAAGTACCCATTTCTTTTTTTCTTTTTTTTAAGATTTTATTTATTTAACAGAGAGAGAGAGATCACAAGTAGGCAGAGAGGCAGGCAGAGAGAGAGGGGGAAGCAGGCTCCCTGCTGAGCAGAGAGCCCGATGCGGGGCTCGATCCCAGGACCCTGAGATCATGACCTGAGCCGAAGGCAGGGGCTTTAACCCACTGAGCCACCCAGGCGCCCCCATTTCCTTTTTATTTTCAACTTTTAACAAATCATTAAGTCGCGTTGCATTTTAGAATCATCAATTGCCACTCATGATGAAATCAAAGATATATAATTTGAGCTCTTAATATGCAAATTTTGTTTATAAAATAGTTTTAAGTGATTATAGTCTTGCAAAACATCACTATTTGTAACCTGAAGGTGTAAAATACACTTATAAAGCCTATTTGGTTTGTCACCAAATCTAAAATAATGACAACACATTAATGATAAACAGTGCAATACAATGTATGTCGGCCTGGTCCTTGTACTTTTATACTAAACATTAAGGGAGAGGGGAATCTTGGAAGTTTAGAAGCTAATGTTTAATTGAAATAGTTGTTCATCTGAAAGTGGTTGTTTGAGGAGCGCCTGGGTGACTCAGTCGGTTAAGCGTCTGCCTTCTGCTGAGGTGATGATCTCAAGGTCCTGGGATGGAGACCCCAAGTCAGGTTCCCTGCTCAGTAGGGAGCCTCCTTCTCCCTTTACCGCTACCCCTGTTTGTACTTTCCCTCTCCCTCAAATAAATAAATAAAATCTTAAAAAAAAAATAAATGTGGTTGCTTGAATGGAAAAAAAACGTGAAACAGAGGAGACCTTCCAAGTCCTAGATCATCTTAATAGAAGCTTGGATCCTGAGAGATGAATCATCTCATGTTCCAAAGAAATGCTTTTCAGACCCTATAAACTCATGTAGAAATCATCATGGTTGTGAACCCATATTCAATTACAAGGACCAGTTTTTCTCAACCAGCTTCTAATGTAATGATAAAATCTTATTAACCTATGCATCTTCTGTTGTCCCACAGTAAATATTATTAGGTAAATGACAAGAACGATAAATGATTTATTTAGATGCTAAGGTTCTGGTTCAGTGTGATGGCAGTTGATAATTCAAAGAATTTTAAAATTTAAGTATATTAGTGGATGCCCAAAACTCTGACCTAGTTGGGTAGCCTAAAATTTCATATGATTGAGAAAACAGTTTTAAAACCCTGTGAAAGCCCTATTTTTTGGAAGGGAGTCCTTCATCGGAAAAGGAAAGAAGAATTTGAGGAAGTCACTCTGCTTCACCTTTTCCCCGCTCCTGTTTTTATTTGGGTGAAATCAGATTCATATAATCATCAAAGCAAGCTCTGAAAAAATGGGGTAAGACTTGAGGGAACGGGAGGAAATCATAAATCATTCTCTCTAGTAGAATACCTGTGGAAGGGAGGAAGCACCAATTCTGCTCAGTTTGCCTTGTTTGTAATAAGGCTTCTATGGCTGATTTATGTCAAATCGCAGAGCTTTTCTGACTCTGAGTTCTGGAGCTCCCTTCTCCGCATGCCCTCCTCTCAGGGCTGCTGCTCATTCAGTGGTTGTGGGGTGCCCTAGAGCAGAGGTCAGCAAGCCCCTTCCCAAGAGCCGAATCTGGCCTCCCACTTATTTTTGTAAGGCCCTGGAAATAAGAAAGGCTGCTAACATTTTCAATGGTTGGGAAAAAAAATCAAAAGAAGAATAATATTTAGCAACATGTCAAAATTGTATAAAGCCCAAATTTCAGTGTTGACAACCACGTTTTTTTTGGCACACAGCCACCTTCCTTCATTTTCATATTGCCCGTGGCTGCTTTCTTGCTGGGACAGCAGCACAGACGAGTGCTTGCCATGGTTGGCGAAGCCTAAATTATTAACCACCTGGCACGTCACAGAAAAAGTTTGCCAACCCCTGCCCTTAAAGCAGGGGACTTCAGAAGAACACCCTTCTGTTCTTTCTCAAAATCTGGGCATCAGTAATAGGAAATCACTTGAGACGATTGTAAAAATACAGATTTCTGGGTCCCGGTGCCATACTTAGACTAAGTAGAAATCCATGGAGCCCTCCAGACTATGGAGTCTGCATTTTTAACTAGCGCTCCAGATGGTTTTTCTGAGCATTGTGGAATCAGAAAGTTTGCTTCATATGGGGAAATGAAACTGGGTTTCTGGATGCCTAGAAATGACTTAGTCTAGGTGGACTGGTTCTACCCGAAATGTCATTTATGAATTGAGATAGGCTAGCGTGTTCTCTCTGAATTCTACATTGCTCTGTGACTTGTCTCTTGCAGAGCGAGGAAGCTTGCTATCGAAACCAGATCTTATTATCTTACTGTATAAAGTGACGGTCTCTAACGAGGAATTGACATACTTTGAGTCCATAATCTTTCGTCTTCCAGGAAGGAAATATTAGAATCATTAATTTCCTCTGTAACTTATTTTTGTGTGTGCGAATGAAGTACACAGACAAAGCTTAAAAATTACAAAGTTTATAATAGAAACATAGTGTTTTCCATTTATACTCATTGCCGCCCTCATTCCTTTCTCCCAGGGCTGTTTCTTTTGCCATTTACCTCCTCGTTTTTGAATAGTACTCCCATACTGCTGTTCCTTGATTTTTCTATTGTAGACATTATCGGTTGACTTCTATTATGAAAGATGAGGATTTTGTTCTGTTTTATTTTGCTTAATTCATGCTCTTGCCTTACTTTCATTGTCCCAGTAGGATTATGTATAAAATTTTCGTTTAATTTAATATTCAGTGTTTAGATTATTATGGTTATGGTTGCTCTCTAGACCTGCTACATACTTATCTCATCTTGAAGTTCCCCTTGCCTCTGCTTTTTGTTGTGTCTCATACCTTCCTTTTCTCTTACTTTTCTCTCTCATTCTGGTGGCCCCATTTTCCATTAGTTTCCTGATAGATGGCATGTGGGAGGATAACTTTTCAGGAACTTGCATGTCTGAAAATGCTTTGATTGTTAGTTTTGATGAGTATAGTACTATGGTTTAGAAGTATATATTTTTTCTCATTAAGGCGTTGTTTTTATCTATGTGTATCTTCCAGAGTTCCTATCAAGAAATCTAATGCCATGTGGATTTCTGATCCCTTGCTTTTTTCTAGAAACTTTTATAAATGTTCCTTTTTCCTCCTGGGGTCCGAAATTTCAGGATGGCATGCCTTATTGTAGACACTCATATCCTTCAGGATTGAAGACTTTTTGCTTGTATTATTTTTGTTTTAGTTCCCTCTCTTTATTCTCTCTTTTTTGAACTCCTATTAGATATGGGAACTTTTATATTGATTTTAACTTTCTTACTTTTTTCCCCCCATTTTCCTCTCTTTATTTTTAGGTTCTACTTTCTGGTATATTTTATCACCCTTTTAACTTCATCTTTATGTGGAACTATTTTGTGGATAGCATTTTTATCTCCAAGATATCTTTCTTTTTCTGTTAATATGCTTTGATTATAACACATTGTTCTTGATTTCGTGGATATATTCTCTTAAAGCTCTAATTACTGTTTACTTTTTGTTGTGTTGTTTGCCTTTTTTTTTTAAACTGTGCTCTGTTCTGTGTGCCTTTTTTTTTTTTTTTTTTTTTCCCTCTATCATAGTTTTGATCTCTGGTTTTTATGTCTGAGACCATTCTGAAGATTTTGGTGGTTTTAGTTCTTTGTTCACATTGCAGAATGGGACACGAACAAGCTTAATGAAACTTCTGTGTATATAATGGAAGCTTACCTGCTGGTGAGGTTCATAATGGGGTAATAAGGCAACAAGCATGTTTTTTCACTCTGGAATTGCCAAATAATGTAGGTATTTTTTGAGCAGTTCCATGTCCTTGGAAGGATCTCCAGTTTCATGCATGGTTGGAATAAACTTGATTTCTAATAGTCAGTAGCTGAGTAAAGTAAAGGGGCTGGAGGTCTCCCTTTTCTGTATGTAGAATTTAACTTAATCGTTCCCGGTACAGTGCCTCACCCAACCATAGAAAGCTTTTTAGAAAGTAAACTGATTGTCTTTTGCCAGAGAATGTATAGGTTGGGGTGAGGCATGAGGGGAGTCATTTGGCTACATAGAGTGGCAATGTTTGTTGGGTGGTATAGCATTCTTTATTTTTTCTCAATGATCTTATTAAAAGTTCTTATTGATCTCTGCCTATACAATTATAAAAAAACCACACGTATTTATAATTTATAAATTATAATGGTGTGTTCAAAAATAGTTACTGGTGGAGGTATTAGATGGAACACATTTATAGTTAAATTTTTGAAAAATATTTGTATATAAAGATAGAAATTGAACCCAGGCTTCCTTAAATCAGAAATACTAAAAATTTTGCAAGAGCAAAACTAACAAAGTTCAGTTATATAGCTTTGTCTTTACACAAAAGCAAATGTATGAGATTAATCACATGCGTTTCCGAAAGTGTCATTGGGTGAAAATTCCAAGAATCATATTTAGCCCCAATTTATGGGAGAATTTTCTTATAATTAGACCTATTCAAATATGAAATATGCTGCTTTGAGATTTTATATTTACTTTAATAATTTTATTTTTTCCTCCCTTTTTCCTTTCATCATGCTTTATGTCCAATCTCCAGAGATACTGTACATGAAGTTTCTCTTTTGGGAGATTTATTAGGCTAGAATAGTTCCACAGTCCCTCCTAAGTCTAATATTCTGTGATTTAAAATCAGAACTGAAGTTATAAAATACCGTACTAGAGTCAGTTTTGAATAAGCAAAACAGAATTTGGAGTAATATTTACGTGTGAAATGTGTTTTGTAGTTATAACTTCATCTTTACTGTTTATGGCTGCAGATTTATCTGATTGGTGTGACTTACTGAAGGTGTTCTTCAGTAGGGCTCACAGAGAGCCCCCTGACACTTTCAAAGCAAGGGCTTGTCTTGGTGGAAAAGGCATCCATCCATTTCACCCGGCCATCTTTCAGGTGGAATGAAAGCAATTAGGTGTCTGGCTTTCAGAGTATGGTATTAAGTCTTATCTTGAGGACACCTAAGGTTTATGTAATACCCAGGCATCAGTCAATTAGACCAAGAAAAAAAACAAGTCAATTTTATGAGTCTACATGAGTCAGGCATTTGATTATCCCGAGAAAACAGGGATCTGGCTTCTTTCACTGAAGCTTTCTTTCTGCAATCGATTAACTGCTGACTCTTGTTCTATTGACCCTCACTAATTTTGTTGCATGGGCTGTCATTCCTTATCTGGAGCATGAGGGAGACTCCTCTGTAAGTATCAGCAGGTGATGAGGTTAAGGGGGGAGCTCCATCTCTTCTGCGGCCAGTGCTCAGAGTGTGTGTCGCGGTGGAATGCCGGGTCTGGACCTTGCTGCCTCGTACATTCGCCGAGACCCAATTATAAGTTACAGCTCTTTCTTTTATACATTCAACAAATTGTTGGATGGCCAATACCAGTATAGGTACTTAAAAATCAAGATTTGATTTTGGGGTGCCTGGGTGGCTGACTGTGTTTAGTGTCTACCTTCAGCTCAGGTCATGATCTTGGGATCCTGGGATCGAGTCCCATATCGGGCTCCCTGCTCAGTGAGGAGCCTGCTTCTCCCTCTGCCCCTCCCCCACTCCCCGCTCGTGTTCTATCAAATAAATAAAATTTTTTAAAAAAGATTTGATTTCATCTTCACTGTATTCTTTTATTTTTTACATCATATTATCACTAATGTAAAATCCTGCCTTTATGTGAAAATGCAGTTTAGCGTGACTCAGTAAAATTACACTTGCCAGCTAAGAATTAGCTGGTGCTGTTTCATTCTACTCTCTGTTTCTTCATGTTAAAAAATTCAATGGCTTGTGTAGTGGTTTGTAATCCTTCAGTTAGTGTGAACAATTAGTACATTCCCTTAAAGTCTCATACTGCTGGTTTCATGTTACTTGTTGGGTATCACTTGGCTCTCTCTTTCCATTCCCCAAATCTTCTAAAATTTGTTTGCTGGGTTAGGTCATATCAGATTCCTATTAATAATTTTAAGAAAAGATTTCTCAAATCTAGCTGAATTATGTAAGTTAGATACAAGACACAGAATGGCGAATCCACTGGAATGAACTAGTTGCCGAATGAGCTATCCACGGTGGGACCCAGCGCTCCTGCGTGCCTCTCTCCACCTCGATACCTTATCGTCTCGGGTCGAGCTGAAACGTGACATTTATATACCACGATGCATTTAGATCAAAAGGCAGAGTAGTGTAGGCTTAAGGGTAGAGACTCGCTTCTCTTCTTTACTCTCTCACATAATATCTGTAAAATGGAAATACTAAGATTTTACTTAGTCCTTATCTGAATCTGAAGAATTCATCTTTTGCTTTTCTCCTGCCTTTTCCCATCCTGGATAAAACCATATGCAGGTTCCCGAACATCTTGTTCTGTTTCTCATCTGTACACCGTCATTGTTTCCTCTAGCTTGTAGAAGATTCTTCTTCTTAGTCTGCCTGCTCATTTTTTAAGACAAAGTTCACGTGAAATTTCCGACTAACCAGAGTAGAAGACTCCTTCCTTTGTGCCTTTACCTATCAAATATTATAACCATTGTCACACTGTATAGTTTTTTGTTTGTTTGTTATTATTAACATATGAGTCTCTCCTTCAGGGACCATGCATTATCAGTGATCAATGCATGTTGAATGAATGCTGTTTCTTATGCTTAGAATATGCTGGATCAATTATCAGTGGCTGCATAACAAATTCCCTAGACTCGTGGACGAAGGCAACGCTGATTTGCATGATTTTTCTGTTGGTCTTACTAATGCTTTATGTGACTATCTGATTTGTCTGATGGTGCCTTGACTGGGGCTAGAGGTTCTACTATAGTTGCCTTACTCATGTGTCTGGGGCCTCGGTTGGAACAATTTGGATCATCCTCTCTCTTTGTGATCTGTCATCTGAGCTTCTCCATGTGAGGGTGGGCAAGTGCTCATGGACAGTTTCCTGTAGAGTCTCCACAGAGTCATATTTGCTGATATTCCCTTGGCCAAAGCAGATCACATGGCCAAGCTCAGTGTCCATGTGGGAAAGGACTGAGCGGGATCCGTGTGCCAGGATGCTCATGAGATACACTGGGGGCCACTAATGTAAGAGTCTAGCGTGTGTACTTACCGTCACTAGCTGTTGAAGAATTTTTTAAGCTCCTTTTGATCATTTTTCTCCTCCATAAAGCCTTCCATGTCCTCTCTTTCTTATATAGTCTTATATATTCTCTTCTTATATATTTTTCTGTTGCACATGGGGTTGTCTTCAGTTATTTCCCCGGGGAGCAGTAGTGAGGTGCTCATCTAGAACTTGGAGACTGTATTCATTTATACTTCACCTTGTTCCAAAAAAATGGAAGGCATCAACTTGGAAATAGAGGACATGGGGTCACCTTGGAAACTTTAACTGTGTGACATATAAGATTTAATGCGTACTGTCTCCCAGGTCAAGTCAGTCCTTACTGAAGGTATTAATATATCCAAAAGAAATATATTGTTTCTCAGATTTCAATTTTGAAAAGGTAAAAACAAAAAACCCCAATACTCTGTGCTGGGAAGGGTTCAGGGAGAAGGGCACTATTGCGTGCTGTGGAATTGAAATGGCAATTGTTCTGTGAAGCGGTTTGGTGGTCTGTGTGCAGACCTTAAGAAGTTTGTATTCAAGTCGAATGATTTCGCTTGTAGAAAATCATTCTAAGGGAATAATCAGAAGCAATTTTGTGCAAAGGTGTTTACTGATGCGTGGTTTATGCAGAGTAAAGGGAAACATCCAAATTGGGAAATGATGAAATTATGGAACAGTTATATAAAATGGAATATTATGCAACCAATAACAACTGGTCTATGGGAAGAAATTGTTACGACTTGGGAAATTGTTCCCGATACAAAATGCAAGTGATTCAGAGGTAGATGAGGATTGACACAATTCTGCAAAACCATATGTGTGTGTGTGTTTTCAATGATCAACAGATGTATTAAACACACTGTGCTTGGTACTGGGGCTCGGTTGGAAAGAAGAAAGACAGGTTCACTTCCCTCGCTCTGCTTACAGATTAATGGGGAAACTAGATGCTGGATGGTGCTGATGCTGACGGGGAAATAGCCAGATTAATACTGCAAAAGGACCAAGAAGAAGAGAGAGAAAGCAGGAAACTTGTTGTTTAAAAAGACCAAGTGAGTTTTGAAGGGGTAAATTTTTGAGGGGCTGGGAGAGAATTGTAGGGCTGAGACATTGAGGGAATCAATCAAATGAGGTAAAAGGGTTTTTATGAATTTATGCTAAATATATTCCTGCTTTGGCTCTTTCTTTCTTTCTTTCTTTCTTTCTTTCTTTCTTTCTTTCTTGCAGAAGGCTACTGGAAATATTTAATTTGCTTGTCAATTATTTTAAAGATTTTTATTTATTTATTTATTTGACATAGAGAGAGAGAGATCACAAGTAGGCAGAGAGGCAGGCAGAGAGAGAGGGGGAAGCAGGCTCCCTGCTGAGCAGAGAGCCTGATGCGGGTGTCGATCCCAGGACCCTGAGACCACGACCCGAGCCAAAGGCAGAGGCTTTATTTATCTCACTGAGCCACCTAGGCACCCCATTGTCAATTATTTTAGATGCTGAACCGAAATGTCTTTGAGTGTGACATGGGGCGGACGTGAAACATTCCAGATCCCTTAGCTTATCATGGGATGCACGTAAATATATGTTGATGTGTATATGTTTGCAAATATATACAGCCATCTATCATCTATATGTGCAAATGTTGTAAAGATTTTGGGGGTGGGCAGGGGAAGCATTCCAAAATCTAGTTGATCACAGGTAATTTTAATTTTGTTCTTAATTTATCTGCAGCCAGAGAAATATGTACATACATAAAAGTTACACGTATTTAAACTTTACAAAGAGTTGGTAAAGAAGTGGGTTGGTCAGCAGGGAAAGCATGCCTTTGCCGTGGCTGCGGGGAGGGAGACTCTTGTCTTAACTGTCCACGAATCCTCGGCAGGTCTCACCAGTGTGGCGATGGGCTCCTCATCTGCCCTGGCCTGAAGTCATCCAACACATGTTCCATTCACGTGATGCCTCTGCCGTGGGCTCCGTACTCATCTAAACATTCTCCAGAGCGTAACCGAGGTGGGGTAGGTGTGGGTAGAGCTGTCTCGTGAGGCAGAGTGAGCAGGCCACTCACCACCTCAAGCCCTCTCTGTCCATAACGCTCCAGACAATGCAAGTTCCATTGTCAGCTTGTGAATTAGAATTCCTGGTTAAGCTCCATTAATATGAGTTAACGTCCCAGTGACAGAGTCACAGTCCATGCGCTGACAGAATCAGATACCCGAGCTTTCCGGGGGGCACAGCAGGCCTCGTTCCTGGAAGGTTCCCGAGGTGGGGCTATCCCCAGAAGCTGCTTGGCAGTTAGCCCCAGGACCCATCCTGTTAACCCTTGGACCTGAATATATTCATTTTCCTGAAAATTCCACACTCTGTGCTTCAACTCGCCAGAACATGGTTTTCTTCTTTTCTTCACCAGAAGGAGAAGCCTTTGAAGGCAGATATTCTTTGTCATTTTTTGGTGTGTACTTAGCCTCTAGCACAGTGCCTGGCACAAAGGATGCATTTAATTAGTATTTATTGAATGAACACATATACATTAATTGGGGTTAATCATCAGACATATTTCACCATAAACACCAAGACAACTATTGATAGATTTTGGAACATCCGCTCTTTTGGATTGTTTCTCCCTTACTTTACATACATTAGCCTCCTCCTCACATAAGTGCATTTGTAAACTATTGTGCTGTTTTCATCCCATCTCCTGCACGGTTCTCTATGTGAGCCCTGTTGCAGGGTTATTAAAGTTGGGTGACAGTCAAGGATGCGTTAGGCCATAAAAGCTGGCACTCCTTGGTTCTGACAAAGCCTTACTTGTAAGAAAGGAGGGGACTGGGGTAGGGGGAGGGGCAGTAATCCAGTGTGGCTCAGGTAAGAAATCTGTCTGTGAATAAAGCTTAAGTCTGTTCCAATGACATTTTCTTTTGTTGTTTAAAAAGTCTACCGTTCCATACAAAAATGTACAGAATGAATTCGTCGAGGGCTCAAGGATGAGGAGAGCACTGGCATTTTCTCTCCTCCGTAAAAGGGATTGAAACAGACAGAGAAGAAAGGTAAATACCTGTGACCTCCTTTCAATAGGCCTCTGCTGAAGTCATTTGTAATGAATGAGGCCTGCAGGGAAGGGTCCTCTGGGAGGCCCCTCAGGCTTCCCCTCTTCCTACGGGATTCCTTTTCACTCTCAGGAGCTCTTTTGTGCTCTCCGGAGGAAAACAGCTAATAAGCTTAGATATGAACAATGGGTTCCACACATCCTGTGCAAATTTCTCAAATTTCATTTGCACCAAACTGCCGAAAGGCATTTCCTCAGCGCCAGCTACTGTCCGTACCTGGGGGGGAATGTGGGCAGAGGGGCGAGGTCAGCCCCACAAGGAGGAAGCTTTTTCCTGGTTTCAATAAGGCCCTTTATGCCCATTCAGAAAGCAATGCTTGGAAGGCTTTTTCCCTGTCAGGGCCGGGGAGCAGGAGCTCCACTGTGCAAAAAGGGCCAGCCTGGGTCGAGCCAGCCAAGGGAGTGAGGCTGACCTTGCGAACCAGTCCTGGGACTGGCTCTGAGGCCGATGTAGGGGGTTTGGTTTGTAGCTGACTCCCCTTTTGCACTAGACTCATACCAGGTGGGTGAGGATATGTGTAAAATAGGTTTGTTTTACTCACAGGCTTTTTTTTTTTTAATGTTTTAAAAAAAAATTTGTGCTTGTTTTAGGTTGGGGCCCTTTTTAAATAATTTCCATATATTTTATACACTACTTCATGTTAGGTAGGCCAAATGTAATAGTTGTGTTTGAGAATGATCCCTAAGAATAGTTTATGAGTTATTCACCATTTAAAACCCACTGTTTTCAGCCGTTGCAATTTTCAGAGAAAGTTTTTATTCTAGAAAAAATGTTTCATAGTAGATTTCAGTGGAAAAAAACGAAATTTCAAAAGAAAATGAAGGGTAATTCTAGTGAGAAAAAAAATTAAGAAAAGTTCAGTGGGAAAAAAAAATCCTGATTTTTGGGGTTTTTTTAGGAAGGCAAGAGGAAGTATTCCAACGTGCTTTAGATTACAGCTGCAAAAACGGGGAGTCCTATCTTCGGAAACAATTCATAATTCCTGAGGTTTAGCGTAAGAGGAAAATATGATTTTGAGAGACAAGTGAAAAGTATCAACTGATGCACAATTATTGGTTCTATAAATACTCATTTCCGAGGAAGAGCATCTTGTTTATCTGAAATGATTAGAGCCAGTGATCTTAATAGTTATTAATGGAAAACCAACACAGATGGGCTCAGCAAGAGGGGAATTTAATGGCCGTCCAAGGTGAGAGGTATATGTAGGGCTGTTTGATGAAGGGGCTCCAACGGTTTCACCAAGACTCTATTTCTTTCCATCTCTCCCTTCTGCTGCTTCTACACTGTCTTCCCTCCATGGTCAGTCCCATTGCTGCGGCTTTTCTAGCCTCAGAGTTTCCCGACCCCCTGCCTTTTTTCCCAGCTGATCCTGTAAAGCTCCTGGGGTTCTCTCTGCACTGATTTAGGTCACATTACCCCTCTGGACCTTGACTGGGGTGTAGGGAGATCCTATGCACTGGATGGCTTAGGCTGGATCCTTGACTTCTCGAGGGGCCAGTGGAACCCTGGAGAGTCCAGTGGATAGAAAGAAAGCAAGGGAGAAGTTCTCAAAGCAAAATCAACAGCACGGGAAGGCATGATGGAAGCTGGAAAGGCAATGATAACTGTCCACCCAAATTTATCATATTTAAAAACATGTCATTTTCTTGTCTTCTTAAATAGTTTATTGAAAAAATAAATAATATTTTGTAAGAACCCTACATGGGTTAATAAAACTTACCATTCTCAGTACTTGATAAGATTTTCCAGTTTCCATACTGAGTTGTATAAGGCCAATCATATTGAATATTCTTCACTTATAGGCTTTTCTAAAAATGTTCATGGGGCTGGAGTGGACTAAATAGGAAATGCACTTTATCTCCTGTCTCCTCCACATCTCAGTCCTAGGAGTCCCAGTGAACCTCTTAAGATGGTGCCCCATGAGCTAGTGTGTCTTTTTGATGCAGACCCACGGAATGGGGTGGAATGAGCTCTTGTTGGAGAGATGGTAGATTGCTCTCTGTGATGAGGAACACCTGTGGGAGTGTACCTATGTACAGATCAGATGTGAGCATGTGAATTGGAATGAGGGGACCCATGCCTGACCCCCCGATTCTGTCAGGAGCCTCCAGGCTCTCACGCCCACCTCTAGGCTTTAGAAGGGAGGGACCGTCACAGATGGGTCAGCTTGGTGATTCTCTCATCTGTTCTCTCTTTTTGTGTTATGTTCGCTTGTTTTCTTTCTTTCTTAAAAAGATTTATTTATTTATTAGAGAGAGAGAGGGAAAGAAAGTGGGGGGAGGGGCAGAGGGAGAGAGAGAGTCCTGAAGAAGATTCCCCACTGAGTGTGGAGCCTGACCTGGGGCTTGATTCCATGACCCTGCGATCATGACCTGAACCGAAATCTATTAACATATAATGTATTATTTGCCCCAGGGTACATGTCTGTGAATCCTCAGGCTTACACATTTCACAGCACTCACCATAGCACATACCCTCCCCAATATCCATAACCCGCCACCTTATCCCTAGCCCCCTACCCCCCAGCAATCCTCAGTTAGTTTTGTGAGTTTAAGAGTCTCTTATGGTTTGTCTCCCTCCTGATCCCATCTTGTTTCATTTCCCCCCCACACCCCCCTCGACCCCCCCTGCCCTGCCTCTCAAATTCTTCATATCAGAGAGATTATATGATAATTGTCTTTCTCTGATTGACTTATTTC
>CM052895.1:8471193-8497577 GCA_028534135.1 Potos flavus | reverse complement strand
CCCGCCCTTCTCCTGTTTCCTGAGCTCATCCTCATTCTCTATCTGTCCTTGCCTCTAGATATGCAGGGCTCCTACCTGCTGCCCGCCTAGGCCCTGTAGCCGCCCCCCCCACTCCCCCCAGCCCCGGAGGGCACCATGCCCTTGTTTGGCTCTCCCAAACCATCATCGGAATGAAACAAAGTTAATTGCTGATCTTGCAGTCTGGGTCCTGCTTAGCCGTCACCACTGAAAATGAGTGCGACTTCTGGAACCAAGCCTCATTAAGGTATTAATGCACTGTAATGCTTAATATATTATTTCTCCCAAGGATGCTGACAGTGTGATAAGAAACCTTTCAGGACCATTTATATTGAAGCGAAAGGAATGATCCACCTCAAGTGGAACTCCAGGCCGGTCTGTGGTCCACTAGGTCCTGCTGTTTGTGGTCCAGAAGGGGGCAGCTGGTAGCTTTCTACACCTCCCTCGGGGCAGGCAGATCCTCTTCTTTCTGGGTTTTCTTCACATCTCTCTCCTTCAGTAAGGTTTCTGAGAAATCCTCCCTTAGAGCCAAGATGGCAGAGGAATGATTTCCAGCTGTGTTCCTATTGTCAGGTCCACATCCAGGGTTCAGCCCTATTTGCAGTCATCTCCATCAGCTCTTGGAAGAATCTCTTGGATCCAGCCCTGACTTGGTCTTCTGACCATCTGCACCTCACTTGCCCATTGGGTCAAAACCACGTTCCCGTTGCATGCTGGTGATAGAATCCTGTTGTCTTCTCTCTGGAATTGCTCCAGAAATGCCCTATCTAGGATAGGAACTTACTTTGTGAATCTCAACACCTCCCTGGGGCTGCTGGTTCTCTTCCTAGATTTTCCTTCCTTTGCTACCCTGTTCTCTCTATTTCTAGCTTTCTCTCCCAGTAGGCAGCATTGCTCACCCTGCCCTGTAGCTACTGTTGCAAAAAATGGAGTTACAATACAGAGCATGGTGAGTGCATGTGTACAACACAAAACATTTTGTAGTAAGGAAGATTCATGATTTGAACCTTGGTTGCCTCCAAGAGAGCGCTCATTCCACTCTATCACAGATGCATACCTCCTTCCCTCCTGCACCCAGAGCCTTCATTTTTCTAAGATAAAACATTCTGTCCCCCCTAAGACAGGATTACCAGATTCTTCGTCATTCTGGCCATTCTGTTACAGGAAAATCCACTTTGTCACTGTCTCCCTGAAAATTCGGTGTCCAAAAAGGAACAAAATATAGGCAGCTTGAGAGTTCACGTAAGTGTTTTATCATCCAGCCCACATTTCTCCAACTTGTCCACAAAGATATCAGGAGAGACTATAAAAATGCCTTACTGAAATCCTTGCATGTCAAAAAGAAAATCAGGCTATCTGACATGAAACACAAACACACAAGCACATGCAGGACAACATTTATACATTACAACTAAATGTGGAAAAAAAAACCCCAAAAAACAGTACTCTTTATTTTCCATATGTGACCTCATCTTTTCCTCAATCCCCTATTCCATTTAGGAGTAGGAAAAATAAATCTAAAACCTGCCAGTTCTTGGAATCTTGGTAACTTTGTCTCTTCTGTTTTTAAATAGTCTCTGTTAAATTAGCTCACTGTCTTTGGGATAAACATTTGATCCAGGATTCAAACTTGGGAAATTGCTCTCCTTTTAAAGATTTGCCCCTTCACTTCCCACTCCTTAAGGAATCGTGTGCGTATTAGCAAGAAGGACCATGGAAATCGGTACAGGGTAGCTAGTCTTCGTCTGGGTCTTTGTGCTCTTTTTGGTGTCTTCTCTGGTCATTGTGGAGATGGTCCTTATCTCTCTCTCAATCGTTGAGTACCCTGCTGGCTGGCTTCTGCTGTGGCAGGTGAAACTCCCTGTCAGGCTCCGTGTAAGACATCTACTTGCTATAAATCGTAGCCCCCTTCTCACCCTGGAAGGGTCCACCTTGAAAGTACTGGAGACAGAAAAGGTGACAGTGAGATAGTGACTGTGTGGGGCTGAGAAGGGGCCGTGCATCTCAGGCCGCCGACTTGGCCAGAGCTGGGGCAGTTACCATAGTTCCTGCTGCCAGAAGAGCTATTGTTAGAGGCAGCCGCAGCCACCCTGGTCCTCAGCTGGGAGTTTGGGGGGTCGGGACCGAGTTTGTCTGTACAGCTGGTTCTGCAAATCTATGATTCCCATGTGGAAATCCGTCTTTCCAAGTCTTCAGTTTCAGAAGTGGAAGGATCTCAATACAAGTGCTCATGTGCCAGCTTTATTTTGTGAGAACAAATCCACGGCTCTAATCATGGAAGCTGGGGGCAGAGTGGACAGAGCAGACCCTTGGAGACAGAACTGGGTTCACCTCTTCCTACTCCCTGTTGACGCTGGAAAAGTTACTGCACTTTGTTGAACCCCAGTTCGATCATCTGTAAAACAGGGGTAATAGATGCCTATCTCATGAAAGGAAAACAGTGTCCATCAACAAAATGGCAGCTGTAATTGTAAATTGTAACAGCATCGTCTGAACATAAACATTATTTTTCTAACATTCCAAAGAGATGGCAGCTTATTTCCTTTACCATTGGTTGGCTTCATTAAGTATGACATTTCCCCCCAATACAACCATTTTTCTTTGAGATAAATGCCTTTTTTCCTTAGAGGGATGTGCTTCTCCTTCTTCCTGACAGAGCCCGGAGGATCCCTGTGAGCATCCTTCCTGTCCCTCCCCTTGGGGGCCCTGGACCACATTGGCCCTGTATCATTGCCATCATCGCTCCGCCCGGGGACGCCTGGTGGAAACTCCCATTGCGACTTGTTGACGTCAATTCCAAGGATGTGCAAGATGGATTAAGAAAAGGCCCCTAGTAGCTTTTACTTTTCAGGAAGCCAAATGTTTTTCAAATCAGAAGCAAAAGGATTTAGCCCAGGCAGGCCAGACCCTCATCTCTGTCAAGGAAGGGGCTACGCAGCTTTCGCTTTGCCCCCAGACCCTGATGTATTTCCCACTGGGCCTTACCTCCCTGTCACATGGTAAACCTTCCCTTCCTGATCTTCTTCCTTGAAACCTTGTGGCCGGGCCTTGCTCTGTTCTGTATCCAGAATGTGACTGGGGGTGAAGGCAGGCAAAGCAGAGAGCTCCTGTCTCTGAAGAGCAAGGCTGGTTCTGTTCTCGGGGTGGTGTAAGTGGGCTTCTCCCAGCAGGTTCTGGGTGCTTCCTCTGTGAATGTACTTAATCTCATCTCTGCAGCAAGTGTTAGAAAACAGGAGAGCAGCTCCTTCTCCTACCCGTCTTTGACGCCTAAAATACTCTCATGAGGAGCATGACAGCCTGCCGACAGAAACCTGGCCCCGAACCCGAGAGTCCCTTTCCTCATTATCAGGGAACAGTAAACTACCTCTCGCCTTCTTCAGCTCCTCCACTGACTACCCTTTCGTTGCCTGGCTATCTCTGGGGTGTGGTGAGAGCTGCACGTGGGCAGAGGCTCAGTCGTATGATCCTCTCTTTCTTGCCCACAGAATTCTCAAGCTTTGGGAGCCAAGAAGTAGGGTTAGAAGTGATTCTGGTCTTCGCACTGTGGCTACACTGGAGGTCTCAAAAGTCAGTATTAAAAGCCAGCAGAAAGGCAGCTTGATCTAGGTCTCCATAATCTGTAAAGATCTGTGGAGATCTCTGCAGATCTCTTTTTCGAGGAGTCCATGATTCTCGGATACACAGGATTCACTGGCTTGGGGGAAATAAGGCCAAGATGGGACTAGGGGCATGCAATAAGATCGGGAGGCCAGAAGGTGGCACCCGTAGAATTCATAAGGTGCCACAGACCCCTAGGTAACCGACAGCCCTGGCTTCCTTCCAAGTGGCTACCAGTGAAACAACCATGTTTTGTTAGCACCATGTTACACAGAGCTTTTTTTGTGAATCTCTGCTTTTCCCCAAACTAGCACAGCCTACTTGCCTTCATGTTGTGAGTGTTACTTACAATGAATTCAAAGGCCGGAAGGTTTTGTTTGTTGAAGTTTGCTCCATGTATTTATGATGCTTTCTATTCTTTGAAGCTCGGACAAAAACAGCCCCCAATTCTCTGGGAAATCAGGGAATCCATTTGTTTAGCAACTGTTCACTCACTCTGGGAAAGTTCCAGAGATCTCGATGCAAGGTGTTACTGCCTATCTTGTTAAGTTTTTTTTTTTTCTTTCTTTTTTTCTGCTTGTCGAGGCTTTTAATATTCTTTGTATGAGTTTAGTGTAAAAAGGCACCAAGTTAAAGCTGCCTTTACATGACTAATGGACTGCTTCATGAATTAGTAACCCTGCCTATATATTTTTAATAGTAAAAGAACTTACTTGAAAGGAACTTGAAAGCCACTGAGAAACCTGGGAGAAACTCAACAAGAAGCTTCTCTGGCTGTGCCACTTTGTTTAGCAAAGGAAGATTTTTTTCCAGAGAAAATAGTTGGCAGGAGTCCTACTAATGGTAGCGTAGAAACCTGTCCTCTTACCTACTTGCTTGATGCTTTCTGGACAGGAATAAGGGGCTGCCAGTCATGGGAGGGACTATAGCAGAGGCTACCTTTTTTTTTTTTCCCCAGTAAAGATCCAAATAGTAAATACTTTAAGCTTTCTGGGACATAAGGTTGCTGCTCCCTTCTGCCGCCGTACCTCAAAAGCGGCCATAGACAATGTGTAATTGTGTGGGCATGGCTTTGTTCCAAGAAAACTTTATAGAAACAGGTGACAGGCTAGATTTGGCAGGTGCTGTTCACCAATGGACCATAGTTTGTAGAACCCTGATCCAGAGGAAGGGAGCCTTAACTTTTCTTTCTCTGATGTGGACATTTCCTTTTCGATCCTCTTGCCTTTGCTAGGGTGGTAGTTGAAGGTTGTCCAGATGTATTTGGCTTTATCCTCATAGATTTCCCACTATGATAGGAGCAAAGGGAGAGGAACAGTTTCTATTTCTGTGGCCTCTACAAGTAGGGAAAATCACTGACAAAATTAGGGGATTGTGGTGATTTGTTTCATCTCCTAAGTTCTCACAAGTAAGGGTTGTATTGAGTCAAGTGGATTCAGCATAATCTTCTGATGGCATCATATTTGGCCAGCAGTCATCCTTTAGGTAGGAGTTGGTACAGAACAGCCTGTGGACCAAATCTGGCCCTCCAGTTGTTTTGGTAGATAAAGTTTGGTTGGAACATAGCCATGCTCATTTGCTTATACATTCTTACTGCTCTTGCCTTATAATACCAGGGAAATGAGACTTTAGGACCTACAGAGCTTAAGACATTAAGCTCTACGGACTGTGTGGTCCTTTATAGAAAAAGTTGGCTGACCTTTGCTCTAGCGTTGTACCTTTCAGACCCTGTGATGAAGGACTTTTTTAAAATCCATCATGGTGATGTGGAGTTCGCCTATCTCTGACTGGTAGCAGGTTGTGCCTCATGCAAGTCCCTACATGAGTGCTGAAACCCCACATTGGCCCATTCCTTTAGAAGGACATGAGTCCATTGCTTGTGCAGTGCTTCTCAAAGTGCATCAAAGTCAATGATTAATTCGCTAAACCTGGGGTGGAGCCTGTCATTCGGAATTTCTAACAAATTGGGATGACGTGTATGGTACTATTCCATGACTGTACTTTGGCGCTGTTTTAGAGGTTGTCTAAAGGGGTTAGGGGTGTTGGCTTTGGGTCCCACTTGACTGATGAGGTCTGTGTTACATAGAAAAGTGAGGCAATTGGTGCTGGGCAACCCAGAACAGAATGCAGAGGCCATTAACCAAGGGATGCCTAAAAATAGAGACACCCTCTTCCTACTCCATGCATAATATTGTAACCTGGAAATCAGCTTTCCTAGGGCTGAGACCAGGCGTGCTTGCAACTTAGCTGAAACCAAATCAGTAGTGGTATTGATTATAGCCTGTTAAACAAGTGTGGAACACAAGAGAAATGCAAATTGCTCTTAACCTCCTCCCCTCCCTCACGACTCCCACTTCCTTCACTTCCTTCCTCCTCTCATGTTATTATGTGTTGTTTGGAGAGTCTCCAAAATCTTTGGACCTGGAGGACGTTGGGAGAGAATATATCAAGAAGGAAATGGAATCCCTTTTACATTCTTGTAACATTAACGTGCGAAAGATATACTTAAGAGTATCTGGCCAATGCCTTTCTGTGTCATTTGGGGGCACTGTTGAAGCCACGAATGCCAGGGTTTGGATTTGCGTTGAGATTTATGTTACTAGAGCTGCATCTTGCCCATTTTCTGCCCTCCCTTTGCTGTTGTTTATCAGGAGCTTTTTGTGTAGTTCAACTGCTGCTGCTTATTAGTTTAAACGATATGGGCCACTGAGAAGAACAGAAAAAGAGGCTAATAAGGAGAGCTTAATTTTCCTGGTTGCTTATCATGAAAAGTATATTCAGGAGCCAAATCTCCTTTTAAAAGATTCCCTCCATATAGTACAGTAAAAATGCCGTTGATGTTTGCTCAACTCTACAACCAACATCCCCTTGCCTTTGTATCTATACTGTTGCCATAAAGCTTTCCTTTTCAGAAAGGCTGCCAGTGGAGTGAATTCATAATGCATCAAATCAAAATCATAGCCACGTTTTCTTGGAAGATAAAGTACCAACCTGGGGCCAAATCATTTTTATCGAATTAGGAGGCCTTTCTTCTTTTTTTTAAAGTACCTTGGCCTCTCTCATGTTTTCTTTTTAAGAGTTTGCCAGAAATAATATCAAAACCATAACAACCCCCACCGGTAATTTGGCCACTGGAGGGGTAATGTCACGATGCTGTTTGAGAAGAGGGATTCTAGGCTACTGACAAAGCCCTCCTGTGTTGTTTGCGATGATTCCTGTGTTGAACAAGTTATGTAAGGTGGTAAGGGTCGAAATATAAGCACCTTTGTTGCTTAAAATCTCGGGGCATTTCATCCTTGGGAAATCCAGAAGACTGCGTAGCCGAAACATATTTCCATAGGCTAAGATCTTAAATCAACAAAGGGGAGACAGAAGGCTTCTACAATTTGACATAGTCGGTTTCTTCTCCTTCCCAGCTGTGGAGCGTGATGGCCCATCCTCTGTGGGCTCTTGCTCTCAGTTGCAGAGCACAGGCTTCCTGTGCCCATGTCCTTCTGTTCCTGTCCCTTCTGCCACTCCCCCAGCTCAGGTGCTTTTCATCAACTTGTGCCTTGACTTCCGACATAGCCCCTGAGAGATCCAGCTGCCTGAAGTCTTACTCTTCTCCTGGCCTCTTCCTATCTGTCTGGAACTCAAATCCCATACGTCATTCTCTTCCTGAGACTTGTCATCACTAAACAGATGACATTCCTTCACCTGTGTATGTTCTACCAGACCCTCCATTATCAGCCTCTCATGCTTCTCCGTTCCCACCTCCCACCACTAGCTGCCTTGCCGGTCCGTACCTCACACTCCACCAATATGAAACTATGTGCAGTTTTCATAACTTCCACTTTTTCACACCTCAAACATTTGATCATGATTCCCCTCTTCCTGTAAGAGCAGCAGTGGTTTTCAACCAGAGGCGATTTTGCCTTCCTGGGACGTAGCTGGCCATGTCTGGAGACATGCGTAGGTGTTTGTATCTTGGCGGAGGGCGCTGCTGTCACGGAGTGGGTAGAGGCCAGGGACGCGTGAAGAGCCTCCTACAACAACGAATTCTCTTGCCTAAATGTCAGTAGTGCCAAGGCTGAGAAACTGCTCCGCTTGTAAATTTCCAGGAGGATGATTTCTGCTTTCCAGTTAGGATGTAAGGAAGACATTCTCTCCTGTAGCAAATTGTCCTCACCCTTCTCTCAGGCTCGGTGAATGTCCTTTCACTGTATTATGAAACTGCTCTCTATGTATACCTCTACCCTCACTGCCCAAGTCATACGTTATTACTATTTAATTTTAATAAAGGCATTACAGATACAACAAACAGGCTTCCAGATGTCCTAGAATGACAGCTGCATCTCACATTCTTGGTTCAAGGCAAAGTCAACAGTGGTTCAGCTACCTCCCCGTCAGGTCTGAGATAGAAACCAGCTCTGTACCTCCCCTCACGTTTCTGTGGAGGAGCTGCTTTCTTTCCTCAAGGCCAAGTGGAGGTTCCACAAGAATTCTTGTTTAAAAGAAGGGAAATATGGAAAGGTTGACTGTCATTTTTATTCCCTTTTTGGATGTCTGCTTTTCCAAGAGAATTGGGGACAATCAGATGGGACAAGTGAGCTTTTTACCAGCAGACCGTGTTGGAGCCACCATCTGTCCATACCAGCCAGCAGGAGGGTGTATACAATGAGTGAGAACAGAATTACCACCAACCTCAGGCAGGAGTGTGACCTGGCCCAGTTAGGAGGGTATTTTTTGTTCTTTCCCTGCTACCTAAGCCCTCCCCTGACAGAGAAAGAAGCAGCTGGGTAGAGGAAGAGGAAAAGGGAGATGTGAAAGACCTTGCAACCCATCCCTCCCTTCAGGTCAGTCAAGCCAGAGGTGTGGCTTGTGCTTGGGGTGGGGGTGGGATAGACAGCAGAGATTTGAATCAAATGCCATATTGAAATTTTAGAATAAATAGAGCCGAGCCTTACAGGCTGAAAGGATACTGTTTGTGTAAGTCAGAATGTCTGAAAACTTCTGGATTTAGGTCAAGATAATAAAAAGGAAGGCATTACTTATATAAGACATGTAGGCATAGTTACTGGCAAAAAATTCAAGTTTATATCCTAATGAATTGACATTCTCCAATAAGATATATATATATATATATATATATATATATATATTCCCCAATAAGCCATATATGCGTATATATATATATATATATATATATATATATATATGCACACATATATATGTGATAAAAATTTCAAACAGTACAGAAAGAGATAAGAATTATATAATAATGACATAATCCAGTTTTCACCACAACATGGGGGTGGGCAGTCCTTAGTTCCTTCCTTCTTCTCATGGGCCCATCTTTATTACAGATGGGTGAGTCATAAAATTTGGAGGGCTCCTGCACTGTGGGAGACTGTTACTTCAGAAAGCCTCCTGCATGTCTGGGGTGTGAGGCGATAGAGAGGTCAGGACCATTGCCTTTTTCCACTGGAGCTCAGAAAGAAAGCAGCACAGCCAACATGCCTCTTCTAGCCCTTGTCCTGCAATGTCCACCAGACCCATGTAACACATTCTAACATTAATATATAAGGCTTTTTTTTTTTTTTTTTTTAAGGGTTGAGTATTCTAAGAAAGGCTAGAAAGGTCAAAGTTCTAGTTAACTCAAACACTGTCTTGTATTCTGTAAGGGAAGGCACTTCAAGTTATGACCTACTTATCCTGCCTCCACCCCTGACCCCTGACTGGTTTCATTTCGCACCATGTACAGATGCACACACTCCATCATGCAACCCTTTCTTTGTGTGTCTTGGTCTGAAGGGACAACCCCTTTCTACGGAGATGTCTCTCCCTGAATTCCTTTTGGCTTCTCGCAATTTGAGAAACATTTTAGACTGCGCCCTTTTGAGCATTACCCTTGTTCTCTGCCCTTCACACAGGCTTTGGAGGGAAAAGGGCTGTGTCCTTCCTACTCTGTAGCATGGGTGACCTACCTCATTTGCTGAGCCTAGTATAAGGTGATGATGGGGGAGCTTTGTGGAAAAAATTGTCAAGAATTTCAAGATGCGCTAAACCGAATACAGGAACTCTTCTGAGCATGGGGTGCCTGTGTCCCCGGGTCCTGCCCCTCTGTGGCAGCAAGAGCCCAGTTCTGCCTTCACTGAGTCACCTGTAAAGGGAGCGGTTTTCACAAGCATTAATTCATTTTTCTCAGTGCTCATCATGTAGTCATGTACCTGTCCAGGAAAGAACATCTCCCTGCAGGCACGACTCTCTGACTTTGTCCTCTAGGAATGAGACATGACTCACAATGAGTCCCACCAAGATGTGAATCTTTACCGTCTTCCTGGGCCTGATAGCATCCCAAAGGGAGAAACCCACACACTGGGCTTTCATGCTTCTCCCTTGTTCAAAGAACCGGTGCTGGTGCCGTTGATTTATTTTGATTCATTCTACCTCTGACAGAAGAAGGGGAGGAGAGCATGTCTATTCCTTCTCTTTTTGGTGTGTGTGTGTGTTAAAATATAGATCATGTAAAATTAACCATGTTAACTCTTTTTAAGTGCACGGTTCAGTGGTATTAAATCTATTTATACTCGTGTGCAGCACCAACACTACCCATCTCCAGAACTTTCTCATCATCCCATATCTGGTCCCTTTTATTGCATCTCTTACCCTGAATCAGAAGCCCCTGGAAAGCTGAGAACATGACTTTCTCATTTTTGAATTTCCATGGCCTTTCATAGGGTAGACACTCCCTCTGCTTATTAACCTGCATTTACACTGAACAGAGGGAAAAAGAAAAGGAAGCTGTTGTCCTATTTATTATCCATGGTAGGGAAAGGCAGCCTCTGATACAGTTAGCATTGTTTGCCTCCGTTTCCAGTGCCACCCTTCCCTTCGCCAGGAAATAATGAGAATAGAATTTTTATTTTTTCATATGGAAGTCGTTATGTCCTTTATGATGTCCTGCTGGCTTCCAATTAGGGAACATTCAGGATTTTCTAGTAAATTGACTAATATGTCCCTAAATATTGAGTTGTGTCTTAAGTCCTTGCATAGGAAAACAAAAATGATAACAAACCCCCAGCCAACCAGGGGATAATGAATAGTCAAGCCTATGGTTACATCTCATCCTGGATTCTTTTGTGGGTCTGGTCTTTCTTCAAGTGAACAAGAATTCTGGTTTACCTAAGTTTTTATTCATTAATGCAAGGAGACCACTATTTGGATCTGTTTGAAGACCTATTTGGCCAAAGATATCTAAAATGTAAGCTTAGGAACAAAAGAGCTCAGTCCAATTAGCACTCGCCTCTTGAATGATCACCTCCAGGAGTTCAGTAAATATTTTTATATGATTCCTTGAAGTTCTGAGGCTGGAGAGAAGGCTAGCAAATCACTAAGACCAGATGTTGAAGAAATTTTCTGGTGGGAGGAAGATGGTCAGAGGGTTCTCCTAGTCCTGGCTTAAAAATAAGTAGTTTGAAATAAAAAGTGAAAAGTTGTAAAGCAGACATATAAAGGGAGGGATGTTTTGACTGCTAAATGGAGACATGTCCCCTAAAATTACCCCTTTATGACATTTAAGCAAATAGATATATGCCCAAATAAACTGCTTATGGGGTTTTTTTGTTTTCGTGTTTTTGTTTTTGCTTATGGAGTTTTGAAGCAAGATTTTGCTGCTGTACTCATGGGATCTTTATCACCTGGGAGCATTTTTAGATGTTGGAAAAGATAGAAGGGACATGTTATAGTTGGCCTAGGAAAGGATTCTTTGTTGGACTGTTGCGGTGGGGTGGATGGGGGGCGGGGGGAAGTGTCAGGCCGTATTTCTTCCTTGTAAGAGGAGCCATTATTACCTGTAAGTCACTTTTTTGAGACCCTCCTATTGTATCTGGGAATTTATCATAGTTCTCAGAAGCGTGGGGGGGAAAAGAAAAAGGAGAACCATTTATCTGTAAGAATCCCATTGTTGAAGTCAGCAGATAATATTCATCATATATAATTCTTCTCAGGAATATCTCCACATTTGCTCTTCAGTGACATTCCCTTATATCTTGTCCTAAATTTTAGCTATGTTAGGGAAAGATATGTAAATATGACAGTATTTACATTGGGAGTTTGGCTTTCGTATTGGTTAGAGCAACAGCTACTTCAACAAATAAGCTGCAAAATTTCAGCTGCATCCCATTGGTCCAGTGGTAATTTGGGGACCCAGATTCCCCCTGTCTTGTGACCCCACCATCTCCTACGGTTTCAAAGGCCTTTGCTCAAAGCCAGTGGGAGGAGGAAGACTCTAAGGACAAAGTACACAGGCTTCTTACCTAAGTTGTCCTTAGAGAACACTAAGATGTGATCTTCTAGGTTGTAAAATAGAGTAATATTTTTTTAAAGATTTTATTTATTTATTTGACAGAGAGAGAGAGATTACAAGTAGGCAGAGAGAGAGGGGGAAGCAGGCTCCCTGCTAAGCAGAGAGCCCGATGCGGGGCTCGATCCCAGGACCCTGAGATCATGACCTGAGCCGAAGGCAGAGGCTTTAACCCACTGAGCCACCCAGGCGCCCCAAAATAGAGTAATATGTTATTAGATTTGTTTGGCATTCTCCAAACTCAAAACTACTATGATAGCTTTTTGTTTATCGACTTGGGATAAAAAAATCCCAACAAATTTATTTATTTATTTTTAATAAGAAATAAGTATTATGTCTTATTAAATAATGATTTAATTTTCCCTGCTGAACATGGAGTCTGACATGGGACTCAGTCTCATGACCCTGAGATCATGACCTGAGCCGAAATCAAGAGTTGGATGCTTAACCAACTGAGCCACCCAGGCGCCCCCCCCCAAAAATCCTAACAAATTTAAAGGAAGTTTAGCCTTTCTGAGTTAACTATATATAAGTAAAACGTGTTAGCATCTGTTTTTGTGCTGGTGTACTATTCAAGTTCAAGAAGTATTCATGTTCCAGAACAAAGACTGGAAAAATACCTGTCTGTAAATTGATTGATTTTATACGTGTCAAAGGTTTTGTCAATCAGAAACAATCGTAATACAAGTTATCATGTAAGTGAAAAGGCATTGGAATTTGTCGCTGTTCTCATTATTCATAATATGTACTTATTCTCACGGTAATCACTGATAAAATCCTTAAAAATTAATTTTGTAGTGTGCCCTCATAAAAGATTTCACTCCCCTCCACACTTTTATTGTAGATAGTATAAAAATTGAGCAGAAATATTTAGACCCATCTCCCACAAATGTTTCTTCTTCTTCCTTTTTTCCATTCAAACCCTCTGCTATAAACCAAAGATGAGGAATTCAGATTCCTAGAAGGAATAGCAAGAGAATGGATATCAGAGACATTTGACTATTGGTAATACAGAGACTATATTAATGGGTACTGCTGTGCTCTCTGGATTCTGTGATATACGAGGGTTTACGGGTACCCGTGACTGAGTCAGGATTTCCAGTATGATTTGGGTCTGGTAGCAGAAGACAGTGTGAGGTGGTGGCTTCTGCCCAAGACCATCAGAACCCTGATATTTTTATCACCAGTCAGGTATAAACAAATCTCCTCTAATTACCACCCCCATTTTACAGTTAAGGAAACTGGGGCTCAGATTGTATAAGGAACTCGTGGAAGTCATTGATGATTGAGGCAGAACTGTAGAGTGGAGGATTTCAGTTTGATGCCAGGTTTTGTTCGTTGTTTGCTTTTTAATCACCAACCAGCCCAGAAGAAGCAAAGACCAGTGGATGGCTCCTGATGGAATGGAAAGGGCTTCATGGAGGGGAACACTTTGGCAGGAGTTGGTCTGAAGGTTCCTGAAAACTATCTCAGGGTTCAGAGACCTGAGCTGTAGGCTCAGTAAGCTTTGCCTTTTTGTGTCACTGGTAGTGAGAGTGTGGAACAGGTGAGGGAAGGGGAATTTCTTCCCCCTTGTAGGCAGTCTGATTCTCCTTCATGTGAACTTGAGATGTTAGTTCTTTGGTTCTGCCTTTTGACTACAAAGGAGGGCATGCTCTGTCTCATTATTAGAGTATTCTTGAAGCCAAAGGACCAGCATCACCTACCTTAGTCATTATTGCTTATACTGAATCAGTTACCTGTGGTATGCTAGTTTCTGGTGGCACCTGGGAGAAACACCAGCAAAAACACTTTCTACATCTTTTAGATGATGAAGACTATGACAGACAGCAAGAGCGCTAGTGACAACTACTGCTTGTAAAACGCTTCGTATATGCCAGGCACTGTTCTAAGAACTTCCCATAGATCAACTCACTGTGTCCTCAACAATCTAGAGGTAAAAGTGTGATTAGGACTTTCACGAGGTCACACAGGCAGAGAAAGAAAATGGATATATGATTCTGAGGTCTTAACTGTTATGCTGTCTTGATTCTCTTTTAGATATTTAAAAATCAAGGTCAGGGAAAGCACTGATATTATCCAGTGTGAAGTACACTGAAAATAAGTAACTTCTGCTATATAAGAAGCTTCAGTTTAAGTTCTTGTTTTCCCAGTTGACAAAACCGAAAGACAACCAAGAGAATGGAGAAGATATTTGCACATGACTTACCAGATAAAGGGCTAGTATCCAAAATCTATAAAGAACTTATCAAACTCAACACCCAAAGAATAAATAATCCAATCAAGAAATGGGCAGAAGACATGAACAGACATTTCTCCAAAGAAGACATCCAAATGGCCAACAGACACATGAAAAAATGCTCAACATCACTTGGCATCAGGGAAATACAAATCAAAACCACAATGAGATACCATATCACACTGGTCAGAATGGCTAAAATTGACAAATTAGGGAACAACAGATGTTGGCAAGGATGTGGAGAAAGGGGAACCCTCCTACACTGTTGGTGGGAATGCAAGCTGGTGCACCCCCTCTGGAAAATGGTATGGAGGGTCCTCAAAAAGTTGAAAATACAGCTACCCTATGACCCAGCAATTGCACCACTGGCTATTTACCCCAAAGGTACAAATGTAGTGATCTGTAGGGGCACCTGCACCCCAATGTTTATAGCAGCAGTGTCCACAATAGCCAAACTATGGAAAGAGCACAGATGTCCATTAGCAGATGAGTGGATAAAGAAGATGTGTACACACACACACACACACACACTGAAATATTACACAGCCATCAAAAAATGAAATAATGCCATTTGTAAGGACATGGATGAAACTAGAGGGTATTCTGCTAAGCAAAATAAGTCAGTCAGAGAAAGACAATTATCATATGATCTCACTGATATGTGGAATTTGAGAAACAAGGCAGAGGATCATAGGGGAAGAGAGGAAAAAATGAAACAAGATGAAACTAGAGAGGGAGACAAACTTTAAGCTACTCTTTTTTTAAAAAAGATTTGTATTTATTTTTTATTTGACAGAGAGAGAGAGAGAGCAAGAGAAGGAACATAAGCAAAGGGAGTGGGAGAGAGAGAAGTAGGCTTCCCACTGAGCAGGGAAGCCCAATGCGGGGCTCGATTCCAGGACCCTGGGATCATGACCTGAACTGAAGGCAGATGCCCAGTGACTGGGCCACCCAGGTGCCCAAGAGACTCTTAATCATAGGAAACAAACAGGATTACTGGAGGGGGGGGGATGAAGGGATGGGGTAACTGGGTGATGGACACTGGGGAGGGGATATGTTGTAATGAGCACTGAATATTATATAAGACTGATGAATCACAGACCTATGCCCCTGAAACAAATAATACATTATATGTTAATTACTTGAATTTAAATAAAAAAATAAAGAAGTACTTGTTTTCTTAAAAGTAGTTATTTTTAAGTTGAGATTATTTTGTTAAATATTTTCCTCAGTTTTCACAATATTAACAGTAAACTATTTGTAAGAAATGAAAATCCTATTTCCACCAAATTAACCATTTTATAAAATTACTTTGGATTAAAATTTTTCTTGCCAATAGCGTAAAGGAAATTAAAAATATTTTTAGCTTTATAGAAAACATTAAACCAATAAATAGGTAAGTATGTTTTTCTTTTCTACAAATTAGATAGATTCTTACTTTTTATCTCTCAGAATAGAAACTCAGCTAGATTTTACATTCCTCATTTCTATAGGAAGTGTCAGCAAACCTTGCTGTACCTTTGTGTCTACATTTTTATCTCTTTCTATACACAGATTTATGTATCTGTATATGTGATGGTCATTATATTTTTAGATTAACTTCCAAGTGACACTTTTGGTTCTATTATTGACTTACTAATTATTTGTATCTCCCTTTATTCCCCAAAAGGGACTTATGGTGGCTAAAATACATTTCTCTGGTAATACATGATAATAAAGGAGAAAGTTGGGGAAAAGAGAAAACCAAAAAATTGAGAAGATGAAGTCAGCGTAATGCTTTATTCAAATACAGGCCACACGTGCCAAAACATGTGCACACTTTGCCATAGGTGGGCTGCAAACTTAACCCCCATCGATAACAGTTGATTAAGATATTATAGAACTTACTGTGTTCCTAAGAAACAAAATAGTAAGTTGAGACAGGCACTGCCGTCGTTAGCACTGAGGCCTGAAAGTACACAAACCATGAAAACATGTCAAACACTCACTGTGTTTACCCAGAACGTAGAGATGGTTCTTGACTTAAAGGACCTTCTTAGGGCACAATATCACATCCAATAAATGGGAATATAAAACTTGCCTCTCAGGTGGATGCTCATCCCCCCAGCCATCTCTGCTGTGTTTGGTGCTCTTCCTTCTCCCATTCCATACAATGACTTTTCTTTTAATTTATTTATTTTTAATTAACATATAAGGTATTATTTGTTTCAGGGATACAAGTCTGTGATTCATCAGTCTTATATAATACTCAGTGTTCATTACAACATATCCCCTCCCCAATGTCCATCACCCAGTTACCCCATCCCTCCCACCCCCTCCCCTCCAGCAACCGCAGTTTGTTTCCTGAGATTAAGAGTCTTTTATGGCTTGTCTCCCTCTCTGGTTTTGTCTTGTTTCATTTTTTCTCTCCCTTCCCCTATGATTCTCTGTCTTGTTTCTCAAATTCCTCATATCTGTGAGATCATAGGATAATTGTCTTTCTCTGGTTGACTTATTTTGCTCAGCATAATACCCTCTAGTTGCATCCACGTCATTGCAAATGGCAAGATTTCCTTTTTGATGGCTGCATAATATTCCATTTTGAGTACTTTCTCTACTTTCTTCAAATTGCCTAATCCTCTTTCTTCATCTCTCACCTTCCCATCTCAGAAAATGGTTGACTGCAAAGACAAAATGGAAGCCATCAGCGGGTGACTACATCTTTTCACTAGCACTGCAAATGAATCTTCCCGCCCCTGTGCTTCCTTCCTCTTTTCTTGGCATACGCTGGAGGAGTTGCTCCACTCTAGTAAGAATAGTTCTTGCCCTTAAGCTGCAAATTCTTTTTCTTCTTGAAAACCTGGGCTTAACATGATGTCTTCTCTCTTGTATAGTCAACCTCTGTCTTTTGTGGTCACTGAAATATGCTCAGACACCTGAGTCTTAAAAAAAGAAACCTTCTGGACCCTGCATCTATATCCTGGACCAGCTCATTCTCCCTGACCTCTCCATTTACAGCCAAAGTTCCCAAAAGGCAGACCGTGTTCACTGCCTCCTTTACCCTACTTCCTGATAACCATTCTGGATGTTTCACACTGGATCCTCCATGACCACATCTGTAAGATCACCAGTCACCTGAATGGCACCAAATCCTGTGAACACGCTTCAACTTTGTGAGCTCTTTAGTGGGTTTCCAAAAAATCTTGCTCTTTATTTTCATGAATGAGGCAGAGTTCACTTCAGTGGTTCACAACCAAAGACCCCAACTGATACTCTAACTTCCAGCTGTATCATGCTCTGCTCTTCTCTTTGCTCTTCTTGGTCCACTCACACTGTCTTTTTTTTTTATTCCTCAGTTTGTTAAGTAAGCTCTGTTCTCCCCTACCACAGGGCCTTTACACATGCTGTTTCCCCTGTCTGGAAATTTCTTCCTGTCCCTCTTCACTTGACAATTTTAATTCTTCAGATTCAAGTCAAATGCTACTTCTTCTGAGGAAACTTCCCTAGATCTCCAGACTTGATCAGAAACCCTGTTAAATATTCTCAAAGCCCAGCAGTGCAGTTTAATATTCACGTGAAGTACTGGCTAGCTCTTCACCTGGCTTAATGATAGGGTTTTAATTTTAATTCCAACCACATGGTGACATTCCAAAACATTTAATGGATTATTCAAGTAGGATGTGTGTGGCCATGGTTTACACATTGGGAAGAGTATCCTTTCAAGTTAGAGTGCTTGTCCTGATGACTCATGGGCCTTTCAAGGATGTCTGAGAACAACTCTGCTTATTGTCTTTATCATGATCATGACAGTTGCAGAAAAACAACCGGTCCAGAGGTCCTGAGCCAATGCAGAGGGAGCTTAGATGCTGCCATGGGAAGTCATTCCCTGAGTGATTCATGGTTGCTGCCTCTGGCTCTTGTCTATATGCCTATAGGGAGCTTTACTGGCAGGTCATCCAATGCCTTCAAGTTTGGCTCTTCATCCCAATACATGCTTCCCTTATCACCTTTTGTTTTTTATTATCCCTTGAATTGCAAAGATTCCTTGATCTGGCGTGCTTACTGGGTAAGTGTAGGAGGAATACAAACCAGTAATATTTTGTACAGCATTTTGAAATGAGTATTTATTTGAACTATAACCCAGTGGAGGAGTGCAGGGGCACAGTTACATTCTGCATTTTCCACAGGGGACACAGAGGTCAAAGAAGCAATAACTAGGGAAGACAGTTATAGCACCCAAGCCTGCTGATTTTAGATGTAGTATTCTTTTCTGCTATACCATTAATTTAAAAGTGTTTTAAATGCTTCATCTTCTTTTCACATAAGCTCTTATGTATGTTTACTGTGTTATCCATTTTCAACTCAATGCAACAAAGATCCATTGGGTGCTGTCTATGTAGAAGACTCTGGGGGGTATGGAACAAAAAATGCACATTCTTCAAGCTTATAATTTGGTAGGAGTGGAAGTGGAGACAGGATAATGTCATCTACTCTATTACTTCAGTGCCTCATGTCCATCCTTTATAGAATTGAAATTAGGATTAATTTAAGATTTAGCTTATCTTACATCCCTTTCTTTAATTTTTATATATCTTGTGAATATCTCTTCACCTATCGGACACCAAGTCAGATGACCAAAGAACTTATGAGGAGAAGATCATGCTGACAAATGAATTTGTCTCTTTTGCTAATCATGAGCCAAAGTGAGAGGCAGGTGGCAACTGAGAGTTGAGGTGGGTCTTAAACTTGGCAAAGTAGAAGAATTATTTACTAATATTTCAATTATTCAATATTTCCACGTACAGTATTTCAATATTTAAATTACCCAGCTTGATCACCTATTGAGAAAACCCTGAGCTTTGTTTTTCACTACTGCCAAGTGACCATAAAAGAATAGAATGAGTGTTCACCTTCTGTGGCAGAGACTGTTAGTTGCCTTCCCCAATATCCAACCTAGTCATATGAGATATAGATAGATTTTCCAGCTTCCCTCATCACCAGGCTGGCTGCGTAACTATATACTGGCCACTGAGATGCCATGGTAGGTGATGGCAGTCTTAGGGAATCTTAAAAGACATCTGGGATGCACCATTTACGCTCTTCCTTATGGTCAATGCACACGGAGTTGCCTTAGATTATGGGATGGCATAAGACAGCTGGTGGAACATTAGAAGCCTCTGTACCAGGTCTGGGGGCTGTCACAGAACTACTTTTAAGGGTCATAAAGACACCATAGCTCTAGATTTTTTGTGTAAAAGAATGGAAGCAAAATAAGTCAATCAGAGAAAGACAATTATCAGATGATCTCACTGATACGTGGGATTTAAGAAACAAAGCAGAGGATCATGGGGAAGGAGAGGGAAAAAAATAAAACCAGATGAAAGTGGAGAGGGAGACAAACCTTGAGAGACTCTTGATCACAGGAAACAAACTGAGAGTTGCCTGAGGGATGAGATTGGAGGGATGGGGTAACTGGGGACATTGGGGAGGGTATGTGTTGTAATGAGCACTGGGTGTTATATAAGACTGATGAATCACAGACCTGTACCCCTGAAACAAATAATACATTATATGTTAATTAATTGAATTTAAATAAAAATTATATAAAAGAATGGAAGGGGAGGTAATCCAAGAAGATGACCTTTTAGATTTCTCAAAACACTTGTTCTGTGGGGATATTGAGGCAATTTGGCTCATTCTGGAACACAAAGAAATGTTGTGTTTCTGGCCCCCCCATGGAGTAATTCACACCATTAGTGTGGGCTGGAATGTCCATGATCTCCTTTTACTTTTTCTCAAAGCCTACGAGGTGTTTCTCCATTCAAAACATACATCTTGTTTCAACATGCCAAGTATAAAGCATTTAGGATAAACTTTTCTAGCAGGAGATTAATTACTTAATACGTTCAACAAATAAATTGAGCTTATGCTTTGTGCCAGGCCTTTTTGATAGGCTGTTGGGATTCATCAGAGAGCAATCCCCAGCCTTCTTGGGGCTTACCTTCTAGCTGGTGGACAGACAATAAACACAATATATTACTAAGTGGAGTATGCTAGTGGATGATTTAGTAGGAGTCTCAGAGTGAGGAGACACAACATACTTTTGTTTCCTGGCTGCATTAAACCCGGAGAGAGGTGAATCTGTCTGTCCTAGTGAAAATGGGCCAGATGAGAGTACAATCCTGTGCATTTTAAGAAAATGGCCCTTTGTAAGCTTACATAGAGAATTCCTGCAATTGTCCAAAATGGTACCCTTAGGTATTACTGAGAGCCCGGCCAAAAGAGGCAGATTTGAGGAGCAGACATCTGATCTCAAACATTTTGCAGCTTATAAACAGAGCAGCGCATTGACAAGAGGAAAAGATGTTAAAAATACAACAGATGAATGAATTCCTTGCTTTCCCGAGGCTAAGCGCTGTGGTGAACTTGGGGTGTTAGTGACAGTCTCCAAGGAGAGAGATTCATTTCTGTTGGCTTTTGAAATTTTTCCTGTTACAGCAAACTTCCTGGAATGTGTGCAGATTGAGAACACTTTCGTCTGGTAGGCTGAGAGTGATGAGGTTGTGTATTGGCTTTTATATTGGTCATTGTCTGTTCAGAATGAGGATGGCTTGGCAGCTCCTGGTGAGACAGACCTGCTGGATATGGAGTGTGGGTCTCAGCAGGTGGCTCTGAGGGAGGGGCCGAGGAGTAGATAACTAGATGTTATAAGAAAAGATGGAATCGTTAAAAATGTGAGGATCTAGGGCAAGGTTTAAGGGTCCCTGGCCATTTTGGAAAAATGGGGGAGGGAGGAGAAGGGCTGGAAAAGGGGAGAGCTGTGAAACCATTATTTAATATGTTCAGAGCTGAGCGGGGCCAGGCCAGGGAACGCATTCAAGGGATTTGTGGTGCAAGGAAGGCTGGAAATGAGGGTTCTCTCCTTGCAGGTGGGAGAAGGTGACTTTGGGAAGAGTTTTGACTTGGAACCGAGGACTGAGTTGGAGGGATAACAAAGAACATTTGAGGGACTCTGAGGTTTATAGGCTGAGGCTGAACACTGCCATTAAAGGACATTTTAATCCGTGCCTGAAGGGTTAAAAATTAGCTGCTAAAATAAAGCATGTGCTATGCTTTGGCTATGACACTGTTTTCTAAAGAGGGAGGTTGACTTTATCCTGGACGTGAGTATCTCAGGATATACATGATCTGACGTAGGCTGACTGCACAGTGTAGGCAGCCTAAATGTTTCTGGATTTCTGGATTCAACGTAGTTATTGATTCAAAGGTGTAGTTCAGTGTCTCGCTAAACTTTCTGCCATTTTGTTCTCCACTGAGAAATCAGAATATGTTTTCTCTTGGCATAATATATGAAAAGTTCAGTTACAACCCACAGATGTTGTTTTGTTGTAATGACAATGTGTGTGTGTGTGTATAGTTCTAGTTATATATAGTATATAGTTCTATATTATATAGTGTGTGAATACATATAGTTATGGTTATATGTAATGTATAACTATATGCTATGTTGTATGTGCTATATATAGTTATATAGAGTATATATATAGTTATATATATATATGTATAATATATATAGTTATATGTAACTGAACTATACAGATATGAAACATAGTATTTCTTATGAAATACATAGTTATATGTGCTACATATAAGTTATATGTATATATACATGTTTCATATGTTATATGTACATAAATATATATAACTCTAATTATATCTATGTAACTGTATAGTGTTTCATAACTTTAAAACATTTCATGTGCTTTTAAGAAGATTCACTTTACCCTTTAAAAAGCTAAACTTACAGTTTGGAAATGCTATCACTAAGCAGCAGATGCTTGGTGTTTGAACCACAGGATTTAATTTTTTCCCAATTCAGATGTGGTTCTCTCTTCAGGCTCCAGAAGTAGTTTAACTTCTCTCTCTCTCCATCAGTAAATACGTAAATATTTAAATATGCACACATGAATACATTCAGAGTTATATAATCACTCTTTCATATGCATACATACATAGTCACATCTATACCTTTAAAAAAACCAGTGGAACATTGGGAACATTGGAGAAAATGTCCTCACTATGTTTAAATATGGTACTTTAGAACAATTCCCTAATGAAATAATTTGGCACATTTTTCACTAATCTTTTATCTGTCATCACTTTTCCTAATTTTAATATACTTCACACCCAGACTTGGATTACCAAATTTGATTTAAACTCACCCTATTTCTCCTCCTGGGGTGATTTCATGACTCTGGGACCTCAAGCTCTTGGATCAAAGCTTTGCTACATCTCAGCAGCTGTCTTAACTACTCTAGAGAGAGCAGTTTGAGTCCTTCCAAGCACATCTAAGAGAAGGTGTTAGTTTGCCTTTCTCACACCCCTGCTCTGAGAACATCTGCTTCCCGTCTCCCATATGAAGGAGTCCAATGGGAAGAAAGTGCTGTAAGAGAGGGCGAGTCTATTGAGAAGGCAAATGCCCTCCTGACTAGGTCTTCTTCAATCCTGAAGGATCTTCTTGCCATTTTGCTCTTGATTAGTTTGAGAGCACTTCATAAATCATAATATATTGGCAAGGGTGCTTGGTGAGAAATTGTGCAGTTTTAATGACCGTCCAGTTCTGCCCGTGAGGTAGCATTTTCATTTTGGGAAAATCTTCAGTTTTTTGATTCTCCATTTCTTCATCTATAAAAAGGAATAGTGAGATATTATGGCCTTAAGTTTCTTTAAAATTTTATGATACCAGTCCATTCCTGACACCTTTATCATATTGGTCTTATGTATATGTAGTGATTTTCCCCCCAAATCATTGCAGACTTCATTTCTAATCATTACCTTGATTTATAATCTTTTCTTTGTAAAAATTGAAATTATGAGGTTCCTGCATACGGTCAAAAAACCCTTTGAACAAATTTATTTTATTTTATTATTATTTTTTAAAGATTTTATTTATTTATTTATTTATTTGTCAGAGAGAGAGAGAGAGAGAGAGAGTGCACAAGCAGAGGAAGAAGCATGCTCCCGCTGAGCGGAGAACTGATGTGGGACTCGATCCCAGGACCCTGGGATCATGATCCGAGCTGAGGGCAGATGCTTAACCGGCTGAGCCACCCAGGTATCCCAATTTGAACAAATTTAAACAAAAGATTCAGCCAACTTTTATTTTATTTTATGTTTGCTCTAGATTCTTCTCCTGAACTATCTTTATCAGATATTGGTTGAAGAGTTGTCATTACACATTAATGTGCTACCGTGTTGACAACTTGTTCACGGGCATTCACTATAATGTTACAGATTAGCCTTTGAAATGAAAAATGTAAGGTCATATGACTAACCGCTGAGTGATTGTTTTAATAAATGCAAATGTGATTTTCCAAAAAGCCATGTTAGTTGGACAGAATAAAAAAAGCCCTGGGAGTTCCCAGCTAGGGTGGAGTGTGATGACCCAGAAATAGGTAAGGGCTCCTGGGGAGAGCAGGCAGAAGCCAGCAGAGAAGCCCCAGGCATCCTTAACATTTAAAGCATCAGCAGAGGAAGAAGAGAAGGAACGTGAAGCAGGGGAGCTCCAGAGAAGCAAAGAGGGAGAAAACTTTCAAAAAAGAGGGAGTGGTCAGTAGTGCAAAATCTTATAAGGAGGCAGACTAAAATAAGTTTTGAAAAGGGTCTTTTGCTAGAAAGAAATCCACTCAAGCTACAGTAATCGGGGTTTGTTTTAAGGATACTTTATGGAATTTCAGGTAAATCCAAGAACAAAAACCAAAGGCAACTGGGCAACAAGAGGACTGGTCACTGGGACCTGGAAAGCCACCAGGAACCTATTGCCTCCACCCCTTCCCCAGGGGCCAACTCGAAGCAGCTGCTTGGTTATCTCTTCTCAGCCAACTCCTTTCTCTGTGCTTTCTCGTATATGGCCACAGCGGCCTCCTGGTTTCATTGCCTCCTAACCGACTGCCAAATTTCCTTTGATCTTAGTTCATATTCATGCGAGAGAGAACCTAGCCAAGCTCTTCTTTGTGAGCTTGTACACACAGATCACAAATTTCTAGCCTATCCTATGGGTCAGCTGTCTTTAGATTGCATGTCTTCTCTTGGTTCATCAGTGGTGCCTGGGCTGGGAGCTTCCTTGGGGGAGCCCCTGCATATAGAGAGAACATGCAGGTCTGCTTGACAGATCCTGTGGGCCACGGCACAGCAAGTGCATCCAGAAGGGGTGTGGATCAGCTACTTGAAGTCAGAAGGAGAGGTTCATTCAGCAGGCGAATTTATCAGCATGTCCAGTACAAGGTCCGTTTGACTTAGCTACTGAATTGTGCATATAATTTTGGAAATAATGCTTTCCGTTGGATGGTGTAGGGCAGCGATGAGATTATAACGGAATGAAGAGTGAATGGGAGGTGTACAAGTGAGCATAGTATAGACTCTATATTTTTGGCAGGGCAGTAGGGCTTGGCGTATGAGGGAAAGATGTAAAAGATGTAGGAGGAGGTGATGATGTAGGAGGATGTAGTGATGTAGGAGGAGAGATGTATGGATGACATAGGCTAGATTATGCTGCAGTAACAACTCCAAAGTCTTCCGTGGTTTTTAAAAAAGGCTTAATTCTTCTTCCTGCTACATGTTCTACTTTTATCTGCTCATAATAGTTACCCCGATGGAGCCAAATACTTGTGGTTTCTAGGCCAGAGGGAAAGAGAGGTCTGGAGGGTTTCCCACTGTCAGTTAAATGCTCTGGGCCCAAAACAACACCTGTCATCTCCCCTCACAGATCATTGGTAAGAGTCATTTAACTGATCTCCAAGTACAAGGGCGTGAAATAGTGTGATCTTAACAAGTGCCAGAAAGGTGGGTAGTTGGGACATATGTTGAGCAACCTAAAGACTACAAGAAATAAAGAAAACGATGAGAGCAAATGCACTCTGTGAGTGGTTGCTGAGAAATCGAGGGAGTCCTCCTGTAAAGTGGAAAGCAAGGTCTGCAGAGAGAGGGAGGGAGGAGTTGGTGAAGGCTTAAAATAGTTGTTGGTGATGTAGTAATGAGAGCTGAAGGGAGGGATTTTAGGTTATTCCTAAGAACCTGAGTGAGGATGGTGACACTAATCTGCTGATCCCATCCCTTTCTCAGATAATATTCATGAGCCCAGATATGGATGGGAAAGGTGGGTCGGTTGATCTAGGATGGAGTTTTGTTGGGCACGTGTAGCAGAAGGACAAGTATGTCAAGGGATTTGAGAATATTAGCAGATGTGTGGTTGAATGATGGGGTCATGTGCTGTAGGTTAATAGGGAAGTTCCTGAAAAGAAGTAAGGATGGTTGGATTAGAGAGAATGGAGGAAAAGCAGGACAGGTTAAATTTAAAAATATCCTTACCTAAGCATTTAAGAATTATTGAAGATGGTAACTTGGTTAGGATACTTTGGCGGAGGGCAGCATTTATCAGGCAGCCCTACTTTCATGGCTCTAACTGATGAGGGCTTTTATTATTCACTTACTAAGAAGTATGGAGGTAGACCATCTGGGGATAGGTCCAGTGACTCAGTGATATTGTGAAGGACCCCAGTCCATTTCATGTGTCCACATTGCCATCCTCATTGTATTGACATTCCTTCACAGGCTTGTTACCTCATAGTCACAAGGTGGCTACCACCACTCTAGGTAGCATATCTCCACACAAAAATAGACACAGGAAACAGGGTGTGAGAGATCTTTGTCTTTGCATTTTTTCTTTGTATTGTGGAAGAAAATACTCCCTTTATGTCTGTTTGGTCAGGAGGAGGACATATGCCCACTTGTAGGCCAACCACTGGCTGAGAGCAATGCGGTTTCCTTGATTGATTTCAGATGGATCATTGCTCATCCCATGAGACTTGGCACATGGCCGCTCGAACAACATTGGGGTTCTGTTATCAAGGAGAATGGGAGAAATGTCTCCTGGAGAACTAACAGTGAGTGTCTCAAATGGGGACCTCCCTCTTTGGTAAAGGGTTAAGAGTGTACACTCAGGGTGCAAAATTACTATCATTGCTTATTCAGGATTTAAAAGAAAATGTATAGATACAAGCTTTGAGCCAGCTAAGAAATTCTCCCCAAGGGAAAGGCATAATAATATCATATAAAATTTGAATTTATTTTTACAGAAAGTTTGATTTAACCCCTCAGGACACCTGAAGTTTCTTGGGTGAAGCTTGTTCTTTGGAAGATCTTCCACTG